>LPNX010366150.1:411124-501718 GCA_001517045.1 Pseudotsuga menziesii | reverse complement strand
GGAGGGTGCATGAGTAGTTGCAAGCTCTAGGCCCTCTCTAACCCCTAAGAAAGCCTTAGGGCCCACCCACAAAGCCAAAAAAGAAAGAAAAAATAAAAATAAAAATGTCAAAATATGACTTTTCGTGACTTCATTTCAGGGAGCTTCGGGGAAGCTTCTGGAGGAAGCGTGGTGGAAGCGAGGTTCGAGGGAATCGGAAGCGTGAAGCTTCCGGAAAGGCAGGAAGCGTGGATTTTGGGGAGGGTGCGAGGTTCCAAGTTTAGGAAGCGCGATTCCATGCAAGCTTCCGGGAAGAACCCGCTCGGAGCGAGGTTCCGGGGTCGGAACCGTGGGGGGGGGGACGCTTCGGCAACTCTGGGTGTGGCACACTTATTGAGACAGGAAAGCGCATTTCTTGAGGAGGTGAGGGCACTTCTGAGAAAGAGGGCGCATACTTAAGGCTGAGAGCAGTGAGGAACATCCATCAAAGATTGATAGGAGGGTGCCTTGATCATTTAGAGTCTAAGTGATAGTCAGAGAGCATTTTCTATTGAGCAGACAAAGAGAGAGGGGGTGCATTCCAAAGAGAGAGGGGGCGCATTATTCAGTGGCTGAGATAGAAGAGGAAAATTAGGGTGCATCGTTCAGAGACTGAAAGGGGGCAAAATTCCCTAGGCATAGATTCAGAGTTTATTACATCATATATCAGAGCAAACAGAGGACGCACTTGCCAGATTGGTCACATGTATGCCAGAGGGGTGCATTCCTTCTGAGACAGTTCATCTACTAGAGCAAACTCCCAAAGATCTAACACGTCTTTCCAAGGCAATAGGTTCTTCTATGTAATTAATAAAGTTGATTGTAATCTCTCTCATATTCCTCTAGATCAGATTATAAAAAGCCCACAGATGTTGATTTTCCTCATCAGGGTTTCCAGGGTAAATCATTGTGTTTGTGTGCTTAATTTCCAGTTCTGTTGCGCATGTTTGACAATTAATGAGTTTATTATTGCTACCTATAGATCAGAAAATTTATTTTCTATGTATGTACCTAGGAATCTATAGAGTAGTATATCAGAGATAAGCTCGACTCTTGTCACAGTCACAAATAAAACATGTCACAGTCACATCATACATGCATATTTATCATGAATCAATATTCATAATTCTAAATTCAATAATTCACTGAACAATGATCACTCACATTGAAAATTTGAAACATAGATATCAAGTGGAAGACTAAAAGTTGAATAAAATTTGTTAAATCACTGTACCAAGCAGCTGTAACAAATAGTCAAACTCATATCTGAATGTAGACTTGAAATCTGATTTTAAACACCTATTTGTACTGTTGTTACAAGGAATAAAAAGTTGCAAATATATTCCTGAGTTGATGTGAGTGTATTTCTCAGTATTAAATACATTTAAATATTTTTATGTGCACATTTGGTAGTCAAATTATGTTCTATGAGTGTTAAACACAAAACCTTAAAAGCATTCCTTGTAAATCAACGCAAAATCAGTCTACCAGATTTGGACAATATTCAGTGGAATTTGAACAGTGTTGCAAAGTGTTTGACATAAGCCTTGAACCAGACTCCATATGCAGTTAGCAAGAATTTAGTTCATATTTGGTCGAGGGTCATTACATTTTCCCCGATGGATTCGCATTTTGCTAAGTCGATCGTACCTCCAATGTACCCAAACACGAGGTACACATACCATTTAGCCTATACATACCCCTTATTTTATAACCGCTATCTGATACGTTGAGCCAATACGGAGTACGATAGGGTACGACAAAAAATGTACCTTATGTGTAGTACCCGGTACAGGAACGTGTACCCTACCCCTGGGTACGGGTACCCCTGCTACACAGGTTTTTATGATTTTAGACAATTGGTGGTCAATGCTAACAAAACAGAGATCATGACCGTCATTGTGTCCCAAAGCTCCATGTCTAACTAACACTTCCTCTTTAGACAAAATGAAATTGAGATTGCAACAACTTACACTGATTTGGGGGTGCAATTCTCAAGGCCACATTTCAGTCTATGACTTGCTTTTCAACCCTTGCTCAACAAGGGATACAATTCACTTTCCTTGCTCAAAAGGCATTATTTTCAGCTACACTTTCAACACATCTCATCGAGAATGCACCTCTTGGACATGATCATTAGAACTATTGACCTTTATGGTTCTCAGATCTAGTGAGCTTGTTTTCGTCTAACAAGGTTACAGTTGAGAGTGTTCCAAATGCTCTTGTTATATAGTGTATGATCTATTGCAAACAAAACCATAATTGTGATCCATCCATTGGGCCTCGAGACTCTTAATACCCGAAACATTACCCTCGTTTATTATCATTACATTAAGATAGTTATGATTGTTGATTATTATTTCCTTCTCGCCCTCTTCGTCTCTTATATATATTCATCAGGAAGACTCATTTTAAGGATCATTCTATCTTGTGCATTTGATATTTTGTAAAAGTAGGTTGCCCCCTCATAGAGGCTTCTTACTCATTCATTCTTAGACTTAATTTAGATGTGATATTTACTGAATTAGGTTTTTTATGCTTATTTAGCTATTTGGTCTACAACATTTGGTATCACGACGAACAATTCTTGATTTGGCTACTTCAAATGAGTCATCTTATCATTTTCGTTCTAACTTGTTTTGGATCATTGGCATTACACAGAAATTTCAAGGTTGATAGAGGAAAGAGCAAAACACATTGGATAAAAAATTTGGAATCTGGTTTGCTAAATTTTTAAAGTTATATGTTGTACATGTTAGGGTTTTTGTCTAGTCAAACTTGGCTTAAACAAGTGACTCTAAGAAAACAACATCATCCAAATATTTTGAGGTCTAAATTGAGTGCCACAAGTGGTATTTGAAAGAACACAAACCAAAATATTAGTCCAAATTTCAAACCTATTCGGGGAATATTGGCTAAATGCCAACCTATAAAAGTTAGCTCTTCTAAAGTAGGGAAAAAACAGCAAGTTCTAGTAATTCTGACATAATTCTCATTTGATCACTTTATTGGAGGGTCGTACCACATGTGTGGCTATTGGAATAACTTTCATTGGTTTTTAGATGGAGTGCTCTAGGGTTTGACCTCTCTTTGGGTTGTTCTTTCCACTTGGAACCTGATTTGATGGAGTGCTACATTGTTTAAGGCGCTTCCCACCCATTTCTTTGACTTTGTGGCTAGACATCACACTTGGAGGATGCTTTTGGACCACACATGTGGCATATTTCGTGGAGCACTCTAGGGTTTTCGAGTGCATTCATGATCTTTGATGTATTTTACCCAGTGTGAAAGACATGGTTGATATATCGTGATGTCTGCGATATATCGCGATGTCTTGAAGAAAACGATATATCGCCCAGCAAAAATCGCGAGTCGACAAAAAAAATTCAACAACCCCGCGGACAGTCTAAGATAGAAGCCGATTTTTTATCTTTTTTGGTCATTTTACTTGCTTGTTGAGGGGTTTGGAGCTAAGTTGCACGAAACGAGGAAACATGGAAACGCAACCCCCCCCCCAAATTTTGGAAATAGGGAAACGCGATATATATATATATATATATGAGCAAGTAAAAAATTATTATAAAACATAAACCATAAATTATTAATTACATTTAGCTGCAAGCAACATTGCCAATGATAAATGATAAATGCTACAGATAAAATTAAATGATACATGTAACATTACATTTTACTCACGGACCCAAGTCTATATCATTTCATTCATGCAACTAGTAATATCCAAAAACAACCTTTGTAAACGAAGCTATATAGTATATATACAAAATTAACCTTTACGTATGAGGCTACAAGTACAATGTATCAAACTATGAACAACGAACATACTAACATAGAAATAAAAGTAAAACATGAGCTCAGACTAATTGCCATCCTCATCTAATAGTCATCCTTAAAAATAGAACAAGAAGAACACTCAACAACAAAATGTAAAGTGCAAAAAGTATTTCTAATTCCACTTCTAGGTTCCTCAATACTTAGTGCAGCAAGAGAGAGGCCCAAGTCAGTACATTATGGCTAGACATCCCAATCTACGCAAGGCCCACTACTATATTTTGGGCACTGAGTGCTCAAGTCGCTTGTGTGAGGAGAGAATGAAGTGATGTTCTCCTTTATAAAATTCTTCAATCTAATTAAATTTTATTTTAAAATTTAATGTATTAACCGTTAATTACGGAAAATAGTGGGCATAAAGAGACTTTACTGGCCAATTTTTTAAGTGACAGGCTTTTATTTGATGGGAAACACCTCATACATGAGAGTAAACACGATGGAAACGCGTTTCTGTCCATACGGACGAGTTTCTCGTACAGGAAGCACGTTTCGTATAGACAGAAACGAGTTTCCGTCAAGTACAATACGCGTTTTCGAGTTTCTGCGGGTGAAACGGGTGCCAAACCCAAGTTTCCTGCAACTTAGGTTTGGAGAGAAAAGGAGCTTGCCATCATTTTGCTTGGAGCCAAGGAGCAGATTCATTGTGTTTCCATCAACCATCACCGAGTTATTGTGGATTGGGGATTGATTCCCTTCAATTGTTTCTCAATTTGCAAGTAAGTATATCATTGTGTAACCATTTGCTCATCTTTTTTTGTTTTTTTGGTAAAATTTTAATAGGTTTAGGGTTATTATCAATGTTCCCTCTTACAAATTTTAAAGAGAGATCTGCTACCATTTATGCCAAATCTAAGACTATTTTGTTATTTGCAGCATTTTTTTTTGGGGGGGGTGGGGTGGGGGGGATGGGGAAAATTTCAATGAATCTTACTATTTACTATCTTCATTGTTCAAGCTTGAATCTTAACTTCATTTTTTTTGCCCCAAGTTGAATCATTGTTGTGTGAAAAATCAAAATGCCTACAGCTTTGGACTCTTTGTGGGTATATAGTGAGCCCTTCCAAGGGTTAAATAGGCAAAAATTGACTTGTGGGTTGTGAGGAAAGGAAATGACAGGGGGATCAGTCAATTGAAATACCACCTTGCACAACTTCACGAACATGAAGTGAGAATTTGTGAACAAGCAACCCCAGAAATTGTTCAAATTGCCAATAAATCACTTCATGATATGAATATGAAGAGAGATGTAAGGGCATCAGTGAGGACTGAGATGGGAAGAAGTAGAACTGGAAGTGAGAGCTTTACCTTAGTTGCGCCTTCCAATTCCACAATGCCCTCAACAACCTCAACTTTCTTTGTTCCAAGAACCACTGTCGATGCACAACCTTCTATGAGGTCAATGCTTAAAATAAAGGAGAAGGAAGAAGTAGACAAGCTTGGGGGTAGGTGTTTTTTATGGAGTGACATTCCTTTTAGTATTGCCAAAACCAACCCCTTTTACCAAACTAAGGCCCCCACCTTTGATGACTTGAGAGGGCCTACCCTTCAAGCTAAAAAGGTTGAGTGCACTAAAAGATTGGAGGAGTTTAAGGAGTCATGGGGACTCGCAGGATGCACGGTTATGTCAAATGGTTGGACTTATTAGAAGGGTAGGAGCCTTCTTAATTTCTTGGTCAGTTGTCCCTGGGGAATCATGTTTATTAGATCTATTTATGCATCTGCACATATCAAAGATGCAACGCTATTATGTGAGTTGTTGGATGGGTTCATCCAAGAGATAAGTTTGTAGACGTTGTCCAAGTCATAACGGATAATGCTGCTAATAATGTGGTTGTGTAATGTCCTCTTTTGCCTAGGCATTGAGGACCAACCCACTAACCTATGTGATTCTTGTGGGTTTGAGCGGGTACTGACAGTCAGGGAATCAGCTGAAGACTGATGCCATCTACAGAAGATGTAGGGCATCAATATTATATCACCATTGGGTCAAAGAGGGCCACCAGAGCCAAAGGCCACCTGCATGCATGACATTTGAGCATTATTTAATGATGCATGCACCCGATTAAGTCTCCATGCGCATGCATGCAAGTCAACTGCAAATTAGAAGTTAAACTGCCCTAATTAGGTCAAAAGTTAGGGTTTTCGCAGTTGAAGGTTATAAAAGAAAGATAAAGTGAATGGAGAAGATACTTATGTAATAATTGATTTGTGGAGTCTAATTGGAGAGCTCAGCGAGCTAAGTTGGGGTTGAGCACATGCTCACCTAACTGGTGTATTTCTGCAATGAAAACTATCTGCCCTAGTTCATCATCAGGTTGGATCATACAGGTTCAACACTAGTTCATCATCAGGTTACATTCAGCAGTTATTCCGAGAGGTTGATTATGCATCAAGCCAGAGGGTTTCACCATCACACCGTGTCACCGGGATCAGAGACAAAGCAAGCACATCATCCGGGCTCCCAGCAGCAGCTTATTTATTTTGGTATGTACATGCATTGATTTCTCCTCTTTATAGCATCTCTTTATTTTTCTAGGGCACATATTTGCCGTAAACCGGAAAATATCAGTTTGGGATATTACAGGTTGTTGGCAGGTTGCTTATGGTGAGGCATCCGGCCTTGTTTTGGACTCCTTGTGCTACACATTACATTGATTTGATGCTAGAGAAAATTCCTTTCATCAGAGATATTGTTGATTCATGTAGGAGCATCACAAAATTTATATATAATCATACATCCATGCTTAGCTTGATTCACAAATAACAGGGAGTTGGGGCGTCTTGCAATCACACGTTTTGCCACGAGCTTCATTTCACTTCGATCTCTCTTGGATTGGATGTGAGAGATAAAAGAATGTTCTTTTTAGATGAATGGCATGCATTGTCATTTAGCACAAAACCGAAGGCGCAAGCCATATATAGGCTAGTGTCACTCCAAGAGAGATTTTGGCCAAGAGTGGAGGAGGTGTGTGCCATCAGTGAACCTTTGGTAAAGGTTCTTTGGTTGGCTGAAGGAGACAAGCACGCAATGGGCTACTTGTATGAGGCCATGGATAGGGCCAAAGAATCCATACGTGCATATTATGAGGACAAGGGGGATGAGGGGTATTAGAATAGATTATCGATATGGAAGTCATTGATGAGCGATGGAACAATACACTCCATCACCCCATTCATGCTGCAAAGATCTACCTCAACCCTGCATTGTCTTACTCTTGTGGTTTTAGATTTGAAGCTCAGGTTATGGATGGATTCCTCACGTGTTTAGAGGATGGTGCCAAATCCGCAAGAACGTGCAGAGATTTCTAAAGAAATAGAGATATATAGGGGATGGTTGGTGGGACATTTGGCTTCGGCATGTTTGTTTAAGCTTCAAGTTCAATTTATTACAAATTTCAATGTCTCTTTTCCATTTGTTTCAAACTTTAAAGTTTCGATGTGATTTCCTATGTTTCTAACTTTATACTTTCTCTTACTTGTTCTAGATGTTTGGTGGACAAGCTATGGCCGAAGAGTACCCCATTTACAAGAGCTTGTCATTCGGGTGCTAAGCCAAATATGTAGCTTGTCAGGATGCGAGTGCAATTGGAGTGTGTTTGAGAAAATACACACTAAGAAGCGCAACAAATTAAAATGTTTCAACTAAAATTTTGAAGTTATTTTAAATTATAAATTTATAAATTTATGCATGTTGTCATGTCAACCTTTGAAGTTTAAATTATATATTATAAAATTTGAATTATAATTTATAAATTATAACCTTCCTACAGGTTGGAAACTTGTCGCCTCAATGACATGGTCTACGTTGACTACAACCTTTGATTATGGGTGAGGCAACTTCAGAAAACACCAAATGTGGATGCCATTTCATTGGATGGGATCGACACCACTGTTGCATGGAGGGTGAAGAGCAAGGCACCTGTCATGGAACAAGACCTTGATTGGTTACATGAGAATTTGTACGAGAGGGGTGGGCCATGTGGCAGGGGAGGATATAGAGGAGGTGGAGGATGATCTAGAGCAGACACCTTTACATGAGATGGCTATAAGTCGTGGGAGTGCACCATCACTTTCACAGACGCAGACAGAGAGAATGACGGCAGAGCGAGCTAGACTTAGACATAGCAGTGGCACTACTACTAGTAAAGGACGCCAGACTCTAGCTTCTTCCTCTTCTAGAGAACGCCAAAGTGTAGCTTCTCCTTCTGTTAGTGTGCGTCAATGTCTGTTGCCACCCGTAGAGCCTTCTTCAACTAGAGGAAGAGCCATTGCTAGAGCCATCACCTTTGCCCGTAAAAGGGACAAAGGTAATCACTAGTTTGTTTTATTTGATTTAATTGTACTATGTAGTATGTAGATCTTAGTTGACAATTGACTCATAATGATGAGATACATTTATTATATTTTTTTATGATATTTTGAGGCTCTAGAGTCAATACACTCATTACTACTCGAGACATGATTTAGTATTGATGCATGATATATCATTAGACATCTTATACAACATATATATATTTGTTTTATTTTCATATTTATGTGGCAATGTGTTTATTTGATGTTGTTGTTGCTTTAAATGTTTAAAAATTTGAAAAAAAATGAATATTTTTGTATTTTTTTGAAGTTTGTCGATATTTTCCAATGTTTTCCCCAATGTTGTCAATAAGTTGTGTTCTGTGCCCTTGACGATATTTTTTCCAACATGATGTCTTCCACACTGGTTTTACCATTGATTTAGAGGTGAGCCTCTCTTTTGGGCCTTATGTATTGTTGCCACCTAAAACACACTTAACCATAGAAAAGTCTCCCAACCGCTAGGTGTGTTCTTGAGGGGCAACTAAGAGTTTAGAACCCACTGTCACCTCGATTCCTAACTCCTCTGTTTAGACACAACTCCCAAAGGTCAATAGGGGTAGTCCCTAATTACTAAGTTTTCAAAGGTTTCGTTTTAGGAGTTATAAACCAATTAAACTTAACTTAAACTATATGACATACAATCATGCAATGTGAAACAATTTTATGATAGTCAAGCCCTTTATAAGCGATCAATACAAGGCTAAAAAAATGCAACAAATAAATTTCACAAATCTAGTGTCTTATCTATTGGGCTTTTGAAAATCAATAAACAATGCTTGTTAATATAAATACAAGATAAACAAGAACTTGTAATGAAATGACTTCCCAATCCTTATAATATACAAAGAAATAACTTGATCATGGAAAATAACTCAACTTGCATGAAATAAATTATAATCTTGAAAAAGTAACTGCCTCTGAAAAAAGTAAATAACTTGAACTGAGAATGCTTTTGAAGTAAATGTGACAATGAAACAAAAGATTGTTGCGTTTGCAAATGGTCCTATAAATTTTAAGTTAATTTTAGGTCTCGCTTCAGCTTAGGGGATTAATGTTTGAAACAAGTAAGGCAACCTAACTAATGTGTCTACCCCAAACACTTATCTCTTTCAATCGAAAGATTGTCGGGTGCTCAACAAGAGAACACAAGGTTCTCTTCTAGCTCCACAACTTAATCCCAAAGATTATCGGACGCTCAACAGGAGGACACTAAGTGCCACGAGGCTCCCAACAACCTCTACCCCTCTAGCTCCACGAGTCAACCTTTCTTTTCTCAGTTCTTATGAGATAGATGTTGAGTGCCTATTTATTCTAGCCAACACAAATCTTTGCTATTTCTTATCACCCAGGGTCAGACCCACCTGCAAGGGGAGTGAATACGAGTAGAGATTGGGGCAAAGTTTATTAACCTTGAGTTAAATTGAACTTATAATAAACTAGCCAACACGATATTGCAAGGATGGCAAAGGCACTTCACTTGCAAGGTGTGGGCGCAACATATGTGCAAATGCTTAGATAGAACTAAATTAAATCCTAGCCCTTCCTCTTTTGCTTGCAAGGGTGGGAAACCCAACTTCCTTTGCAAGTAATGAATGGCACTTTTTTTTAAAGGTGAATAATTAGTTACTCTAGCCACACAACCCTCTTCCGAAGGAAGTGATGGGGCAAAAACCAATTTATTAAAAACAAATAAAATAAATTAACCTAGTCCTAGCCTTCTTTTGCAATGCAAGAGTGGGCAAAGCCCTACTATCTTAGCATGCAATGAGTGGCTCAAAAGAATTAAAAGAAGCTAAGTAGATCCTAGCCCTTCCTCTCTTGCAATAAAATGGTGGGAATACCCAACTACATTTGCATGCAATGGGTGGCTTAAGTAAAAACCTTAAGACAAAAAATGAAACTTGAAAGGAATGGAAGATGGGCTCAAGAGACTCCCTTGGCCCTTACAATAAGAAATAAATTTATGTTGTAGATTTTAGTGAGAAAGAAAGAGAGAAAAAGAGATTTTGACCATTTTCGGCAATGGACTTTGGAGTGGTGGGCTTTGGGAGTCCTTTGCACGATTTTCTTCCCAAAATTTGCAGAGTTTCCCCTTGTGCTGCAAAAAACAGCTAGCACAAAAATAGTGAAAGATTCCCAAAATCACTCTGGGACACCTTGCACACATGTATAAAAAAATTGGACAGAATTCATGAAAATTTTACAAAGTAAACAGCTTCGAATTACTTGTAAAAATGAAGATTTAAGCAATATCTAATGGTGCAAAATAGAAATAATATAATGCAGAAAGTTTATGATAAAATGGGTGAGGAAAGAGTGCATTTTCGTTTTTCAACTTGAAGAAGTGGAGCATCTAACCAAAGAATCCTACTCTCCAATCTTAACAACCTGCAACTTGAAATATTTATGCTACACAAACTAGAAAGAGGCAAGTTCCAAAAGATGTACCAAGAAACCATATGATCCAAACAAGAAAATATGAACTTCTTAATAGCAAATCTGAAAACTCATCAAATCTAACAAAAATGACTAGATCTCACCAAGACAAAGAAATTTGTCTTTTTGGCCTCCAACCACTTGAGCAACTATGGAGCATAGAAGCAAACTACCATGAGCACCAAGACACACTATCTTTCCTTCAAAGATTTTTATTAAATTGCCCAAAAGACTGAAAATTACAAAATCTCACAAAAATGAGAGCACAATGGAAGCAAGAGAGAGCAAGAGCATGAGATCATGAGAGATTGTCACCCAAATGAGGAGGAGAAGACTCCTTAAATAAGAAAAGTGTGAGAGGGGACCCCATGTGCATGCTTTCCATTTGTCACTTGAAGAGGAGGGGGCGCACTTCCTTAAGGGGGTGCCTCCTTGAGTAAAAATAAAAAATGTGGGGGGAACCCCTCTTTTAAGCTTTGTGATTTGTTGTTAGGTCAAGAGAGAAGGACCCATGGAGGTGGGACCCCTCTTTTGATTTATTTTCCACTCTATTGTATTGCCATGGTTGAGAAGGCGCCCCCCTAGGGAGACAACTTCATTCTTGTGATATACTTGCATGGGGGTGCCCCTTTATGCTTCAAACATTACCTTGGGTACATAATATAACCTTTTAAAGCTTAACTTCCCCCCTTTAAGTGACTTTAGAAACTTTTCAAAAATTTGCCTTACTAAACTATTTGTCAATTTTTCTGATTTCCTTGACTGACTTAGGGAAATATGTCCAAAAACTTAGCAAAACCCGTCCAAATGACTTCAAACTCGGCCCATGGATGTAGGGGCTCTTATGCCATTGATTTTGAGTACCCGTACCCCTATTTATGGGTATTAGGTGCCACTTAACCCTCTTTACATTACGTCTTTTCTATGCCGAGGGTCATTTTTTAATTACCAAAAATAAAAAAATTATAGGCAAAACTTAATGAAATTCCGCAAGACTCTGGATAATGTCTAACATGGTAACATACAACATTCCTAGACCTTAATCACACAATGGACTCAATCATTAGAACGCCTTTCACCACTTTAGAGGAATTTTTGAGTGAAAAACTCAATAATTAAAATCACTAAACGGGAAAAAACACTCGATGAATGGACTTTCCTAATGATAAAGTCCTAGGCAACTAAGTTTTACAAAAATTGACCTTAATGTTGACATATCATTACAAAATCCCTCGCAGGCGTGCAGAAGTTTCATGGATAAGAGTTCAGAGGAGAAAGAGAAAAAATTGCCTCACTTAAAAACATGTGCATGGTACATGGTTGCCCACCTAGTTGGTTAGGTGGTCAACATTCTGGCTCCAACTGCAAGACGTGCTTGATCTGATCTTCAGGCTAGGAGAGGATACGAGAACTCCAAAATATTTGGTTCTTATAATCTGTAAAAACATCTCAACTTGACAAGAAAACCTTAGTAGCACAAGTTTTATGAAAAAAAAAAAAAAAAAGCCAATGAACCATAAGTTGCTTTATTCAGACAAATGAAAACTAATTAATGAGATGGAGGATTATTCCTAAGTACTGAAAGGAAATGCAGAAAGTAAATGTTGACTTTAAAGAGCTTATTTTCCTACTCTAAGCATCATAAAATAAACACCTTAGGTAAAATCAAATATCCAATGCAACCACCTAAGCATTTTATCAAATTTGAAGTTTCTCGTCTTGTCTTTGGTTACCAGCCAAAGCAAGGACACATTTATTAAGAAATGCAAACCTGCGTGATCCAGAATGGGCTGGCTAGGTGAAGAATCACAGGCATGAATAATGTCATCAAACTGCTTCCCATACTAACAGGTGCTCCCGCAGGCTTCCGCTATCCAAGATCAGGTAGGGATAATATACACATGCATGATGAGGTAGAACAACAACTTCATCGTATTGTTCCAAAGGACTTCTCTGTGGTTAACTTTATGTGTAAGCCCCCAATTGCTCCAAATCATAAGGAACTTCGACATGTAAAACAATGGTTGAGATAGATCTTCAATTAATAGAATCCCATCTGACTCTTCCTTACACTGCTTCTCTATGTCTTCATTACTGCTATTGATAGATGGCTTAGACTGATCATATGGACAAACTGCATGCTCTTCCTCCATACAAATATTTTTCAAGGCCTCAAGATCCATGCTATCTTCTCTAAAAACCTTGTAGATAGGATCTTAAATAAAACTATCAATACTCCCTTTTTCAGACATAACACAAACGAAATTATGATTCTGGTTCATTATATTCCTCCTCAGACATGTTATAGATTGGATCTTCCATGAATGTCCAAGAATCCTGATCGAAAACTATCAGACATAAGGGAGTCTTCATTATTGGTATCACATTCCTGGATATAACTAACCTCTTCATGGTCACAATGATCTTCATTAGAAGTTTTGGTTATTTACCAAAGCCATCATTGTGGTAAGGTGATGGTAAGGTAATGGCTCTAAGTTTTACAAAAATTGACCTTACCATAATGATGGCAACTAAGAGCCATTACCAAAGCCATCACCTTTGCCCGTAAAAGGGGCAGAGGGAATCACTAGTTTGTTTTAATTGACTTCATTGTACTAAGTAGTATTTTGATCTTAGTTGACAATTGACTCATGATGATGAGATACATTTATTATATTTTTTATGATATTTTGAGGCTCTAGAGTTAGTACACTCATTACTACTTGGGACATGATTTAGTCCCAAATAAGTATGAAACAAGATAGGCATTGTAAGGTACATCCAGTATGAAAAAGGACTGGCACTGTACGAGGTACATCCAACATGAAAAAGGGATGGCATTGTACGGATATGTTGATGAAGCCCTAGATGAGATCTAGGCCTACATCCACCATGAAAAAGGGTTGGCTCTGTAGAACTTCTGAGGATAGATAGATTCGAGAGATGTCACTAGTCAATGGTCGAGAAGATGAGAATTGATGCAGCAGTGATGATGATTCAACGACGATGATCCAACGATAATGATGATCCAGCAACAATGATCCAATGATGATGACGATGTCCAGAGACTGTGTCCATTTGAGATGATGTCCGAGTCAAAAGAATACCTTCCTAGTTAAGATGGAGTGTTGTAGAAAATGTAACTTCGAAAGATATTCTTTTAGATATTAATATTGTATTTTATTGTACCTCTGTCGGAGATGTTTTTCCTTCGTCCAAGGATGTTATTATTATATTTGGTCATGCTAGAATATCGAGGTAAAACCTTCATTGTAAGTCGAGGCAATGGTCCCCAAAAGAAATATTGTAAAATGTATTTTGAGTCTCCCAAGAGGGAAGTCGGCCCAATTAGGGTTTTTGGTCAGACACTTGTAAAGTATATATAGGGAAGCGCCCTCCCTCATTTGGACACACATCACAAAAGCAAGTTCACTCAAGAGAGAGAAAGGCAAGTGCGTTGGTGAAGGAGAAGAAGTTGTTGAAAACATCTTATCTTCGGGTCTTCTATCTTGGTTTGACATTGTACTAAGTAACGAAACTATTCTGAATATGTTGCGGGGTTTTCTCCTTTATGGTTTCCTCTATTTATTCTGAAGATGTTGAAAAAAATATTTGTGTTCTTGTGTATTGATGTGCTTGTCTATCTTTCCGTTTAAAGATCTAACATAATTGAATTAAAGTACAAAATCTAACACGGCTTTCGTACGGGATGCACGAACAACTGTCTAGCTAGAAACTCTGCCTGGCTGGTACGATCTCCCTGGAAAATATCTGACTACTACAATCTCTCTCTTCCAAATCTGAAGAGTGGAATTCCTTCTCACCTTTTGTTGATTAAATTGGCATTGTTGTCAACATAAGATCATAAGGCAACATTGATGAAATAGTCCAAAAAGATGGAGTCAAAATAATATAGTTGGCTAAGCGGAGACGAAAGAATTATAACGCTAAGTTTCTATGAAGTGAAGATTTGGACAGCCCAGATCATAAGACAGAGAAAGATCAATGGTCTAGAATAGTTTCCACAATGCCAAGGTGCAAGCTTGTTAAAGTTGCAAGAAGACTATTGCGGAAGAGATTTGTGGAAGTCATTTTTGAGAATTTATGAAAAGCAGACCGGCAATCCGCAATTGCAGAAGAAGTTTTGTGGAAGACGAATTGCGGAAGCAGTTTCGAAAAAGTTGAAAGGAAGCCCCACAACCCGCAATTGCGGAAGAAGTTTTGCAGGAGACGAATTGCGAAAGCCTGTTTCAAAAAATTTGAAAGTTAGGTATGTAACCCGCAATTGCGGAAGGAAGGAGTTCCCACAGATTGCGGAAAGGGCGTTTGCGGAAAAGAGCGTTGCGGAAAGACTGTCTGCGAAAAGATAAATGCGGAAAGGTAATTGTGGAAGCGGAAAGACAATTTGTGGAAAGAAAAATGTGGAAAGGTTGTTGCGAAAAGGTAATTACGGAAGGATTTCTGTCAAAGTTGGAGTGATGCATTATCGCACTATTAATTCATAGTTTTTGTAATGAAGAGGTCATTTTACGATTTGTTGATTGGTGAATGGTCAAAATGAAGATACATGACTGTTAGATGAAGAGGCACAGCTAAGGGTATATAAGCAAAGCTTTAAACCTTCAAGACAAGTGTCTATGTACATTCAATTAGAGATCTAAAAGTGTACAAAAGTCAGAGATCGAATTATCATATAAGGGTGGTTGGGAGGAGCAAGCACAAGCTGCAAGCCTGTAGGGGGTCGTAGCCTCCTTCCAGTTGTTGGTAAATTGGGTGTTGGTGCATCCTTTAGTTGTAGCTGAAAAACTCGGGTGTTGGTGCATCCAACAAGTTGGTGCATGCAAACTATTTGTAAATATAATTTTGCAGTAATAGGAAGTATTGGATGTTTTCCCAATTGGGGTTCCACAATAATATTGTGTGGTCTGTGTCCATTGTTGATTTTGTTTTAAAGTTATAAAAAATTAAATAGATTGCTTAATACTGATTCACCCCCCTCTCAGTATTGTCCAATATTCCAACAACTTTCTCTTGTGTTTCTTTTGTCTTTTGTTATTCTCCTCTCACCTTAGTTGCCTTTTATCCTAATGAGATGAACCAAAACCTTAACTCCAATGGTTGAGATTATATCTCGCTCGCTTGAGGTCAATGGCTCAAATTCAATTATTAACTTAAATCACTAATGCCAACAACTTAGGCATTTCTCCAAATTAACCACAAATAATCTAAATAGGGATTCGCTTTAATAATTGACTTTAATAAAATGAACTTCCAAAGTTCCTGAGAGGTATTAATGACGATTTCCATAAAACACACACTCATGGAAATACATGTCTAAGCTACAAACATCAACAAATTACAAAATAGATTTGACTCAAACACCTTCCTACATGTTTGACACTAAACTTGTGAAAAAAATCATGTTCGAGCTACAAATTCCAACACAACTCTCACCTATTATGTACTTTTTTATTTTTCTAATTAAGAAATTGTTGAGAAAACTTGGTGAACATTAACAGTTGCCATCCTCATATATATAGGGGAACGAGATAGTCCTTCACTCACTCATCATTCTTGTTCATTCTTGTGAAGAGGTGATCAAGAGGAGCGCACTTGTCTTCCTCTCTCTCTTGGATCTTCTATAGTACTTTATATCTCTCTTTATTAGAGCGACTGTGATTTCTTGACTTCTTGCAACGTCTTGAAGTCTAGGGTTAGGGTTTCATCCCTTGGAGATTTGGATACTATGGACTTGAAATAAAACCCTAGGTTGTACTTAGAGAAAAGAATAAGAAGAGGACACATCTTGCCTCGAAGGTGTTATCACATACATTGTAGGTAGAGCTACCATCATGCAACAGAGTATCTTTTTCTTCCAGCCAGTAACAATCCCAGATGTGTTGAGCATGTTTTTCCAATGATCATCAGTGGTACAACTTGCCAAAGCCATTTATTTTGATCAGCAGTAGTATCCCATGATAGAACTTGGCCTTGGATGATCCATTGAGATAAACTTGTTGTCGCCACGGTTCACTGAGCAGAGTAGGAAGCTAGTACATTTCCCTTGCCCCATAAGCAGTCAGAGTTGGTTTCATGGAGATCATCATAGCCAGGTATATGGCTAGACAGGTATATATGTGTATTTGGGTGCTACTAAATTGTCTTGCTCATCTTATTAGCTTTTTAACTTGACATAGTAACTAATATTGGTGAGTATTGCATCGTATTGCTCTCATGGACTCGATATCTGAGTTGATCCGCGATTTTGAATGTTAAGACTATTTATTATGCTCACCAGTGTTTCCTACCTTATGCAGACTTAGTCTTACCTTGCTATTTTGGCACCACCTTTCACTTTCTCCTTCCATTTGTTTCATTCATATTTGATTTTAACTCTTGACTTGCACCATGACTTGGGAGATTGAAGATCTTTCCCCCCACTTAGACCTTTGAGTTGGATAGACTCCATGTTGTATTGTGTCTCTGCCTTTGGAGTGCATGGCTTCGTTCCTTCCCTTTTGCTTGTATGACGCCTTGTGGAATGGATGTGTAGCTTGTGTCACCGTATTGCTTCTTTTAGTCCTCGAATCAAGATGTCACATCAATCATTGCAAACATCAGTATAAATGCTCTATCTATATGTGAAATGCTAGCCAAAAGGGTAATAAAATGTATTGCAAATAACACTGATGAAAGGGGCAAATAGTTGTGCTTTTAAGCACATGTAAAATCGTAAGAGGGTTGCAAATAAAATCAAAGGCCAATTAAAAGTAGTGGTTAAATAAATGCTAAATCTAAAGACTATTGCCCATGTTTTGTATGATAAATTCATCACGAAGCCCACGGGTTTTGATGTGAGATGGAATAAGGGACAACTAATTCTAAGTGTCCCCTACAATCTTTTATACTAGGGTTGCTTGTGTACTTAACGCAAGGATCCTAGAAAAGATCCTCACGGAGCTTGAGTCAAGCTTGGATGTGATTTGAAGGAAACATGTTAGAGTCTACTGTAAACCTTGTAAGCACTCATATGTCTAAGTGGATTCCCTTTTTTCATTCCCTATTGTCCTATGTCCATCATATGTCCAAGTGGATTCCCTTTTTCCTTGTTGTCTGAAAGTTCACTATGTCGAGGTCAATAAGTCAAAATCCCTTATCCTTGCCTTGTTTCATTCACCTCACCCATCATAGCAACTTGCCTTGTTTCATTCACCTCACCCATCATAGCAATTTGACTAGGTCTGTAAGTGAGCATGTATAAAGGACTTAATGTGAAATCATTTATTTCCTCTAACGCAAGATTTACTTCTTGTTGGATTTATTAATTTATTTACTTTTGTTTTAGTTCGCTAATAATATGAATAAGAGAGTTATCTTTTACCCCTCATACATATTGGATTGATCAGATTGCAGTTCAGTCATCAGATTGTTTTTTCTTTACTTGGTCTTAGTCAACACAGGCCCTAAGATGGATATGGTTAAAGTTATTCTATTGTTATGTTTTGATGCCTTTGGAGGCCATTCAGACCATTCCAGTGCTCCAAAAAAGCAAAATTGGTTCAATACAGTCACTGGGTGAATTTTTAATGAAATGAACCGATTTTTATCAAATTTTGAAAATTTTATTTGAGGTTTGTGTTGCATGGGTACCCGTACTTGGGGGTCAGGTACACGTACCGAGTACTTAAATAATTTAATGGTACATACCTAGCCGTACCCAAACCCAACCTCACGTACTAGGTACTTCATTTACGAAAACAGGGTACTTGTATGGATTTTGGTATGTTGTACCACTAGTTTGGGTAAGGGAGCAGTACAGTCGTTGGGCAATTTATCTTAGCTCATTTGTCGAGGGGGGGGCGAGTTGCAATGTTTGAAGTTCAAAATTTTAAATATTAAAAATTAAAACACTAAAACACATGTTATGTGGGCCCTTGCCCCTTAACTAAACCCATGCGACACTCCATTTCTCACTGTTAGTGCTCTGTGCTCACTACTCCAACGACGGCATGACAAAGGACCATAGTGATGTGGATGACATTGATCCTAAGGATGTTGACGACATGGCTTGAGGAAGCCAAATATGCTATCTAGTTCTTTGTTCAATATCTATTGTTTTGAACTTTCTTTTTCAAGTCAAGAAATGCCATTAGGCAAATTTTGAATGTAGTATGACAATGAAGTTTGAACTCGTTGTGTAATATCCCAAGTACTGATATTTTCTAATTCTAGGCAAAATTACTGAAATAGCTGTGCATGCAATCTGCCATGCAAAATTGCTCTATATTATAGCTGAATTTAGGGTTAGGGTTTGCGGGATAGAATAAACACTTACCACTGATAAGCCGGTTGAAAATGCTCCAAAGAGAATACGCATGCAAGATAAACTGAAGTGATGAAGAAATAACCTCTTTTTCCTCTGTAATACCCCCAGCAGTCTGAATCAACTAAGGATGACGTTTTTTATGAAGGGATGGTCAGTTTCAGCTGAAAGTTGGTCGGAGTGTAGGTGTGCCCATGCCAGAGAGGATGGTCAGAGCATGCAAGAGTTTCGACCTCTCCAGATACCCTAGCGAATTGATCTACCTGACTGGTGCTCACGCCCCCACACCTCTATATTCTACTGCTAGCTGCTCCAGGTGAGCAATCCGGTGGTTGATAATCACTCAAGGCAGTAGAGTGACCCTGTCAGTGAGGATGCAAGCCACATGCGGAAGAAATATGGTGATCCGGAGCCCTGGTGAATGACTTGGGGTTTCCAGCTAAATGCCCCCAGCTGTACGGATGGACCTGCAAATAATCTTCTGGCACACACTGGAACACTGAATAATGATGGATGCAATAGATGCGATGACAAACCTGGATGGTTTATCCTGAAGGAGACTAGGGCAGATATTGCACTGCTGAACCCTCATTAGTTGAAGACTCCGTCCTCAACCCCAATTGTCGTAGCTGCACGCTGTGTCGCTACTCAAATATCCAAATCAATCAATAAAACATAGGTATCTCTTTAGGCTCCCTCGTTCTTCTTAAATAGATCCTTATGCGCTTTTAGGGTCCGCATGTCACTTTTAGGGTTTGTGCTTTTACTTTTGCAAGCANTGTCCTCAGTCAATCCCCTCTTATGCAGTACCCGCTCGAACCTATGGGGATTAAGTAGGTTAGCGGGTGTTTTGTTGCCTAATCGGACGAGGACATTACACGTTGTGTCATGGACATATAATATTTTATGTTATTAATTAATAATTATATTAATATAACTTCAGTCTTCCAATCTTCCACTTGATATCTACTACGAGTCTAAAATTTATTATTTTATGTTTCAAATTTGCAATGTGAATGTTCATATGAATCATTGAATTTATAAATATCAAATATGAATGTATGATGTGACTGTGACATGTTTTATTTTTATAAATTTCAATATATATATATATATATATATATATATAGTACCCCCAATGTACCCAAGTACCCTATTTGAAAAAGTGGTGTACCTGTCCCCGTCCCTGTACAAGTACCTGTCCCCGTACCCACGTTTCCGGGCAACTTAGTTTGAGGGCCTTCCACCAAAATCATTTTTGGGGTATGAGTAACAAGTATTACCATGTTGATTTTTTTGGAATTTGTGGTGCTGTCAAATTGCTATTTCGAGAGGGAAAAAGGAACTATGGGCATATTAAATATTTACAAAACATTTTTGACATAAATTATCAAAGTGACCATGGCTCCTTCAAGAAAATCGATTTGGCTAGTTCATGGCTTGGAAATGTTATGGAATGATATATTCTGGTGTATCTTGGCTCTATGGATCATTCTTCATCATCATTTCTCAACATGGGGTCCACATTTATTATATTGCTTCATCTAGGGAGGACGTCCTCATGAGAGGCGCCCCTCACCTTGGCATTTGATGTATTGTCATGTTATATCTTGATGTTATGTATTAAACTGGATACCTAGGGTGATTTACGCCCCTGAGGTGAACCCCATCATGTACCACATTGTTATATTCCCTCATTATGATGTATTTCACCTCCCTAAGGTGTCCTTGGGAAAAAGTGTGTCCCCTCTTTTGAGTGATCCATGTAAAGGGGACTTTTGGCTCTTGGATATTTGGAAAGGGGAGTGATTCCTCCACCATTGTAAAGGGGACTTTTGGCTCTTGGATATTTGGAATAAAGAGAATTTTGCAGAAATTCTTGGCTCTTCTTTGTGGGATGTTCTTGTAATTGATTGAAAAGTCTATTTCTCGTAGCATTTGAGTGATTGTTTGAGGTTTCAAAAATATTGTTAGAAATAGTGTTTACATGCAGGAGGGCGACTTCACTTAGGCGTTTTTGTGGGCTTCCCAAACTCGTTTCACTTGAGGATGTGGCATAATCAAGGGGTTTTCAATAGCATTGTTTGATCTTTGACATGCTCTCTATTTCTCTTGCATCTATAGTTTCTTTTCTTCATATAACAAATCTCAATTCGATAATTTGACTGTGTAGCGAGAGGGGCGCACTGCCTCCATTAGGCAAATCGTTTTCACTTGAAGCTTCATCCAAATTGCTCCAAATTGATCAAGACGGGATAGATCAGCATTTGCAAGGAATGTATAAGATTTTTTGGGTAAGATCTACTCTATATCTCTTGTTTTAAATTTCTATTCCACTAGTCATAAAAATTAATTGTTAAAACCCTCATTTTAGTAACTAGGAAAAGTCTGAGTCTCACACAACTTAGAATTCCAAGATTTCGGCATTTGGGTATTTGTGGCCATCTTGAAAAACCCCACAACCCTTCTAGGCGTCTTGGTTGGAGTCCATTTACCCATCGAAATCAGGCACTGATTGTTTAGGCCTGTGTTTTTAAACGCGCCCAGACCGAAACCGGAACCTGAACCAACCGATCTGACCGGCCAACGCCCTCAACGGTTTGGACTAGATCGGTTCAGTAATGAATTGGCCGGCCCAAGTCCTGAACCAGTCGATTCATTACCGAACCGGTCTTAGCTG
This sequence comes from Pseudotsuga menziesii, assembly GCA_001517045.1. Taxonomy (NCBI): domain Eukaryota; kingdom Viridiplantae; phylum Streptophyta; class Pinopsida; order Pinales; family Pinaceae; genus Pseudotsuga; species Pseudotsuga menziesii. The sequence goes on along the minus strand of LPNX010366150.1, from coordinate 480,059 downwards.
GTCGGGCCCGTAACTAGTCGGTCGGCCAGCTGGGAGAAAACGGACACCTCCGCGGGGTTTAACTGAGACATTTGATGTATCCATGGATGAAAAGAGACCCATCTATGGTCCCTTTCCTGAACTGTGTTTGTATATGATATGCAGGAGTTCTAAAATCTGTGCCTGTTATCTATGGTGGTTCATGTTTCAATCGATATGGTTCCTTATTTCATTTGGATGCCCGTTATGAGGAAATTTGTGTGTCCTGCTAATGGTGAATACAGCAGTGCAAGAACAACATATGAGCCGGCACGAGTTCTCCACACAGATAGGATCATAGGTTATGAGGCAGGGTAGAAGCTTAATTGGTGATACTATCTTCTATCATATATGTAGTGCACTTGGTGCCATTTTGTGACCCATACATGGTTTAACTTTGTGGTATATACTATATATATGAGTAGACTTTGCATATTATGTCTCTAATCATCTAATGGCTTGAAATCATATTTTGGAATGTTAAATATAATGTTTGTCATTAAAATTGTAATTTTTTTGTATTATTTAATAGCCCAGTTCATTGAAATCAAACCGCTCCGGTTCTTACCGGTTTCGGTTCCGGTCCGAGTTGACCCTCGACCGGTTCGACTCCTGGTTCCGAGTTTTAAAACCTTGGTTTAGGCCATTCGCCCTCCCTTGGCTTGAACATTGTTTTATGTGTTTTGTTTGTCCTGTTGCTTTTGATAATCAAACAATGTCAAATCCTCCATCCAAGCTAATTAAATAAGTGTTAGCAAGTCTAATAATTGAGTCTAGTCTTTATCTCGAGCAATTTCATAAGTTCCACTTCAAAACCCTCAAGGGTATAGGCCTGATTGTTTTGCATCTAGCACTTCCACCTGGATCACTTTAATTAATCATGATAGTAAGAAATAAATCATTTGGGATCATTTTCATTCTTATTAAACATTATCCCTTCTTTTGAGCCTCTCTTGCTATCAACCTCTTGGATCTAGGGTTTGTAGTTCAAGTTAATCTAGTGTTATATATCTTATCTTCTTTGAGTGTCTTGTCCTTTTGCTAGTCTCCATAGGCTAGCAAGGGTCTCCCCCTTTGCTACACATTAGCATAAAGCGACAAGAATCCCTTTCAATGTGACAACCATCTTATCTAGTGGTGATTGGGAATCTTGAAGTGTCATCAGTTTAGCTTCCCCTCCTCTACTGTCCTGAATATGATACCTTTTAGTGGAAGCTACAACTTTGGTGATAACAGGAGGACTTGCTCGAGTGACTCACGCTTGATGGAACTCCTTGGTTGAGCTAGGGTTTTCTTGGTTTTCCCTAGCTAAGATTTCAGAGTCTTGGACAGCTAGTGGATTGGACTAGCCTTGTGATAAGGCTATCATATGTACATGAACTTCATCTTTACGCATATTAATGATGTTTTCAGCTGTCCAATACTTGTGTAAATTGAAGATTTGTTTTTCATCCATCTACATTCTTCATGGTATGTAATTTCTAGCTCTAAACCTCTTGCTGATTTGACATAAATCAAAGGTAAATTGTTAACTGATTTAACATTTTGATGGAAGAAGAAGATTTGTCACGTCAACTCTATCAAATCCCCTAATTGTAGGTGTGAGGTGGAATCAGTCGATGTCTACTAACACATTTAGGACATTCAGCAATAATTGTACACTATGGTGAGCACTTAAGATACAAGGCAAGTATGTCAAGGTACTCGTGAATGACCAAACAATGGATCACTGTCAATATAATTGCCTATTTCATTTCTATTGTATAAAAAAAGAACAACAGTCAAAGGTGAGTTACTTCCCAACATTCCCAACAAAAGGCAAACTGTGGAGTGGAAAGCATTTCAAAAATATCAAAAATTATGAAGAGGAAATAAGCAGCAAGGTATTAGAATTGATTCATACAGGAGCAGACCAAATAAGAGGATGCTGCTTTAAAGTCATGCTGATGCTAAGTGCTGAAATTGTGCATGTGTGATGCTTAGAGGCTAGGCGCCCTGCCCATGTAGGCTCCCTCTCATGAAGTATGACCATCACAGGTTCGATATATCCTGTACAAGTATTAAACCAAACATGGTTAAGCATGTAGTATAACTGCTTGTTAATGCCTAAATTTAATACAAGTGTCATATCTAAAGAGTAAAAAATAAAAACTCCATCCCTGAACAAATAAAATTATGACCACTCTCAATTCAAGCATTACATCATACTAGTATAACTTGTATCTATCCTACAATCAACTAAGCTATGCACGAAATAATAGTGTTCCATTGAAAAACACGAGATTCAGAATTTTTGCAATAAAGCTAATGTGTCCACTATGTAAAAAAACAAGTGAAGCTTAAATACTTCGAATCTATTTATCTTCAAACTAAAATAAGTGAAACAGACAAAAGACTACTGAAATTCACATAAAATTTGGCAATTGATAACACAAAAGAATAATTAACAGATATTGAAGTCTGCCTGTCATGAAAAAGTTGGCACAATCCATTCCACACCTGAAGAATGGTTATACAATAATGTAAAGTAGGTCAATGTCATGACAGGAAATAGTTAAAGTTGTGTCAGTAAGTGTCATTAATTACTCTAATGCATCTTGAAGTGCCATAAGTGTTCTAGTAAGATTATACGTCAACATGTGCCTTATTAAATGTTAAAATTAATATCAGAATTTGTTTTCAGAATTAGAACAGTGAGACCATTTGTTCTGATCTACTGGTAACTGGTACCTCACTCAACATCTCCAGATTTGCATTATGTAAGAAAACCTTCACTTGGGAAGAATATTGCTGTCAATCAGCAGCCTTGCTATATTTGATGAATCTTAGAGGCAAACGGTGAAGGCTTCTCTAATCTTAATAACACAAAATGGTAGAGGTTAGTGTTGTGCATTGGTAAAAATATATAGGCAACTTAATCATCCATCAAACGTTCAAGACTTCTCTAAACATCATAACACCAACTGGTGGAGAAACAGTGTTGTGCATAGAGGAAAATATATATGCAACTTAATCATCCATCACAGCAAGAGTGATGGCATTCTCCATCTTCATATCAATGCTGATTACTCCTCACCAAATTTATATAAGCTATAAACAAGAGGATTAAATGGGAGTGGCAACCAACCCACTTAATTTCATCAAAGTTAAATTTATACCGTTGGCAAAACACCATAATAAAATGAATTATTATAGTTAATGTCAATCATTACAAGATACATTTATAATAATCATGAAGGCCGTTTAACAGCTAACAGTCTTGTCAATCAATTTGTAAATTAAACATTTTCTCCAATAGAACTACATTAATAATTTGAAAATCAGCACAAGCTGATAACGCAATTCAAGTTGTGACTGGAAGACCAAGTTATAAATCAATCATAGGCATAAATTTAAGTCATGGCAGATAACAAGTTATAAGGCATAGAACTACAAGCATGTTGACTAAATATGAAGTACCTGCCAGGACAAAAAAGGAAATGAGATTTTACTAACAAAAATGTAGATGAAGAATACTCAAATTTATACAACAATTTAGCACTAAGCATCTAATCTGTGTTAAAAATGTAACAGCAACCACGACCCTTAGATTAATATCAGTTAAAAGAGGTTTTCACAAAAAATAAAAACAAGAAATAATATGTTTTCAACTTTCAATTGCACCCTCAAAGACAGCAATATACCACAATAATTTGCTATCTAAACATACATATAACATGCCAAAAAACATGATTTTTGTTTTGGGAAGCAGCTGTTGGGTGGCAGATGAGGGAAGCCAGGGTTTGGTAAGGTAAACCAGCACTGGAACAGGAAACCATGGCTTCCATAAAGGGGAGTCATGCCTGCCCCTCCTTCAAAGAGGCAGTAATGGGAGGAACAAGTAAGGACGCAGAAATGGGCAGAATCGGCAAAGGCGAGAGAGAAACCATTAACCATAGGAATGACAAGAACCAAATCATGGAAGCAAACAAGAAAAGAAGTTGTCTGGCAAAAGTGGCGGAAACCCCACATTATCAGGTTACATCTGGAAAAACTAGACTCTAGTGGGCCAAATAGGTGATTTGGCACACTAACTCAAAAACTGGGAGAACAAGGCTAGTTTTCTTTTATTGGTTCCTGATTCACCCACAACTTTCCCAACTGAATACTGACCTATTGCAGACGTATGACATACCAGCAAAATGTATGAGACATGAACAGGGAACTCTACTTCAACACAGGCACATTCTCTAAGTGCATCACGCCTGGGAAGTCTCCTTTGGTGAACCAAAGGCTACAAGGCACAAACCCCAGGTCTTCTGTGGAAACCCAACGGCTTCTGGTGCACTCTGGATGTAGCTTGAATCAGACCACAACCCCACCCTACAGCAGAAATCAGAAGGTTTGATAGTTTTTTGGGGAGATTTGGGAGAGAATATTTCACTAGGACAGCTCAGGTAGGAGACATTGGAGGCGACCCAAATCATACCAGACCTTAACAAATTTCTGTTTTGATGCTGGTAATGGGCTCTGTACTATCCCACCTACCTGCAGCAACTTACAGAAGTTCATTTGGTGCCCTGGATCTCAAGATATGACCGAATTACCACAGACTAGTCAGATTTACTATGCCAACCAGCTAAGCGGTTTTCAAGCGTTCCCAAATCATAACTTGCACTCATGAATTCAGAAACCAATGCCCTAGATGGGCTCTGTAGTGTCCCGCTTACCTGCAGCACTTTCCCCAAGTCAAATTGGAGCTCAGGTTCTTGAGATATGGCTCAAACAGTGAAACTAGTCAAAATTGGAGAGTGATTCAGCTAAGCGGTTTTCAAGTGACACCAAACAGTACCCAGATGTCCTAAATTCCTGAACCAAGACCAAATCTGGACCCTAATAGATCTTAGGGACCTGCAGCACTTTACAGAATGCAATTTAGAGCTATAAAACTCAAGATATGATTAAAACAGTAAGAACTAGTCAAAATTGCAATAATACATTGAGCATAGGCAAAGTGAGAGAGAGAAGATAACAATTTGGACAGCAGAGAAAGGATCAGATTTTATTCACAGAAGGTCTGCAACATAACAAAGGGTTGTACAAAGGAAGCCATGATTACATAGACTTCACACCACTTCAAATGATTACAAAACATCACATGTGCAACTAATGCACCACAACACCAAAACCACCAAATTCCACAAATTCATGTGCAACTACTGGAAACTCCACATAGGACATGAGCACACACTGGGACACACTCTGCAGTAGCAATAAGCACAATTGAATGGACTGAATATCCATTCCTCAATCACCAATTGGAATGGTTGAAGCCCTCCAACTAGTAACAACATAGGGGCCCATCTCCCTAATGGTGTGCAAAGGCCGCATCACCCAAGCAATTGAGAAGCAATTCAACTCAATAATAATAACAACACAACAACCAAACTAACCCCCAAATGAGCCACGACCTCTCCTTTTATGCTTTTTCCTTGACCTCCAAAACCATGGGACCCAAGTAACCATGCACAACCACGGGGAATAGCTTAATCCTTGATTTCTTCCACATTGGCCACATTCAATGCACCACTTGACCACTTCATGTAATTCGCCCTCCAACAACATCTTGGACCATTTCCTAACCATCATTGACCATTTCCAAAAACCAAGGAGCCCTCCTAACCACTTTCGACCACTTCTCTCCCTTCAAATTTGAATTTGGTCCAACCTTGATTATTGATCTCTACTAATTTCCCCTATTTTAAGGAAACGCCCTCTTACATGGGACAACACTTCTATTTCCCTCCAACACGTCCCTTAGACTTGGCCAAACATTAAAGAAGCCATGACTACATAGACTTCACACCACTTCAAATGATTACAAAACATCACATGTGCAACTAATGCACCACAACACCAAATTCCACAAATTTGTGAGCAACTACTGGAAACTCCACATAGGACATGAGCACGCACTGGGACACACTTTGCAGTAGCAATAAGCACAATTGAATGGTCAAAATATCCACTCCTCAATCACCAATTGGAATGGCTGAAGCACTCCAACTAGTAACAACATATGGGCCCATCTCCCTAATGGTGTGCAAAGGCCACATCACCCAAGCAATTGAGAAGCAATTCAACTCAATAATAATAACAACACAACAACCAAGCTAACCCCCAAATGAGCCACGACCTCTCCTTTTATGCTTTTTCCTTGACCTCCAAAACCATGGGACCCAAGTAACCATGCACAACCACGGGGAATAACTTAACCCTTGATTTCTTCCACATTGGCCACATTCAATGCACCACTTGACCACTTCATGTAATTCGCCCTCCAACAACCTCTTGGACCATTTCCTAACCATCATTGACCATTTCCAAAAACCAAGGAGCCCTCCTAACCACTTTCGACCACTTCTCTCCCTTCAAATTTGAATTTGGTCCAACCTTCATTATTGATCTCTACTAATTTCCCCTATTTTAAGGAAATGCCCTCTTACATGGGACAACACTTCTATTTCCCTCCAAAACGTCCGTTAGACTTGGCCAAACATTAAAGCGCCTTCCTTAATCAACATTGGGCCCCCATTCACACCTTGGACCAACTTTTACATTAATTTAAATAATTTACCTGACCAACTTTTACATTAATTCAAATAATTTGCCTTAGGAAAGTTTACCCCATTTTAATACAAAGGCAAATTTAGGATAAATCCAAATTCCCAAACAAATAATTTTCCTTAGAAAAGTTTACCCCATTTTAATACAAAGGCAAACTTACGATAAATCCAAATTCCCAAATAAATTTAATTATCCATTTGAACTTTGGATTGGGAATTTCCTTTATTTGAAAGCCTCACCAACCTTAGGAGACTTAGCTTAAATGATGAATCAACATAGCCCACCATCTCTTTCAAAATCCTACCTTGGTTATTTAGCTTAGGTTTTACAACTTTCATTATCATGACTAAATGACTTAGGCGTTTGTGGTCCTTAGCCAAGTTTGTGGTCATTCCAAGGACTACAAACAATACATGAACAATCATGCGGTTATTAACAAGTTCATAATAATTTGGCCCTCAAAATGTGCTCTGCCCTAGTGGGTAAATACCATATGAAAACCTAAGGGAGAGGTAGACCTCAAAATCTAGTCAAAGGATACTTTACAACAAGTTCTACAAACATAGAGGATAGGGAGAGGATCTTTGAAGAGGGCCCTTCTTTATCTTTGTCGGCCTACACCTCCTGTACTGGACAAAGAGGTTTTGTCTGAAAAGAGAGGACTTCACCCAATTATCGATGTGGATCCACCTGTAATCACTGCCACGAGCATTGGGAGAAAGAAATATTGGAGGGGATCAGAAATATGCTTAACAATTTAATCAAAAACTCAAAAGGCACAAAAAGCGATTATTCTGCATCCTATGCCTGTATTTGTGTTTATCAAAAAGATCTCTACAGCTCTTCAAGAATCAATCTATATCAATTTTCAAAACATTGAGTGGACACAAACCCTTGACTATGCGCATGTGCCATTCCGATATCTAAAACACCAAGAGCATGACCATTTATTCAGAGACTGCCCTTTCAACATAGTGGCCCCTATGCAAAAAGCAAGGGAGGAGATGAACAAGGAGGAATTTACAAAGGTGTAGAACAAACATAAGTCAAGAGAAAAACAGAAGGCTATAGTTTATATCGTCTTAAAGAATATAATAGTTTCCAATCCCTCACAGCCGACAATAAGGGGAATAAAGCAGTCCATAAGCAACATGCAGAGCCACTGGTAGAAGAATCATGCTCGTAGATAGTTGTCTATCCTCGAGTACCATGCCCGAGGATCTTGTCCACCTGACTCCCTCTGACTACCAAAACCTGTGTTTTGTGTCTGTACCTGTACCTATGGCTCCTCCAACTTGACCCTTGATTCTTGTGTTGGTTGTTCCTCTGCTTGTCCATAGATCTTCGCAAGGCCCTGTCCTCATCAAACTGGACATCCCTACTCACAACAATCCTCTTGCGAGTAGAAATATATACTATGTCTGCCTTCGAAACCTCGTTGTAACCAACAATTAACCCCTTCTATCCAGAAGGGTCCAACATCTTCCTAGTGTCAGCATGAATGTAACAATAGCAAACACTCCCAAATATGCGCAAGTGGCTCACATATGGTCTAGTGCTTGTGAAGAACTCCTCGGGTGTCTTCCTCCCCAAAGTTGTGTGGAGACACCTATTCTGAATGTATACTGCGGCCCCGTATGCCTCAACCCAAAGGAATAGTGGCAATCCCTGATCAAATAGCATGGCCTTGGTTGCTCCTACCATTGTCCTGTTCTTTCTCTCCGTCATTCCATTCTGCTGCGAGATATGAGGAACTGTGTGCTCCTTCTTGATCCCCTCCGATGAGCAATACTCCAAAGAACTCATTGGAGGTGTACTCACCCTCATTGTCCGTCCTCAATACTTGGATCTTCCTTCCTATCTAGTTTTCTACGAGAGTCTTGAACTCCCAAAACCGCTCAAAGACCTCTGACTTGGCCTTCAGGAAATAGATCTAGGTCTTCCTAGAATAGTCATCAATGAAAGTGATGCAATAGTTGTAGCAAGTGAACGATTGGACACTCATAGGTCCACAAACATCCGAATTCACTAAGTCCAAGGTCCCCTTAGACTTGTGCTCACTCTGTCAGAAAGGATTCTTGATGTTCTTCCCCAACGCACAACCCTTGCAAAGGTTATGCTTCTCCTCCTGCACCTAAGGAACTCCAATGACGGCTTGTCTCAAATGCCTCAATGCTCCATGGTGTAAGTGTGACATCCTATTATGCCACAGATCACCCTGACTGCTGATGTTGCTGACTGGAGCCTTTGCAAACTCAAAGTGTAATCTATACACCTTCCCGCTCTGAATCCCAATCACCAGATCCAAACCCATATCTAACCCTTTGGGCCTGATATACACCGTATGGTCTCGAAACTTCACCTAAAATCCCTTGTCCTCCAAGGTGGAAACGGATACGAGGTTCTTAGTCAACCCCAGAACATACAATACGTCAGCAAAAATGAGGGGTTGGCCAGACTCCCTCTAAAATGAAACAGTGCCAACACCCTGCACGTGATACTACGCACCATCACCCAGCTCAATGTGGAGATTTAACCCACCCTCTAGAAAGCTCTTGAAGAACCTCTTATGTCTTGCTTGCCATGCAAGTTATCAAGCAAAAGTCTTTGTCGAAGTTTTTGTTGAACTCCACCTCTGCAGATCCTGCCATCTAGGTATTGTTCTTCTTTTTCCAGTTTGGTCACTGGGAGGCAAAGTGTCTTTGCTTGTCGTAGATAAAACACTTGACTTTGGACATGTCAAGGTTCTTCTTACCGCCCTTATTTTTGTTTTCCTTACCCTTGCTCTTTCCTGCTAGGGCTAGAGCCTCTTCATCCACAATCTGTGGGGCACTGCAGGATGAACCTAAACCTTGACCCATGCGAGTCTCCTCCTGCACAAAGTCATCCCACAATCTCTATCAATCAAGGAGCTTCTCCCTAGCCACAACACCTTTGACAAAGGTGTCCCATGGCAGAGAAAATCCATTGAGGGCTATCTGAACTAGCTCCTCATCCTCAGTCTTAGAGCCAACAGCGCCAAGCTCGTCTTTGATCTGTGTGAGCCTTGTGAGATAAGGCACCACTCCTTCATCTTTGGTCATCTTGGTACGGTGCATCCTCTCTTGCAGCACCATCTTTCGGTTTGCGTTCTTGCTCTAGTAAAGCCCTTCCAGAGCCTTCCACATTTCTAATGCGGTCTTCTTCCCGAAAAGGTGAGGGACTATGTGGTCCTTCACCCCATCCAAGATGATCAACATAGCTCTGGAGTCTAACTTCTTCCATCTCGCCAACTCTTCCATATCTATGGGCACAACTTTCATGAGTCAATGTGCTCCTCTGCATCACTGACATCCAAAATCCTTGTGATCCTTTCTTTCCAAGTAGGAAAGTTCTGAGCCCCTTGGAGTCTATCCTCAACTCTCAATTGTATGGTCATACTGGAGTGTAACTGTCAAACCCTAGATCTAAACTCTAAGTTTGTGTCTTCAATAGATTTGCCCCTGATCTATCAATATCGCTGCAGTTTCTCAGGTTTAGCTCAACAGAGCTCTAATACCATGTAAATTTTCCTTTAAAATTTAAACTAGGGCTAAACAGTATATTTAATTTTTATTGATAACCACACATGAATTTCTTTTACTAGGATTGCAGCAAAAAGTAAATACTAAGAAACATCAACAACAATCACATAAGTGTTTTGGGTAAGGAAACACCCAGATAAAACCCAAGATCGGAAAACCAGTGCAACAGTCAGATATGAAATTTTATTAAGAAGATATAGAACAATAACAATCCAACAGTTAACTTAACCCAACCTGACGAAATAGAACCTCTGCACAACACTGGGTAAACCCAGCAAAACGATACGGCCCCTGTGTCAATAGTACGGCCCTCCTGCGCAACTGTACGGAATCCGTACGATTGTTGTTGTACTGCTGCCTCTGTCGAGTTGTAGGGCCTCCCTCTACGTGAGTGTGCACAGCCCTCCTCTCTGCCTGATTTGTCGATGAATCTTCCGGGTGAGTGTTCTTCCATCTTCTCTGCAAACTTATCCTTGACTTCTCTTTATCTCTGTGTGTGTCCTCTCCACCAAATCTTCTTTTAACTCAATGGCCAAGCGAAAACCCTAACCCTCACTATGGATCAATGGATGTGATCCTTCGATGAGATCAATGGCCAAGATTAGATTAGCCATCACTTAAATTATTTCACTTTTTACTTTATAAAAGTGATTCCATTAAGTCAAAATCAAATTAGAATAATTAATGTATTTTCCTAAGTCTAAACTTAGGAAAATCACATTAATACATTTGGCTTCCTAAGTCTATCATTGCAAGGAAACATGCAATGATAGAAGACCTTCGTTGTTCCCACTTTCTAACAAATTTTAGATCCCAATCAAAATTCAGACTTAACAGTTTTCAGTATTTCAGAATTGCAGTGTGTCCACTAGATTCTATCATGTATGAGGATATGGGATTGGCATTTAAACAAGCACGTCAACCCCTTTATGTAACTTGATGTTGGTGGTGTTGACTGATGAACTCCTCTATCATGACCGTAATAAAAAAAAGTACCCTTCACTCAAGCAAAATCACTTATTAAGCATGGGAAGCTTTTTTCTACCTTATTTAGACGATTGGATTAGGAAGTTTCATCAAAATTGTAGGGTATTAACTAATATCCTTGGAGGATCAACTTCGAGATTCAAGGTGGAGGCAAGGACTAGAGACTAGAGGAGGGGTGAATAAGGTGCTATGAATGAATAGGATCCCAATATAGGCAATGATTTTGATGATGTGCAATTATGGGAGAAGACAACTCACATTGGCTTCCACCTCAACCCCATTACCTTCCACCATATCAAGAGTAGTTGGAGCTTCCAGTTCCACCCAAATCTCATCTAGAGCACCTACAAGACCACCTACTGCTTCCAAAGAAAGAGTGGTGCCCCTTGCCCATAAAAGGGGTAGAGCGGATCGATGATTCCTATCATTTGTCATTATACTATGTAATATCTAGATGTCTCATAAGTCATGATGATTCATCTCATGTGATAAAATAAATAATAGGAATCATCGATCCTATTATTTGTCCCGTAAAAGGGGTAGAGCAGATCGATGATTCCTATTATTTGTCATTATACAATGTAATATCTAGATGTCTCATAAGTCATGATGATTCATCTCATGTGATAAAATAAATGTATTTTGATCGTTTGATGTGTTTTTGTATCATTCTATTAGAAACAAATTTCAAATTTTACAACTTAGTGTCGATATGTGATCATGATGTACCATTTGACATCTTATGCATCTTATATTAGTTCGATTTTCATATTTAGGTAGCAATGCGTTTATTTTATGTTATTATTGCTTTGGATGTTAAAAATATATAAAAACAGTTATTTTTGTATTGTTTATTGAAAATTTTGTAACCCCAACCCTCTGACTCTCGAGACTTTCGAATGGCCCACTCCTCCTCAAAACTCACCTCCCTCCTTAGCACAACTTTCCTTTGTACAGGCAGGTATATGCGGAAAGCCTTCGAAACCTCGTCATAGCCAACAAAATTGCCCCTCTCTCCATTAGCCTCCAACTTTGTCCTCTTCTCAGAAGGGACATGGGAATATGTAGGGCATCCAAAAATACGAAAGTGGCCTATCTCAGGCTTCTTCCTAGTGAACATGTAATCAAGAGTTTTACAACCCAAGGCACAGTGCGAACTCCTGTTTTGTACAAAAACAGTTGTACTACAGGCCTCAACCCATAGAAAGAAAGGAAGACTCTGATCATGCAGCATGGCTCTAGTTGCACCCACTATCGCACGGTTCTTCCATTCTGCTGTAGAGTGTAGGGAACTGTCAACTACCTCCTAATGCCCTCCTATCTACAAAACTCATCGAATACATGGGAAGTATACTCACTCCCATTATCTAATCTGAGCACATTAATCTTCTTTCCTGTCTGGTTCTCCACTAGAGCTTTGAACTATTGGAACCAAAGCAATACCTCCTCTGACTTCTTGCTTCTCATAAAGTAGATCCAGGTCTTCCTGGGAAAGTCATCGATGAATGTGATGTAGTACTCAAAACCTATCAATGAGGCAGAAGGCATGGGACCACACAAATATGAATGAATCAAATCAAGCACTCCCTCTGACCTGCTATCACTGCTTTAAAAAACAATCTAGGTGTACTTTCCCAAAGCACACCTTCTGCATACACCACTCTCCTCTGTGTTGAAATCTGGCAAATATGTGGTCATGTCTCTCAGCATCCTCAAAGCTTAATGATGAAGGTGGCCCATCCTCCTGTGCCATAACTCACACAACTCATTACTATTCTCTGTGTGTCAGTACTTGATGTGACTAGAAGAGAAGCTTGTACAGTTTCCCGCATCTAACTACAATCGCATATGAAGCAAATGGACCCTCTGCTTTGGAAAAGATGTACACTTTCCCATCTAGGACATATAGCCCAAGGCCTATGTCCTCAATTGTAGAAACTGAAACAAGATTCTTCTTCATGCCAGGGACATACAAGACATCCTTCAATAACATGGGCTCCATGGACCCCTGTCAAAGCAGACTGTCCCACGCCCAACTGCTCTCACCACTGTATCATCACCCAATACAACCTCTAACTCCAAGTCAATCTTGTTAGGATTATAATCCTCCCTTGTCCAATTTGGTCAATTATGTCTAAATCCGGAGTCATTTCAGTCTATTTTTAGTCACTAGCACCATTGGGTCCACTTAGCCTAATTGGGGCACATGTTCCAGTTACTAAAGTGTGGGGAACACTAATTGAGGCTAACTGCCACTGCTTGCACTTGCATGCATCAATTTAGGAGCCTCCTAGATCAATCCCTACAAATTAGGAGCCACTGGGAGTGCCGATACCAACCTCCATCAGTTGAGTTGAGTTGGTGACTAGTCAAGCTCAGTTAGGAGTCAGTTACGTTCAGTTCTTGTCTGTTACATTCAGTTCTACTCAAGTTAGCGGTAGGATTGCGTGGCTGCATGCAGGTGAGGCGCATTTACTCACCTACCTCAGTCAGTTAGACTAGTTAACTAATAATTAACACTGAATTAGACACTTGAGTTGGGTTGTTGAACTCCGATGAACTCCAATAATGATTTAGACAAGGTCAGTTAACCATTCAGTCAAGTAGAGTCAAACCAATTCGAATTTCCTCACATGGATTCGAATTGCATGAGGCTATTTAGCCATTGTACTTCATTGTAATTATTATCTAATTACTTTTGATTAATGAAAGCCTTCATAGTTGCAAGCCATTTTTGCATTGTTTCATTCTTCAATTGTTGAGTAAATTGTATGATCTATCTTGTGAGTTGTGTGTTGGTCCACGGATCTATGTGCTCAATTTAATAAGTCTCTGAAATCTCTGCAAACATGTCTCAAACACCTGTCATATGACTCGAAGCACCACTATCAATGTACCATGCAAAGGAAGTAGTGGAAGCACTCGGTGAATGCCCAAAATCATGGAATGCTCCATCTGGTCCTTAATATACCTGTTGGCAATGGATGATGCTCTCTCTCTACAACCCCCGGCAAACAAAGAAAACTCTCTCAAATCTAGCAGCATACTCATTAATCTCTGTTGAAGTTGTTGTTTGTTGTTTCTTCTTCTTCTTGTTTGGGCATTGTCTAGCATAATGCCCAAACTTCTGACCAGCAAAGCATTTCACTTTGCTCATGTCCTTCTCGCCATCCTGCTGCTTGGTTCCACCCTTAAAACCCTTCTTGGACTTCTTCTTCCCCTTCGCTACTAATGCCACATTCTCCTCATCCTCCTTACTGTGAGATGTACTCCCCTGTACATAATGTTAAATTTGTGAACCATTGATCTACAGGCAAATGAGAGCAATTGAGAAGTAGAATTATGCAGTGGGATATCAAAGACAATGTACATTGAACAAGACAAATCTGATAAGAATTGATCAGTTAATTACAATATTAATCCCAGTTGATTAGTCAGTAATACAATGGTGTTACAATACATAGAATTTGAATGCCATGGATAGGATTCGAATCTACCAACTCAGGCTAAATAACTAGCTAGCTCAGTGTGTCTAAATCATTGTTGGAGGCTCACTAGTCTAACTCCACATGTCTAAATCAGTCTACAATCAATTAACTGATGAGGTAGGTGGGAAAAGGCGTCACTCTCCCTTCATGCATGCATAATTGGCGCTAGGCTAACTGAAAGTGATCTAACTGATTGTAACTAGAGGTTGACTCAGCATAACTGCTTACCAGCCACAACCAACTGATCGAGGATGATGGTGGCACTCAAAGTGGGCTCCTATAATGTAGGGATTAGCACCGGTGGAACCAATGGCACCAATACTTATGGTGGCACCAAAACTCTAGTAAGGTGATAAATGAACTCCTAAGTTAGGAAATAATGACAAATAGGCCATATTGGACAAAGGAGGATTATTAATCCTAACACCCCCCTTTAATCCTAACTATGGACAACTTGGGCACTGGCAACTAGGCCAAAAGTCACCCATACAATCTAAATGAAAAAAATAAACTGCTTAATAAACTAAGGAAAATGGGGAAAACCTCATGGAAAAAAACCCCCCTCAAAATAAGCAAGAATCAGGAAACAAGCTATACTTAAGAGAAAAATTTCTCATTGGGAAAAACTTGCAAAACTTTTGCTGCAATCTGCAGCATTAATGCAGTATCTTGGTTCTTCTGTGCAGCAACATCCTGAAACTGTGCATGTGAACCCCTCAATTTTCTTCTAATCTGATGAATGTTGCTTGTGTTTCTTCTTTCTAGAGGAGGAATGGAATGATCAATTTTGTTCTTCTGTGGGCCAAAATATTGATCATTCGCTATCATCAAGTAGCATTTTCCTAGAAGTTTGTTGCACCACTCTATAGATAGCGAAGCTGTGTGAGAGAGTGCAACATGCAAATTATGATATTGGGACCGTGTTCTTCTTCTGTCATCTGGAATTCCAGCATCATTCCCAGCTGCTTCAATGACATTTTGGGCCCATTTAGGCTTAGGCCACTGATTTGGAATGGGAGCTAGATTTGGATCTAGATTCTCATGAGGTATAGCCTCAATATTAAGATCATGTTGATCATGTTCCTCATCATCTGAATCTGAAACATGGGACAAAATATCATCATCAAATGGAAATGGAAGAGTGTTTATACCTCCTTGTGCTTCGGATTGTGGTGGATCAAGCAACTGATCTTCTTCAAACTGAACACTGCACTCAATGAAGCACTTCCTAGTTGCAAGTTCCATCAATTTATATGTTTTTGCATCCTCAGCATATCCCAGCAGTATGCATTCGCTACTCTGGGCTTGGAAGGCCTTTCTCTTATCCATAAGAATTCTGGCCCAAGGTTTGAAACCCAAAACTCTCAAGTGAAAGACATCAGGTTTATGCCCCAATAGTGCTTCGAAACAAGTGGTCCCAATCACTGATTTGTGGGGCACTCTATTCTGAATGTATGAAGCACAGTTTACAGCTTCAACCAAAGAGGAGGAGGAAGATTCTTTGCTTGGAGAAGACAAGTTGTCATCTCCTTCAGTGATCTATTTTCCTCTCAGCCACACCATTATGTTGTGGTGTGTATGGAACTGAGTGTTCCATTCGAATCCCCTCTGATTCACAGAACTGCTGAAAAACTCCCTTAATGTAGTCACCTCCATTATCTGATCTAATGGACTTGATCTTCTTTCTGAAGCTATTTTCAACCAAAGCTTTAAAAACTTTGAAAGTTTCGAAAACCTCTGATTTCTGCTTCATAAAATTAACCCAACAAAACCTTGAACAATCATCAATAAAAGTAAGAAAATACCTGGATCCATTAATTGATGTTGTAGGCATTGCTCTTGAGACATCACGGTGTATCAGATCAAGTGTAGAGCCAACTCTAGTTTCCACTTCATATCTCTTCTCTGGATGCTTACCTACCAATCAACCAGGACATACTCCATCTAATGTTTGGATGAGTAGCAAGCCCTCAACCATTTTGTCATTGTGAATTTGTCGAAGATATTTCAAATTGAGATGCCCAAATCTCTCATGCCACAACTTGCTTGTGTTATTGGCATGAGTCAGTAGAGTTGTTGGATGTGAAGCAGGCAGGAAATGGGAGAACTCATATGCCTTGGAGGCATGATTAGCAAACCCTTTCGCTATGAGAATTCCAGTAGATGATTCAGTGGTTTCTACTGTGTCAGAGTCGAATGTAACTCTCTTGGGAGAGCCTGCATGAGTCATCTGATAAACACACAACAGATTTGCTGCAAGAGAGGGCACATAAAGTACATTCTTGAACTCACCATGCTAGATTTTAATAAAACCTCGCCCAACAACTGGGATTTGAGAGTCATCTCCCATATGAATGCTAAGTCCTCTTGAGAGATTGAGAGTGGTGAAGGATTCCCTGGAAGCAACCATGTGGTTGGATGCTCCAGAATCTATCAAGTAACCCTTCGACTGAGTGAAGCCTGCCTTGAAGGCATGGCACCTCTCATGATCTTCTGTCGGTTGTCCAGCATCAAACTTCTTTGCTCCTTGTGGAAGGGCAATATTGTTTTGCTTAAGGATTTAACTACTGGTCAATGGTCTTCTTCATGCATTGGCTTTCTGGATGAAAGCCTCTCATATAGTAGGTACATCTAGTCTTCTCAAATTTCTTCTTTTTCTTGGAACTCGAGGCTCCATTGAAAGATCTTTGATTCTCCTTTGGCTTCGAATCAGTGTTTTTGGTCTCCTTCCTTTTGTGCTTCCCTCTTACTTGCGCATTGTTTGAGTCTGTCACTAAGAGTGCTTGATTCTTGGAGGTTTGAATCACTCCCATTTGAACCAATTTATCTTGCTCTTGTATTAAGGACTCAGCAAAAGCATATAGAGAAGGCATCTTCCAATTAAGGATGGAAGCTCTTCCGGAATGGAATGTAGAGACAAAGACTAAGTACTCTGAGCCAAGCTTGCTCAACACTAACAGCACGAGTTGCTCATCTTTCCTCTCTAATCCACAATGTTTGCGTTGCAGTACTAGTAACTTGTATTTTGTAAAGAATTGTTGAATAGATTCGAAACTGCTGGGTTGTAAAGCAATGAGCTCATTCTCCGAAAAATGCCCTCGAAGCTCATCTTGTTTGCCAAACAAAGATTCAATCTTATCCCAAGCTTCCTTCGGAGTCCTTAGTCCCTCAAGGTGGAACAAAAGATCCCGGGAGATATGAGTGCACATGAAGTCGAAGGCCTCATCAAGTCAATTCAAAATTTTGCTCTTCTCAACATACTGTTCGGGCTCAGTTTCTCTGACCATTGTCATCCTATACAAACCAAGCTTGCGCAAGGCTGCCTGCATATTTGCCCTCCAATCAGTGTAGTTGAAGGGTGTAAGGATTCGCAGTACGAGAGCTGAAGAATCCATCTTTCTGTATGGTGATCAGTCAACTCCTCAAGAAGCTACGTAGGTACCTGCAAATAACACTGCAAAACCAATTCAATTCGCAATCATATGTCAGTTCAAGCCTTTCCACCTCGACATGTACACTTTCTCAGAGTCTGTCACACCTGGATAGACTTCTCTGGACAAAATCCAGAGGGAGCAATGTTATGATTCTAGGATTTATGTGAAAACTCGGTTGCTTCTGGTGTACAATGGAGATCGGACAAGACTTGTTGCTAGCCTAAACAAGGCTCTGATACAATGTTAAATTTGTGAACCATTGATCTACAAGCAAATGAGAGCAATTGAAAAGTAGAATTATGCAGTGAAATATCAAAGACAATGTAGACTGAACAAGACAAATTTGACACAAATCTGATAAGAATTGATCAGTTAATTACAACATTGATCTCAGTTCATTAATCAGTAATACAATGGTGTTACAACACATAGAATTTGAATGCCATGGATGGGATTCAAATCTACCAACTCGGACTGACTAACTAGCTAACTCAGTGTGTCTAAATCATTGTTGGAGGCTCACTAGTCTAACTCCACATGTCTAAATCAGTCTACAATCAGTTAACTGATGAGGTAGGTGGGAAAAGGCGCCACTCTCCCTTCATGCATGCATAACTAGCGCTAGGCTAACTGAAAGTGATCTAACTAATTGTAACTGGATGTTGACTCAACATAACTACTTACCAACCACAACCAACTGATGGAGGTTGTTGGTGTCACTCAGAGTGGGCTCCTATAATCTAGGGATTGGCACCGGTGGCACCAATATTCATGGTGGCACCAAAACTCCAATAAGGTGATAAATGAACTCCTAAGTTAGGAAATAATGACAAATAGACTATATTGGAGAAAGGAGGATTATTAATCCTAACACATAACCCCTATGGATTTCCTCCTGTATAAAATCACCCCAAAGACGATCCGATGTAGGCATGTGCTCACGAGCAACAACAGAATCAACAAAAAACGACAATGGCTTTGTCACGCCATTCAATGTTGTGCGAACCAACTCTGCATCCACCAACCTCTCTCCCACTACCCCAAGCTCATCTCGAACCTGTGTAATCCTAGTAAGATAGGAGACCATGTTCTCCCCCTTGTTCATCCTAGTGCTCTTCAGTGTCTCCCTTAGCACTATTTTCTAGTTTTCATTGGAACTTTGGCAAAGGTTTGTCAAAGCAGTCCACATCTGATGAGCATAGTCTTTCCCAGAAATGTGTGGTATGATATGGTCTTTAATGACATCAAATATGATTATTTTTGCCTTAATGTCATGTTTATCAACTGCGGCCTTATCAGCTGCAACTGCAAGAACTGTGACAGGATGAGCAGCAGTACTATTCAATATGTGCCATAGTTCATTCTCCTGCAATATCAAGACAATTCTAGCCTTACATAGGCAGGCTAAAATTAACTGCCCCATCCAACCTGTCCTCTAGCCTAAGTCCGATAGCCATCACTACAAATAAGTCCAAGAACCTGTTTCTTCTCAAAACCCTGTTTTCCCTTATTTCTCCAAGTCTAAAATTTATTTTCTGAGTGTAATTTGCGGCCTTCAACACAACTTTGATACCATGAAAATTTTGTAATCCCAACCCGGTTTCAATTTCAGTTCACTGCATATGGTTTAATGCCCAAGCCCCATCATGCATGTTCATGAAAAATTAAAATTCTAACTGTAAACTTGAAACACATGAATATTTTTCAACTTTTTCAACTCAGAAAATTTTATGACAGTCCTAGTTTTCTTACTCGAAAAATATTTCAGTCAACACACATGAAAATTTAAGACTCAGATTTTTTACCAAAATGGTCCAAGAAAAACCCGAAGGGAAAACCTGTTCTTCAGAGATAGGTTTTTCTTTTCAGGTAAATTTTACAAATTTAAAACAGCAGTACTTATCTCAGCATTTCATCCTCGAAATGTGTTCCAAACAATCACTGTACAGCTTGCAAAAATTTCCAAAATTTATCACCTTGAAATCTGTGCCCACTGATAGCAGTACAACTCACACGTGCGGCCTCAATTTATGTGCATTTGCTGCCTCAAAATTCGTGTTGTACGACTTCTGTACTTTCCTCGAAATTCCTGCGCTCTTGCCTCGATTTCTGTGCTATTGTATAGATTCGTACTGTACAGACTACTTGATTTATGTGCAATAAATGTAGTTGTACGGCTACCTTGGGAATTGTGCCTTCTACTAGTTTTCTTCTCTTGAAAAATGTGCCCTTCTCTGATCTTTTCCTCCTTGGAAATTTTGCAAGGGTTTCTCACTCTCACTTCTCTCTTGCTCTCTCCTCTCAAAAAATTCTCTCTTTGATATGTGAACAAATGAATTAGGTTTTGCCTTTCCCTAGTCTTTTTGTTTGAGTAACTTCCATCCAAAAATCAATGGTTTAGATTTAAAGCCAGCTAAATGAGATCTACGACTCATCTCACTTTCTCATTAAAATCACTTTTTAAATATTAAATGAGAATTTATTACACGCCCACATTTTAATTCTTTATAAAGTAACTTTTAAAATAATTATGATTCAAACTCATTTTAAAAGTCAATTTGATTAAATAAAGTCATTCACACTTTTAAATAAGCTAGGGACCACATTTAAAGTGTCCTTGTCCACCCCAAGGCATGAATGGATAAACACTTCCTAGGTAAAATTTCAACATTTTTAAGTTTCTAGATATTGTCAACAAGTTATATTCCAGACCCTCAACGATATATTCGTCGACACGATATATGTACCTATGGCAAAAATGCAAATGGAACATATCATGGAAGATACTCCTTATCGCCATATCTAAAAAAAGGGACTAAGCCAATGAAAGGGCTAAATGAAATGCAAATAAATGAAATATCAAAGAAAAAATGAAAATAAAAGAGATCGCAATATGAAGGTGTGAGGATGGGTGACCCATGATAGCACTCCCTAAGGCACACGTGTCAAAAAAACATCAAAAAATACTGACTCTTGAAAGTTAAAATTTAAGGATAGACCAACACATGCATGTCACAAAGACCCCCATTCTTGCCGATGTGCTTACTTCACTTCATGCACCCTCACTTGACTTAGGCAAGCTAAGCTATACATGTTGGCTTAAGATCAGTGTGGAAGACATTGTGTCAGCAAAAATATCATCGAGGGTTCAGAACACAACTTATCGGCAATATTAGAGAAAATATCGACAAATATCGGCACACTTCAAAAAATACAAAAAGATTCATTTTTTCAATTTTTTAAACATTTAAAGCAACAACAACATCAAATAAACACATTGCCACATAAATATGAAAAGAAAACAGATATACATGGATGTATAAAATCTCTAATAATACATTATGCATCAATACTAAATCGTCTACGGAGTCTTAACTCCTAAGTAGTGAGTAATGAGTCTACTGACTCCTAAGCCTCAAAATATTATCAAAAAATTTAATAAATGTATCTCATCATCATGAGTCAACTAAGATCTACATACTACATAGTACAATGAAATCAAATAAATAAACGGGTGATTCCCTTTGCCCCTTTTACGAGTAAAGGTGATGGCTCTAGTAATGGCTCTTCCAATCAAACTTATTTATACATTACAAATATAGGTCAGATCAAAATTTATTGAATCAAACACTAACTAACTTTATTAAATGAATGAATTCCTATCTAACTACGAATGAGTAACTAAATAACTCTCCATTGGCTACTATTTGTTAAAGGATTGTCTATTGGATTCTTGAGGCATATCATTTCCTCCCTCTCTAATGAGATTGTGTTCCCATGTTCCTCCCTCTTGAAGAAGGGCATTACATACTTTCTTAAATTTAAGTGCCTTGGTTTTAAGGACAACATGTTGTTTGAGTTTGACATTAGGCATGGCATTGTCAAAGAGAGATAGTGGTTGAATGCTTGCAAGTGAAATGGCCTTGACGGTTGGTGGTGGAGTGCCATGTGCTAATACTACAAATTAAAAGAATAATATAGTTCATTTTTATTACATTTTCAACATTTGTTTTTGCAAAATTATTATACATACCTCCAAATTGGAAAACCTCTGATGGAAATCAATCCGCAATGCACAATAACCCGGTGATGGTAGGTGGAAACACAATGAATCTACTCCTTGGCTCCAAGAAAAATGATAGCAAGCTCCTTTACTCTCCAAACCCCTCAACTACCAAGCAAAATGACCAAATAAAGGTCTAAATTCGGGGTATGAGTCGAACTGTCCACGACCTGAGCGATTTTTTTGTCTAGACTCGCGATTTTTTGTGCAAACATCGGTAAAAATTGTGATTTTTTGAAAAACTGCGATATTTTCTAAAAGTCATGATATTTACCCACTAATTTATCATTTTAACTTTGACATCATGATATCTCGTGATCTTTGCAATATTTTTTTTTTGTAAGCAAGCACCCACAGAGTTTCGAACCGATGACCTTACGCAAGGAGTGCCTTAACAGTACACCCATCCACTGTCTATTCTACGCCCCATGGGCGTGATCTCTGCAATATATTATCGATGCCTTCCAGACCACTTAAGATCATGTAAAAGGGTTTTAAAGGTTACACTAATGTTAGACTTAGATGGGTCATTATTTTCATTGAGTGATTAAATAAAGTGTGTTTGTAACTTGTATCTTGTGTATTATGGTCATATTGGATGAACATCTGCCTAACTTTTTATGATGGTTAACTTTATTATACTAGAGAAATTTTATTGACACACATGCCATTGCATGATTGGTATGTTGGATGATCATTAGGCACCTATACTTGAAGCACTACTTGTGGTGATGTTTCTAGCACACACCTGAAGGGGCATCCTAACTTCAGGAGCAATTATCTTTTGGCACAGTAAACAAAATTGTGTCATCTCAGCACAGTTGGAAGCAGAATGGCCATGGGATTTTGGAAAAGAGGTTAGAATACAAAATCCGATAAATATTGAGAAAGTTGGAAAATCCATAATTGTCATTTAAAGTGTCACACCGTAATTTTGTCACACATGCGCTTTTGGACCATTTATGATGGAGCGCCCTCTTTCTTAGGCCATATATTGTACCATTTGCCACCTATTTGTTGATGTTTGTAACGCTACATGAGGCATCCTCACATGAAGTCGACCCCAACATAAAGATTAAAATAATAATTATTCTATTTTACTCATTTGGATCTCTCCTAGAAAACAAGTTAGCCCAACTAAAGTGGAAGTCGGCTCCATAATATTATAATACTAAAACGGCTCCATAATTTGTGCAAGTCAGCCCCAGTAGAAAAGTAAAAATGACCACATTGAAAAGTATAAATAGAAGGACGCGTTAGTCACCTTCATGAAGCAATCACTCAAGCTCAGTGGAACAAGTGCATAGCAGTAGAAGAAGACTAATTTTGGGGTTTCTATCTTGGAGAGTTTGTTCTTGGGTTTATCTTCAGCTAATCTATGTGATCACTTTTGTATCTAGTTATACGCTCATGTACTTTGCATCTTGAACTAAATATCTCTGATTAAGAAAGGTTGCTAGGTTTTCTTCCCTAGGGGTTTACCAGAGGAGAAATATTTGTGTCTTTTGTTTTTTGTGCATGGTTATCTTTCCGTGATCTTTATTTGTTCCGCTGCAAATAATTAAGAAATTATGTTACTATATTATCTTTACAAAAATCCAACATGGTATCAAAGTGTTGTTGAAAGAGACCATTGTCGAGAATCTAAGGCTTAAAATTTTGAGCAGTTCTGTCCACATGGTTGATTAAAAAGCAAGTTCTTTCGACTTGCCTTGAAGGGCGCAATCATAAGTGGAGGAGATGGGTTCTATTACTATCTCACACGGAGCAAGGACTGAAGGACGAGGGGGTGGCGTTTAACGACATGTACATCAGTGCCGAAGGATATCACATAGCGCTCCATTTCAGTCCCAGGCCAAAATCGACATACAAACCCAAGCAAAAGTAGAAACATCAATGAAGAAGCCGCAGACTGAAAACAACCTCGAACCCCTCGTCAATAAAGAAGCTCGTGTGAATAGACTAAGAGCAACGGGGCTCCAAACTCTCCAATGAAAGTATTAAAGGTCGTCAATTACAGAAATTAAAGATCTGAGTGGTAGCATAGGTGGTGAAATACGACATTGTGTTGTTGCCTCATTCATGCCTGCAACTTAAAAGGATGATTGTGTTGATGAAATTGTCATTGATGCCGACATAGACTTGAAGTGGCCCCACAGGATGTCATTGATGCCACCAAGTCCCACCTGCAGTGCCTAGACCCCTCACAGAGTGGGTTTGTGCCTTGAAGCACCCTATACCCAGTTGACAAGGTCCCTGTACCCACAAGACTGGATTTTGATGCCACCACTTTGCTGAAGATGTTGAAGACCCTGTTGATGATGCTGAAGACCCTAGAGATGGTCCTAAAGCCTTGATGAACGTTGGAGAAACCCTAGATTGGTTAGAGAAGCATTAATGACCCATTCTGTGGTCATTCATGTTATGATGTTGTTATGATAGGGTCATGGTACCCTAGGAGAAGGTTTGGCAACCCCACAAGTTGGTTTGCATGGTTATTGATGACTTGATCGAGTCATGGAACCCTTGGAGATGATCCTAGTGCATGAGAATGTTTGGCACCCACATACATGGTTATATGATGGCACTCGGACACTTGGACACACTTGGTTGCTTGTTGATGATGATTGGTGGTGGGCTCGAGTCCCTAAAGCTCTTGTATATGGCACCTTGGGTCTTGATCCCACACACTAGGTAGTTTGTTGATGTCTTGACTCATGACCCATACACTTGGCGTGATGTCCTGATGAAACTTGATGGCATCTCTTGCATCTGAAGAAACCCCTACCTAATCCTATTGGAGATTGTGGTACTTAAGACACATGGTGGAACTCGTGAACATAGTCTTCTAACCCACAAGCTTCTGGTAATGAAGCTCTCCTACATATTTAATTGTGTTGACAAGCTTGATGGTGACATCCTTTAAATATCAAGTGGCCCAAAAGAAAGCTAGTCGGCCTACTAAATAATTGATGATTAAAAGTATGACAAGTCGGCTCCAAAATCAATTCAAAAAGAAAATTAAAAAAAATATATAAAAATGGTAGGTCGGCTCCATAAAAATCTATGAGAAACCAATATAAATAAGAGGCAAATGACCTCATTTTTGGAGTGTAATTCGAATCAGCTCTGTGATTTTTTCACTGAGGCAGCGAAGGAGCAGACTGAGGTGGATTTTCGGGTCTCTGAGGCAGCCGCAGAAGGAGCAGACCCAAATTTTTTTTTAGAGAAATTCGGTGGAAATCCTAGCTCTGAATTTCGGGTATGTCGACAGTCCACTGAGGCAGTGAATGTACAGTCTACTGAGGCAGCGAATGAGGCAGCCACAGAAGTTCTTTTTATCTCAGAATTCGGCTATACAGGAGCACTGTGACAGTTGCAACAAAGTTCTGTGTTGAACAGTGACTGAGGAGCAGTCCAAATTATAGCAGCAACATGCTTGAAAACTTTCATTGGTGACCAAGGGAAGCATGTCTTGAAACTCTTTTGTTTTGGATGTTTGTTTGGAACAGCATCAATGAAATGATGGCCTTCTTCAATGACATACCAAATTTGCAGCAGCAACACATCAAAATTTTGGTGACCTTCTTGACTGAGGAAGATGTGTGACTGATTTGGGGCAGCAAAGAAGCCCTAATTTTGATCCTTTTCATTTTATATCAGCAGACCCGAATTCTTTCCTAGGGTTGGTCTTTAGATTCGATGCCAATTTTTGGAATTTGACAAGTGCAGCAAACACATGAAAAGGTAGCACTTAGATCTCGGTGGACTGAGACTCAGCATTGATAGTCATGCAGCAGATGAAGAAGTAATTTTTGGGTTGACAGACAGCTCTGAGGATAATATTGTTTTGGCTTCTCCATCGTGCAAGAATTGGAATAACAGTACTCTAACTGACATCCAAATTTATTGCAGCAAGTATCTTGGTAAACAGTCCTGAATTTTAGAAGTATAAGCAGTCTGAATTCTTCATTTCCTATTGATGTTTGATGATGGTCACTTAGGATGGAACAATGTTAAAGTTGATGGTGATTGAAGTTGGTGAAACAGTCTCGAACTTGAGTAGCAACAGTCAGGATTTAACAAGTCCGAATCTATCAATGTGAACAGTTAAGAAGATGACCTTTACTCATCATGAATACACAGTCCTTTGAAGAAGTCCGAGTTTGATGTTTACAAGCAGCCTGAGTTTATACTTGCTGTGAATCTTTCACATGCACACTTAGCCCGAGCTTGACTGGTGTTAGGGCCTTTTATCAACAGTCTGAATTTGAAGTTATCCAGAGTCTTTGACATAGAGGCAGTGGTAGCAGTTTTGTTGGGCATGAGTAGTCTCTTGGCAGGAGGACAGAAGCAATGAACAACAGCTAATGGCAGCAGCAGATTGATTTGAGTAGAAGATCAATAGAAGTAGTGCTTAAGCACTTGGGTGTATTAGCTTGATGACATCTTGAAGACATTAATGACTGTGTGGACAGACTGATGACATGGTTGTGACTGTTAATTGGATCGACTGAGGTATGTACTGATTATATTTAGCCTAGCTTTCTTGAAAGAAAATGGGGTTATCAGGCCTGAGTACCTTTAGTGATATATCAGTCCTTGTGAGGCCTGTGAACTAGA
This sequence comes from Pseudotsuga menziesii, assembly GCA_001517045.1. NCBI lineage: Eukaryota > Viridiplantae > Streptophyta > Pinopsida > Pinales > Pinaceae > Pseudotsuga > Pseudotsuga menziesii. The sequence goes on along the minus strand of LPNX010366150.1, from coordinate 453,277 downwards.
AAAGGTATGATTGTGTATACTCTATGCAATCTGTAATGATGATGCACTATGATGCATAGTCCTTGATGTGATGCATAATGATGCATGCTTATACACAATGACAATACATACTATGATGACCAACATCTGCCACAGCTCGAGGTTGAAAGCATAAAACCATACACGGTAGAGGTATGTTCAGCAACACATACAAGTTTGGTTTTGATCTGAGATTGGGTTCTTTTACACAGTCAGTATTGATAGTCCACAATTGACACAAGTCTGAAGTTGATAGCGTGACATTGTGTAAAGAATATACACAGTCCAATGATGATGATGACAGTCCTTTGAAGCATATACATAGCCCCAGTTCATGAGGTAGTGAAGTATGACTGGTCTAAGACTAACAGCCAAAGATAAGACAGTTCTAGTACATGATGAAGTGATGATATAAAGAATGGTTTGAAGTCTTCTACAGCAGTCATACATATCCCAGGTAGGGAGTCCAAAGTTATGATACACGACAAATGAAAGGTTGATGCTGCAGATCTTGAAGATGGAGATGATTAGTGAGAGCAGCAGTGTTTCTGATATACTTGAGCAGCAGAGGTTGACAAGCATAGAATGACAGCAGCAGTGTTGATAAAGAGCAAAGATTGATGATCAGTGATAGGAGCTGTATGATGATTTGACAATGACTAGAGTACAGAGGTTGTTGAGCAGCAGTGAGCAAATGAACAAGATGACTGATGAGCAGTGTTACAGCAATGTTGATCTGATTGATGAAATGATGTGACAGTAAGCTTTAACTGTAAACGCAAGCTTGTCTTGCTTTTGAGGTTAGGAAACCTCAAACCCTTCTTAGCAGGGTCTAAGAAAACCAGGCAGGGTCCTGGATGCAGAGTAGGTGCTCTTTGTATCAGTAGGTGCTGATTTTACCTAACGGTTGTAGCCGGACCAAAACTAATACAAAAATATTACAAAATTATATGGTGTTGTGTTCTTTTGTGTTATGGTTCTTGATGATTCAAATGCTTATGATATGTGAATGATGAAGTGAAAGATGTTTATGAAATGATTATGAGATTGGTAGAATAATGGAATAATGAATTGGTAGTTAATTGTGACAAGTTAAGAAAAGTTGTAAAATTGGCTTTACACTGATTCACCCCCCCTCTCAATGTCTAACAGATTGTTGTCTGCAAAGATTATATCTCAAATCTCGGTCCCATGTGCAAGATCGTTGGATTGTTGTTTTCCTAGCTTCTTATCCGACCTGACATGGAACTACATTTTATACATATCAACCAACAGCCCCACGCAACTTGCATATAGCTTGGTACTTGGAGATGTGAAGGTTGTTTTAAAGGTCAATGATTTCATGTGGCAGTGAAATGGTCAACGGGAAAGCCAGACGGAGAAGTGGATATGGAAAGAGTGTAAGCTTGGCTTAAGATCGATCAAATTCTGGTGTTCACTTCCTAGGACGTAATGCAAAGATGAGCATAAGAATGACCAATAAAAGCGTCGACTTGCCTTGACTTGTGTGGTGCTTGAATAACTGAAATCAACGTTGATTATTAGAGCATCATAATGTTAGCATCGATTAGATGTTCTCTATGCGAGAGATAAGAAACACCATCCAAGGTAAAGGTCAACAATTCTAAGATAGATTTATTAGATCCATTGACAGAGGAGCTTGGGAAAGAGGAAACATGGGTAAAGTACAGGTTGTAACTTGGCTGCAAATGCAAATTGGATTGATAGTTGCTTCGCTAAAAGATGAGGAATCCGCAAGTTCTTCCTTTGAAGGAGATACGCAAAGCCCTTTGCAAGGTTTCCTTCGTGTACCCAATTGTAGTGAAATACATGAAATTTGAAGGACATTAGTTTATCTTGTGTTTCGTGGGGTCCCTTACACTCTGTGTGCCCCACTCACACACTATGGATGAGAAGGTCAAACAAAGATTCAGTAAGTTGATGCAGCTTGTACAGAGACTTATAGTCATGATAATAATTTCTACAAGGAGGCAGAAATCAAGATGAAGCCAACAAAACACATGAAAGATAAGTATTTGTCATATTATAGTATGCTATACAAATTCTATGTATTCATAAAACTGTTGACGAACAATAGATTTATGATGAGCATATGATACAATTTTCTTTTATGCATTTATATATGATTGAGATTAACGAGCAATAGGCTCAGGTAGTACATGTTATGTATACATTGAGCTAGTAACCCATAGTGTTGCACACATTTCATGAACCCTTGATGGAGTTGGTCTAGGATGAAACCTCTTTTCTAACATGCTGAGAGCAATGCACGCTCTTCATAGTGTGTTCTAGTGGAGATGGAAGGCATATAGATAGTTACCAAGTGTGTTTGGAATAATGATGGATGTTGGATTGAAGCATTGATGCTTACATAACTATGTGAACTATTGCATTGAAATTTCAATACGATCTAATTGAATTTCATGATTATGCAATGTTGTTGACTATCTGACTAAATTTGGCTTGTAGGGAAAGACCATATTCTATGGCCTAAAAAAGAAGGCTGATGAGACTTGTTCTGAAGGACAAGTGATGGATATCTAGATCAATGTTATCAGAACCAGACCGGTGGTTGAACCGGCCTACCCCGAGAACCGGAACCGGACAAAAACCGGAAAAAAAAACCAGATCAAAAAACCGGTTAAGCAAAAATACATTAAATATTCACATTTTCAATAAATATATATATATATTCATGTGCATCCATGTGAATTCAAACAATTATACACAAATATGCAAAGTTTCTCATGTATATAGCAAGTAAGAGTGTAGAAAACAACAATAGCACCGAGTGCAAATACATATCTGATGAAAAGTATATAGCAAGTAAGAGTGTAGAGGTTTCTTTATTTTTATCCTAAGAAAAGCTAAGTGTTTGATTTATTCACCTACTACCCTAACCTATATAAAGAAAAGAAATATAATTTTCTTAACGTGTGATTTCCCTCACGGTGATTTCCCACGGGCTCGATTTTTCAATACGATTTCTCTCCGTGATGATCTCTGCTATCGCCGGTTTCTTCAAAGCGTTTTTCTGCCACAGGTTTAACCTCACGACTTTACCTGTGTGGTTGTTTACAGGATTACCTCTCGATTTGTCCATGTGGGTTATCTCCACTGTGATCTCTGATTGTTCTCAGCATTTGCTCCACGGGTTACCTTCACCGTGATCTCTGCTTGTTCTCAGCGTTTCCTTCACAGGTTATCTCCACTGTGATCTTCGATTGTTCTCAACGGTTATCTGTTGTTTCCCGCTCGACCTAGTCCACGTGTTCTCTGCTCCTCACGCTGGTCCGAGTCTGCTTCACGTCCAAGCTCAGTCGTGCCTCCTCCTGCTCCGCGTGCGACTTTCCTTTTGCTCATGCATATTTCCCTCTTCTCCGTGGTGACTATCTTCATCCACTCGCTGCTCTCTGTGTGAAGGCTTTCCTGGACAACGTTACCTTGTGTGCGAGATTCTTTGGATTTTGGGTTTCACGTCGAAACCGGCCGGTTCTGTAGGGAACCACCGGTTTGGAGCAATTTGGCCGGTTCAAGCATGAAACCGGGCGGTTCAGGAATGAAACCGAGCGGTTCAGACAAGAACCGGTAAAAAATGGTTCAACCTTGCGATTTGAGCCGGTCTTTCATGTAAACCAATCCAACCGGCCGGTTTTTTCAAAACCGGTCCGGTTCCGATAACATTGATCTAGATCCCACTGATATTCAATGTTCGAAAGAGAGCGAGGTGATCAGAAGCAGGAAACTTCGTTTCTAGGAACATGGCTCTAACCTCAGGCTCAAGATCAAGTATCAAGATGGCTTCCATGACAAAGGGAGCAGCTAAAATAGATGTGAGGCTTAAAGAAAAAGAGATGCCTATTCAACAACAGATATACATGGATCTAGTACAGTCAGTCATATGTAAACACATGACTCATACATCCAAAGGATCTCATATGGAGATTAACGGTTGGTAGCAAGAGGCTCCGACGAATATTGGTTTCACTACTACAAATGCTCATTTCCTCGATGATCATGAGCATTTAGCTTCCAGTTAGAATCACGGAAGACTCTAGAAGTGGTTAGAGCATTCCTTGAGATCAAGAGGAGGACGAGAGCTCTCTATTTTTGTAGCGATGGACGAGAGCCTCAGAATTCAGCATGTGCAGATAGCATAGGTTGTTGATGATGATTCGACAATCTGGCCCTTGTACTCCAGAATTGACAGATATAACAGAGTTGGGCTTCACCAAAAGTGAAGCAGATCAGAACCTTATTACAAGGTTGTTGATAACTGTCCCTTGATTCTCAGAGGGGACGAGACTCTGATTGTCAGGTGCAAGAGGGAGTTGACTCATGAATTTGAGATGAAAGACATGGGGTTGATGCATTATTTCTTGAGTTTAGATGTGTGGCAGGGACCTGATGGGATCTTCCTTGGACAAGGGAAGTATACCATTGTGATCTTGCGTAAATTTGGCATGATGGATTGTAAGTCCATGGCTACACCTATGGAGGAAAAATCTGAAGAAGTTACATGATTATGCCTTATCTTCAGATTTAGTGGATCTGACCATGTATCGCAAGTTGATTGGTTTTTTGTTGTATCTAGTTAATACTAGGCCAATTATCTATTATCCAGTGAAAGCATTGAGTCAATCAGTGGTTTTTGGAATCCCCAATGATTGGGAGTCCTTCCTCAATGGTCTGGAGTCAATCTCTTGGAGGCAATTCAAATGGGTCTAAGGGGATTCGAAATTCGAATTGCTCGAGAATTCATTCATTCATTCATTGTTGAGTTTATTGGTCAGTAGACGGTTGCTCTGACAAGAATTGTGAATGCCAAAGAGGGATTTGGCATAGGATTTGTACACAATTGCACCAGTTTGTCTTGCAAGTTAATGAAGATCCTATTAGGAGGATTTAGCGAGTCTAGGAGAGCTATTCTCCAATGTTGAATTCAAATGCTCTGGTAGGGGTTCGAATGGTTATTTTGCACCTGGAAGATCAATAAGTGTTGTCTCAAGGTAAAGACTAAAGAGAGTAACTTCAGCGTAACTTTGTCTGGCATGAGGGGATAATCCTATGCAGAAAACTCCATTGTTGTGCTTGCCTTACAGGAGAGGGGATTAATCCTGAGCAAGTATTTTTCCTTAATTGGAAGCTCTAGGACTTGCCTAAGAGGGGGATAATCCAAAGCTAGTGACCTAGTTTTTGTGCTCGTCTTGCAGGAGAGGGGGGTTAATCCTATACAAGAGAATTTGATTGTGGTAAGTGGATCTCTGGGAGAAGGGGTATAATCTTGTGAAGGAGACCGCAATGGCCAGAGCTTGTCTTTCAAAAGAGGGGGTATAATCCTGAGAAAGAAAGCGTAGTGATCCTAAACTTGTTTGGCAGGAGAGGTGTATAATCACGTACAAAAGAGTTTGATTGTGGTAAGTGGATCTCTGGGAGAGGGGGTATAATTCTGTGAAGGAGACCACATTGGCCACAACTTGTCTTTCAGGAGAGGGGGTATAATCCTGAGAAAGAAAGCATAGTGATCCTAAACTTGTTTTTCGGGAGAGAAGGTATAACCCTGAGAAAGAGGTATTAGTGATCATGTTTGTAATGAGGAGTGAACTCCTACGTTTTCGAGTATTATCCTTAGGGATCGAGTTAGAAGAGTCCTTCTCACGTGAATTCCAAGACCTCAACTAAGCGGTGACCTACATAGGTGGTTTTGCTTGACTGTGTCTAAGGCTGGGAGGAAAGTTGTCTGATTGATGCCAATTGCGCCCTTATAAAAGATAAGTACTTATACTATTTATTTACTCTATGTATGTTGCTTTCCATGTGCCCGTGGAGATTGATAGATCTTTGTCATTATATGTTTTTACATTGTATATATGCTCATGGTGAATGGCTAACCCTATGTTGGTAAATTGGCAACTCATGGAAGAGGTATGTTAATATGTTAGACTAGCGGTTAGTAGCTAGTTTAATTATGAAAATTGTGAGAGTATCAAGAGATCTGATTTTGGGACAGTCCATATGGTCGTATATGGTTGTTCTAAATCAGATCATCCATGGGGTTATGCTTGTCATTTTATGAGGAAAAATATGATCTAAAAGTAGTGTCATAAATCTGCTATTTGTGGTAGAGTAGACTGTTGATTTGATGTATGTTTTAGAAGGCTATTTGTTGGAATACTGAGGGGTGAATCAGTATTTGTACTGATTAAAATCTTTAATCAAAAACAAGTTGCTAATCACCAATCATAGCATATCATCAATGTACATGAAAATAATAAGCTGCACAATACACAATATTTTTGACATGGAAACCCCAAGTCCTAGGGGTAAAACCACGGAAGCTTTTTTTAAAATAAATTTGACCCAGCAACAACTGGGGTAAACAAATTTAATATAACTTTACCAGCTACAACTGGAAGGGGCTACAACCCCTTAGGCTTTGTCAGCTACAACTGACAAGCTAATACAACAGCTTAACTCACAAGATTGTGAGCCCTAGCACCACCCTACCACCCTGAAGAAAAAGACAGCTGAACCTGTGGACCTGTCAAACCAATCCCTGAACTTCCTACTGTTGATAACCTCTGCTCTTTGATCACTGGCAAATCATCATTGTATATTGATATGTCATTTCACTGCTATACACTGCTCATGTACATCCTTGTACACCTAGTCATACACAATCATTGAACAAGTAGTTCTTCTCTTCTTTCACTGAACATAAGGTAGGCATCATCATAGTGTATCATCAAGTAGCATCGTCATCATAGGATATGCATCATCGTCATCAAGCATACATAATCATCTCAGTGTGCATCGTGTATCATTATCAAGTATACATCATAATGCATAGAAGAGCATCATCACACCATGGTATGCATGTACATCATATTGTATAGGAGTACATCATAACATCTAAATCATCATATCATAGCATGTATCATAGAGTGCATAGTGTAGCATGCATCAACACATCATCATCGTCATATCATATAGTATAGGAGAGTGTGCATCATAGAGTGTTCATCAAGAGCATATATATATTTCAATATACCACTGTAGTCAATATTGTTCACACATCACTTGTACATGCCACTGTATTTCGCTTTACATCCTACTGTTCACACACTTGTATTGTACATAACTTGTACATCACAGTTCACACATCACTGTATAACATTATTATGCCTGAGTTTAAACTAACATACCTTGTCTATCACTGTAACGAGGCTCGGATCAAGCAGCAACCTCAGACTTTAACCCTCAAACTTGGACTGTAAAAAGAAAGGACTGTGCAAGCATGAACAAAAGCTCAACCTTTCTCAACTTCGGGACTGAGGTTAACTTCAATTTGGGACTGTTGACAGGCTGAGAAAACCCAGCAGTGACCTTCACCAAACTCTTGACTGTTTAAGCTTCAAAAAATTCGCCTGCTGCCACAGAGTTCTCTCTGTAGACTTCACAAACCAAAAAAAATATGTTGCTACAAAGCCAGCAGTAAACACCTAACAGATCAAGAGAAACTCGGACTGTACACCTTCTCAAACCCCAAAAAAAAATGTCTTTGTGAGAAGGAAAAATTCGGGTCTGCAGTTCAAGAGAGTTGCCTCAGTTCAAGCGAAAAATCTCAGTCCAAATACCTAAGATACTTGCATTCGTTGATGGAGAGTTATGGAAAAAGTTGTGCATTTATACACTATTTAGGCGTTGAGGAGGATAGACTGGGGTCGACTTCTTAAAGGAGGATGATTTTTTCTATTTAAATTTAATGTTAATTTTAATTAGACTTTGACTGGGCCGACCTTGCTAGGTGAGGACTAAATGTTTTAACACATAGTTAATTAATGGGGTCGACTTGATGAAGGGTTAGAGGTTGTCAACGTTGGGGGATAAGGAGGGTTTAAGTAATTTATTAAATTATTAAAAGATGTTTTAACACTTCAACTTAATATGGAGACACAAGGGTTTAATGGACTTGTGGGTGGTTTAATGGACTTGTGGGTTTAAGGGTCACCAAATGAGGGCTTCAAGGGCTAATGTAAAGGTGTAATAGACATCATCATGTAACATTAGGGTATTATTAGTGTTTTAAGGGCAAGGTAAGTTTTAGATTGACGGCTTAGGGACCATAGGTAAGAGTTTTAGGGTTTGTTGTTAGGTCAACAAAGTCACCACAAGCAAAGATATGCTTCATCATCATGACCATCAAGGTGTGGCTTCAGGGACATCTCCTAGGGTACCATGACCTTATTACAAACACAAATGACCATAGAATGGGTCATTTGGAGTCTACCCTTCTTCAACCTATCAAGGACACTTTCTAGGGTACTGGGGAAAAGGTTGTGGTACAAGGGAACCAAAGAAAGAACTAAGGAACCATAGAAACAACTTAGGGGTACTTAAACACTCTAAAGGGTGTTCAGGGCTTTTGTCATTGTCCAAAGGGCTCCAAGGGCTTCAGACTTGGGCTTGGACAAGGTCAAAAGGTCTCCTTTGACATTGACAACTACTTAACCCTCAAGGGCTCCTCAAGGGGCACCAAGACACACCGACACACCTGTTGGTGTCAATGACAATTTATTCAACACTATTTCCTTATAAATTATGAACAATTATGGGTATGGTATTGGGACAGTCCATATAGCCGTATATGGTTGTACTGTATCAAGTCCCACATCGGTTTATAGACTGATAATTTCAGGTTTTAAATCTTATATGCATTAATGTATAAGACTGCTTTAAGAAAAGATAGTAAGGTTGATTTTATTGTGATGTTAGAATCTAGTATTTTGTGGAATTATTTTCAAGCGACAGACTGATCTTTAGGGCAGACCATATGGTCCTGTATGGTTGTACCGGATCAGATACGAGATGGGATTTGAAGTATGAAATAATTATTATAGATCTGCAAAGAATAGGTGTTTAAATTCTGCCTCCTTAAAATGGGTAAATGTCGAATGTTTATTGTCGTAAGAAAAGTCCCGTGAAGGAATGTAGATCTGATTTATTTAACTGATTAGATGGCTATAGGAGTTGCCCATAGGTGTAATGATAGTTAGTCATCATGTCAAGAAGTTCTGGTTTGAGTGTATCCATGTATCATTACACTATATTGCATGTAGAATGGGGAACTAAGTTGCATTGGAAAGGTAAACTTCCTTAATGATTGAAAGTTTAGAAGTCTCAATTTGTTTGGCATGTTAGCCTCACCTTAAAAAGTATTATTCCGTTGTGCTTAGCTCAGATTCAGCCATCCCCTTTGTTAAAGATCCCAGTTACCCAACCTTGGTATGTTCTCTAGGGTTGGGTACGTTACAGATGAGCTATGGTTTCTTGGTCAGCAAGAAACAATCTTTTATGGCACTCAGTACGGTAGAGGCAAAGTACATCGCAGCCAGTGTAGCTAGTAAGGAAGTAGTATGGCTTCAAAAATTGCTTGCAGATTTGAACGGTCATGAGCTTGATGTGACAATGATATTCTGTGATAACCAAAGCTATGTAAAGCTCTCAAAGAACCCTATGTTCCATGATAGGTCCAAACATATTGAGATCAGATATAACTACATCATAGACAGTTCAAAAGGGAGCAGTGAAGCTCCAGTATATCTCCACAGATGAGCAGATTGCGGATTGTATACTTCCGTGAAAGGCTTGGGGTGGTGGAGATTCCCTTACTCGAGAAGGGAGATTGATGACCAATGTGACTGTTGATGTGGTACAAGAGTTGAGCCTGACTCTTTTGTGGACTAGATCCCTGTGTGGGATGTTCTCCTGTATGGAGAGTACTTCTTTGTGGAGTGGATCCCTATGTGGGAAGATCCCTCTATGGGATGTTCTCCTATGTGCAGAGTACTCCTTTATGGAGTGGATCCCTGTGTAGGATGATCCTTATGTAGGATATTTTCCTATATGGAGAGTGCTCTTGTATGGAGTATGGGCCTAGAGGTGTGGACTAGTTGTAGCAATCATCCCCTTCCAGTTGTAATGACTGGTAAATTGGAAGAAGTGTCTTCCTAGAGAGTATAGCCTCCCTTCAATTTGAGATCGATAATGTGCTTGGAAGAAGTGGCTTCCTAGGGAATGTAGCCTCCCTTAGATTTGAGATCGATAAAGTGCTTGGAAGAAGTGTCTTTCTGAGGAGTATGGTCTCCCCTCATTTAAAGACTGACAAAGTGCATGAGGAAGTAATCCTTTTCTATCTAAGATGACCAAGCTAATCAAAGTTCAAACAGATCAAATATTATCATTGAAAAGAGGATGTAGTTATAGTGGGAACAGTTGTTCTGGTCAGAAGGACTTGATCAGAATGGATCTTTCTAATGATGACAAGATGTTCAAATCAAGACGTGATGTTCAGATGATGTTCTTGCATGATGATGCCTCCCTAGCTAAGAGGGAGTGTTGATGTTTATAGCTACATAAGGCATCCTCAAATGAAGTCGGCCCCAACAGAAAGATTAAAATAATAATTATTATATTATTACTCTATTGGATCTTTCCTAGAAGACAAGTCAGCCCAGCTAAAGTGGAAAAGGTCAACATAATAAAAGTGATATTATAATACTAAAACACGACCTCCATAATTTGTGCAAGTTGGCCCCGATAGAAAAATAAAAATAACCACATGGAAATGTATAAATAGGATGCATCACTCACCTTCATGAAGCAATTCGCTCAAGGTCAATCGCACAAGTGCACAGCAGCAAAAGAAGACTAATTTTGGGGTTTCAATCTTGGAGAGTTTGTTCTTGGGTTTATCTTCAGTTGATCTTTGTGATCACTTTTGTATCTAGTTATATGCTCATGCACTTTGCATGTTGAACTCCGGTATCTCTAATTAAGAAAGGTTACTGGGTTTTCTTCCATTGAAGGATTTCCCAGAGGAAAAATCTGTCTCTTTTGTTTTTTGTACATGGTTATCTTTCAGTGATCTTTATGTGTTTCGCTGCAAATAATTAAGAAATTATACTGCTATATTATCTTTATAAAAAAATCAAACACTATTGACCATTATTTGATGGGATCACCCCTCATTTGTGGCGATCCCTAGGTTGGATCTAGGGTTTTGAACATTTTATTATTATTTAATTGTAGAGAAGGTTGAGCTTTTCTCCAATATAAGAGAACTCACCTCTCATTCTCATTGTTGTTAAGCATTGGAGAGAAATACTATCACTTTGTGTTTAAAGGTTTTCACTCTTAGTCTTCTTGTATGGTTGGCACAACTTGGTGATTCTTCTTGTTAAGGTAGCATGCTATCTTCTTCATTGTAAGGTTTATGTTCGTAGTTCATTGAAAGAATGATGATGATGATGATTAACGTCCACTGAGACCAACTTTGGTCTATCGGACCTTGAGAAGAATAATACTTGGTTTACTTTAAAATCTTGTTCCTGTGCTAAAAAAGCTTTCCAAGCTCACTATAGTTTTGGAAAGTTGGGAGGTTATAAAGGTTTGTATTATAGCAAATACTATGAAACTCAAATCTAATATGGGTGTAAGCAAGGCACTCTAAGAGAATGATTTTCATCATCAATGCTCATAGACTCACACAGATGACAAACCCTTTCCTCCCATGGAGTTTTAGGAATAGATCAACGCCCTGTTTCACTATAAAGTTCATGAGAGTTCGTTATAATCTTGGCTATATTAATTTTCTTTCGTGAGCTAGTTACTACCAAGAGATACTTCTGATCTTCCAAGTTAGGATTAATGACCTCCTTATAGTATCTTAATTTTCTCTTAACCGCTAAATTTTCCTCACACCATAGTTTCTCTTTAAACTTAGAAGTAATAACATTTTTGACATCATCAATGTTCTGCAAATTGTCATTTTCATCAATGCCCCAATGGTTTAACCAAGCCATGGTATCTTTACACCAACACCGCTTGAGGCGTAGTTGGTTTTGACTTGAGTTTAAAGCAATTTTAGGAAGTCTCTCGTTTCCCATGTTATTTATCTTATGCTTGTACATCAGGTACGTAGTCATAGCCATGCTCTCAATGGGCCAAAGACCCACTTCTATGAGGAGAATAGGATAAGGCGTATTGCTTTTAATTTTGAGGTTATAAGTTATAAACCGCCTCTGGATTTGCTCAATATTCCTCCAATATTCTCTAGACATGTTGCACCCCCATACTTCACAGCCATACAAGATAACAAGGATGACAAGAGTTTCAAAGAGGAACATCTTTTTATCCCACATGACCAGATTGGTTGATTTACAATTATTTTCAAGACCAAAATAAGCTTCCCACCCTCTGTTAATCGTTTTCTCAATGCTATAGTTCCAATTGAACTTGTGATGAATATCAATTACGAGATACTTGTAAGAAGTCACTTCCTCTAGATTTCCATTATCATAAATCAAATTTGCATAGGTGTCATTCTTAGATTTTATAATCATGATTTTTGTCTTGTCGGTGTTAAAAGTCATACCCATGTTAGAGCAAAAATCTTTAAGAATTATTAATTGCTTATCGAGATCAGAAGGACACCTTGCCATAAGAACAACATCGTCAGCATAAAGTAGGAGGATGATAACTATCCCAGCTAAGATTTTACCGACACAACCTGCTTCTTCTAAACAAAAAACTAGTTTATCAATGTAAATGCCAAAAAGGGTAGGGGGGATGGGGCAACCTTGTTTAACTCCAATATTGCAATTTATATCTGTTGTTCACCCCTCAATATTCTTAAACTTGGCAATGACTTTTTCGTATAACCTTATCGCGACAACTCTCAACTCAAAAGGAACCTTAAGATCCTCTAGCCTATTCCACAGGTTATTTGCTCCACTGGAATTATCTTATCATTTTGTTGTTTAGCTTTGTTGTTGGTTTGTGTTTACCTACCTTTGAAGAGGCTACAGATTTGGTGGCATAAGCTAAGGTGCATGCTAGGGCATGAGCTGAAGATGTGTTGTAGTAATGACCACTCTTCCTTGACGAAGATTTGCATGAAGCTTCAATAGCTTGGAAAAGGAAACTCTTTTCTGCCATGCATTGTTTTCAGACAAGCATTTACATACAAGAACACTTTGAAGATTTGACCCGAAGACCGCAAGACACTAGTATCTTCCATTTGTTCAACCAAAACAACAAATTTCTCATTTTCTATTGTTTTCTTAGGGTAGACCTAGGATAGAATCTATTTCAAAAAATTAAAAATTGTTCCTTGCTTTTCTAGGGTAGTTTAGGGTAATTTTAGGGAAGAACTAAGCACAAATTTTTTTTTAAATTATGGAATTTTGAGATTAGCTTTAGAAATTATCTTTGGGATGAATTAGCTTAATTTTAATTTATGCTCTTAGATCTAATTTTGCACATCATTTCTGAAAAAATCAGCCCTAAATATTTGTCACTGCATAGCCTTCTAGGGATTTTATGATAGATTAAGATTGCTGGAAAGTTCTGGGCATTAGACTCGTATATTTTTTCTATTTTCTAGCAAGTTTTATGGTTGAAATTGTTAATTTTTTAATACTGGAAATTATAACAGCAAACAACATAGTTCTGGAAACAATTTTAGGGTCATATCTAGCATACAAATTTCAGATTTCTAGGTTAAAAATTTACGCAACAAATTTCTAGGAAAAAAAAATGAAAATTTACGAGTTTTTCTTGTTGATTATGTGGCTGAAAATGATCTGGGACAGCAACATTTTAATTTTGGAAATCATTCATTATTTAAAAATCTAATCTAACACCTCAAGCACATTAAATCAGTGATCTAAGTGCAATTTTGAAGTGCTGAGAATTTTTTGGGTTTCTGTCCTATTGAATGAGTCCATGAACAGTAAGATAGATTGGTATCTCATGTTTGATTAATGTTGATTTTGACAGTAAATAGACTTTTGACACGTTGACTAAACAGTGAACAAAAATTCTAGAACAACTTAAAATTCCAAATTCTGAAAATTTTCTACAATCAGCTATTTTAATTGATGGTGCATTATAGCAGATAGATTGGTATCTCATGTTTGAATGATGTTGATTTTGACAGTAGATGGACTTTTGACACAAACTAAACGGTGAAACTTTTCTTCAATCTGTTATTTTAATTGATGGTGCAGTGTAGCAGATAGATTGGTATGTCATGTTTGATTAATGTTGATTTTGACAATACATAGACTTATGACACATTGACTAATAGTGAACAAAAATTCTAGAATAATTTAAAATTCTAAATTTTGAATTTTTTCTGCAATCTGCTATTTTAATTGATGGTGCATTACAGTAGAAGCATTGAAGTTTACATGGTTGACGGTGGATAAATTGCTATGTAGCACGGGAACCGCTCCCGGCTTTTAGGAAACTCATTCCCAAAGTTCCAACGTTCCAGGCAACTTGGGAACTTGTAGGGAACTTTCACAATCCAGCGGAAACTGTTGTGGATTGTTGGAAACGTATTGGGAACTTTTACCCTCTAAAATCGAGAACTTGGGAACTTTTTTTGTGCGTTTCCTTCACCAAGAACTTCCACGCATTCATGATCGCCATGTTGGTTGTTAACAACATTATGTTTTCCTCACGACATACATACGCATGGTTGACTCGTAATTTTAACTCTAGAAAATTAAGTTGCAATAAAAGTTTTTTTCGTGCTACCTTGTCAAGTTGGTGCACTGATCTCTGTCTACCGCTTGTGCAAGAGTATTCACTCTTCCCCACGTTGAATTGCAGTTACCGCTAATCAATAATAAATGTAAATCAATTTTGACTTTTTTTATATTGAATAAAAGAAAATAATTTACTTATTTTACTATTTACTTTATGAATAAAAACTTAAAAAGTAAACTTTTAACTAATTGGAAATGGTTTTATGTCTTAGTTTAAAACTAAATGCATATTGTAGATTTAAATAAAAATTATCTTGATTTTTATTTTATAATAATTTAAATTTGAATATTTATTATTTATACACCTTTGCAAATACTCTAATCCCATTTGCTCCCCTAGCTTTCGTCTCTCAGTGTCAGTGTCGGCCCAACAGAGTGCTTTCACCGTTGGTATTCTTTCCGATCTCAACGCATTTCACCTCTCCACAGGAAATTCCCTTTGCCCCTACCATACTCCAGCTTGGTAGTTTCCACCGCCTATCCAAGGTTGAGCCCTGGGATTTGACGGCAGACTTGAAAAACCACCAACAAACACTTTACACCCAATCATTCCGGATAATGCTTGCATTCTGGATAAAAATTATCTTGATTTTTATTTTATAATAATTTAAATTTGAATATTTATACACCTTTGCAAATACCCTAGCATAGAATGTCTTGTAAACATATAATATTCTAATACATTTTAATCATAATTGACACAAAACCGAAAACTTACTCTATACATATAGCCACAAATATAGGGACTTTAACTTCTAAAAGTCCCCACTTTAGAAAGAGTCTACCTTATATAATCAATGACATGGATAGTAATCTTGATTTTACTACCATTTCCATCTGCTAAGAGATTCTAGTTACAACCGTAATACAAGGGATAAGTTAAGTCATCTGGTTTGTGTTAATGTTTCTTTTCTTCTCTATGTTTCTTATCTTCTCATGTCTTTTTAATTATTTTATTTTTATTCTTTTTTAATATATATTATTGACGTTTCCAGCCTGTCATTTCCTACAAATTTGGGGGAAACTTCTAGACGTATCTGATACTCGTACCCACGTTCCCTAAGTTCCCGCATTCCAGAAACTTATGCAACATAGGTAAATTGTCTATGTTGCATCACCTAAGCAACCCTTGTGATAATTCTAAAAGGTATTCATTGGTGATAGATTACCTATAACTATTAAATCACACAACATTAATTAAGTGAACAATTTCTGGAATTTTACGTTTCTCATGGGTTTGCGTCTTTTTCATGGATCAATGAAATGAATGGTGTCAATGATTTCTAATGTTTCATCTCATGGTTCATGTCATTTTCATAGTCATGAGAAGCTTCTAAGTAATTAATCTATTAAATATTGTACATTTTGATAGTTAGTTGCCTACTTGGGAAAATCAACTACACAACTCAACACACATCATAATCTAGTTGACCCCAATTTCTTTAGCTTTGAGGAGATGTTCACCAGGAAGAAGCTTGAGATAGGCCCCTTCCATATTTTTGGATGCCCTACATATTCCCATGTCCCTTCTGAGAAGAGGACAAAGTTGGAGGCTACTGGAGAGAGGGGCAGTTTTGTTGGCTATGACGAGGTTTCGAAGGCTTTCCGCATATACCTTCCTGTACAGAAGAAAGTTGTGGTGAGGAGGGAGGTGACATCTGAGGAAGAGTGGGCCTCGGCCCTCAACACACATCATAATCTAGTTGACCCCAATTTCTTTAGGTGTTTTAATAATTGGCTGTCATGTATCCTGCTTTATGTTAAGGTTTAAACTTTAAAGAACTTAGATTTCAGTTTATGCAAAATTTTAGTGTCTTAGTAGAAACAGCAAGTCTGCTCACAGACTGGATAACAAAGGATATATATATATTGAATACAAGGCGGCAGCCTCTCCTCTGGATGGCCTATCACTCAGCAAGCTTGTATTTTCTCTGTGATTATGAATAGATGAATAGCTAAACTACCAAAAAAAATATTCCAGTGAATATGATACCAGTTACCAGTTATCGGGCATGCAAAACTGAAGACAATTAAATCTCATACTACAGCATATCCTTTTTTATTGATAAACAAGAAGATTTAATAATGTCATCATATGCACTTGCCTTCACAGTTGGAACTTAGACTTTATATAGCCAATTAAACACACGGCTAGATTTTGAGATAAAAGTAGATAAGACTTGAATTTTTTTGTTAAAAGCAATAAGCAGTCTAATCACCACTTTCCTGCCATAAGTTAATATGTACTTGCCATGAATAAATGTGAAGTCCTTCACGTGTTTCATATCCAAATCGTGCACGTTAACAATGTATGATGACTCAATATGCACAGAAACAGTACCACCAGAGCCACTAGCTTCGTCGTCTCCAACAAGTCCATAGCCAGCCTGTCATGCCAAAAGCTAGATTATACATTCAGAAATCCAACTTGTACATAAAAATTCTACTACCAAATAGGTTGAAAATGTGATACATTGAAATCAAATTTAAACACTCAAATCCTTGAGAGTGAGATCATAAAAAAAGGTTTTTCCACTCATCCTTAAAATAAATTTATCAAATGGGTATTTTACAGGTTATCTGTGATGAATCTAAAATCTGAGCTAAAGAGATTTAACACTCTGAAACTGAATCCATGGATCTGACTTATTATTTTCTCTTGTTTTGAACCTCTTCTAAAGTTTTTGTCTGTGATCATAACACCATGGACTCAAATATTAATTCACCGGGGATAGGAAGACTTAAAGCATATATATTTGAACACTAGTAAATTTTTCAAATTCAAAATCCAATCCCTTGAGGCTGGGAAGGCATGGGTAGGGGTAGTGGGTTCAGATCTGGGTGAAAAGATGAGGGATGGATCTCATCTTCACTGATAATTTGATCCCAAATTCCAAATGGATAAAACAATCAAAAAGTATGCAACAAGGTATGCATTATGAATAAATAAATATAGATTTGTCAGAGAGCATCAAATACCTAGTGTGCTCTACTAGGGCTTTTTGTATGATTTGAAGGATTGCAAGCTTTTGTCCTTGCCTAGACTTTTTGTAATGATTGCTGGTCTAGCTGGACCGGTCAGGCCGCAGCTCTCATCATAAGGCATAGAGGAATGGATTATGGCAGACCCACTGACTGAAAACACTGGTAATTTCAGATGGTTGCAAAGGGTTCTGACCAAAGCGGTGATGGTACCCGTACCTCCAAAGGCACCCCATAAAGTTGTTCTGAAAGTCTATCACGAGTTAACTCTGATTCCAATACTAAAGAATTTATTGTTGATACATCATTGAATGATTTTGATTCTATTTGTAGGTCCTAGGGATGGGTCATGGATGTGCAAAACTTCTCTGGTTGTTTTTCCCTCATGGTCTTAAGGGATCTCATTGCATGCTCATTGTGGGCAAAGTGCCCTAGTCTCTCTATGAAAATGTGGCTATTCCTACACCATATATTGGTCCCATTAGACGGCTTTATCTGTCATGAACCCAAGCAGTACTTTAAGCCTAGACCCCAAGTGTGACTTAAGGTCAATCCAATAAAGGGTTTTAAAGAATCTGTGCTCACTAGGATATTGAATTAGAAGATTCCTCAACCAATTTATCACAATCATCTGTTAAACCGTTTCTACCACCAAAGTCCAAACCACGGTATCATAGACTGCCCATTAATGAACCAGACCAACCCTCTGATGGCCTTGCCCACACAAACTCCACAGGCTGAAATCGGTCCCCAGGTTGACAATGATATCGAGGAAGCATAGACCCGAGTAGTGCACAATAACAAAGGTGATGGACCTTAGCCTGTTGAAAAATGATAACTTTGAAGGTCCTCACTCATATTTATAATTTATAGTGTGGGTGTGATGACGAGAACTTAGACTTTGTCCTTTGTATATTTATGTATTAAGTGAATTTTATATAAATAAAGTAATGTTTTGTACTTTATTGAATGGGTCTCACTTAAGTGATTATTTAATGATTAAAGTGAATTAATTATTAAAAGTGAGTGCATTAAATGATGGCCCTTATTTTTGTAAATGAATATCAACCCTAGATTAGGTGGTTAAACTTAAGATAAGTAGTTACAAATTAAAGTATAAAACAAAGAGAGAGGACAAATGAGACACACCATTAATGAAGAGAGAGAGAAGTTTCCTAGAAAGGTAACATGGTTTCCAAGAGAAGGTACAGCAGCATGCTTCCCAAGGCAGTCTGAAAACAGTCCAAACAGCAGCCTGTAGCAGACCGTACAGTCACACGTGTGGACACATTTCCCAAGAAAGCTGGCTGTCATTAATTACAGGATGTACAGTCCGTACAGCAGACTTTTCCAAGCACGTGTGGGCTCAAAAATCAAGGCATGGAGAAAAGCAGGCCATACAGTTCCATACAGCACGTGTGGGCAGATCGTACAGCTGTTCTTTTGACACAGATTTCGAGGTAGATACTGCTGTTTCAGAGTTGTGAAATTCTGTCAGTGAGGGTTAATTTAAAAATTCATTGTATTGAATTTTTCAGAAAACTTCTCTTAATAAAATTTTCTTCTTCTAGGGTTTTGCCCGGTCTTTTGACCAAAAATATCTATGTTTCATGTGTTTGATTGATTCTTCAGTTATTTAAGAAGATCTTGAAGTGGTGGTTTTAATTTTAAATTTATGAGTAAAATTTTAATCAAAACCCTGGATATTCAAGTGTTTGACAGAATGTGTGAATGGAAGTTGTAATATCCCAAATACTGATATTCTCTAATGTTCTACGATAGTGCTGACTCGCACACTCAATCTCATACAAATTTGCAAAATAACTGTGCAAGCAAACTCACCATGCAAAAATGCCCTAAAATATAGCTGAATTAGGGTTAGGGTTTTACAGAGAGAAATTAACACTTACCACTGATATTCTGGCTAATAATGACTCCAGAGATAGTTGCATGCATAAGGATCCGGATGGGTGGTCTAATAATGCTATTTTCCTCCGGTGTTACCGCCCCGCAATACCGTAAAAACCCTCCAGACTGAAGGTGACGTTTTTGTAGGAGAGGTCCATTCGGGCTGAAACTTTGTGATCTTGTCCGCCTAATGATGCCAGAAAGATAGACTGACACATGCAGAGATTTGGCAGCCTCTAAGCGCCCTAGCGAATTGATCTGTGGTTCTGCTGCTCACGCCCCCCAAGCTCTCTTTTTTCCAATAGCTGCTCCAGTTGAGCAAACTGATGGTTGATAATCACTATATGCTGTAGGATAGGCCTGCTGAGAAAGAGGAAGCTGGCATGCAAAGGAAAGACTAGGTTTTGTGGTCCCAACAAATCCTTCTATGATTTCCCTGCTACTTCCGGCTGCAAACGTGGATCTGCCAATAAACCTTCGAAATGTGTTGGATCTCTGAATATTGAAATATATGATGAATGATATGGATAAACCTAGATGATCTATCCCAATAGGAGACTAGAGCAAATATCTCACTGCCGAACCCTCATTAGCTGAAGACACCGTCTTCAACCCCAACTGTCGCGACTGCACGCTGTGTTGCTGCTCGAAACTCCAAAATCAATCAACAATAACAATAGATATCTTCTTTGGTCTCATAACCCTCTTAAATAGAGTCTCATGTACTTTTAGGGTTTGCATGTCACTTTTAGGGTTTATGCTTCACTTTTGCATGCATGCATTTCTAATTTGATGTTGACTTTAATAATTATTAATGACTAAACAAGGCCTACATGCTCCGCATGCTTTAGGATAAGAACTCCGATGGCCCTCGTTCTACACTGATGACTAAATAAAGCTGAATTGATGTACCCTCTACTCCTACTGCTATCAGTCCTCGGTTATTCCTTTTTTATAAAAAATGGAACATTACAGTCCTCCCTCGCCAAAGATTGCTTGTCCTCAAGCAATGCCAACGCAACTCCACAATCAATCAAACTGAACCAACTGAATCCGGGGATGATCCCAGGGTCCCAAATTATCCTAGGAGATTGGTAGCACCCTCTGCTCAAAGCACTGCACTGCACGTTACCATCACAAGATATCCCATGGAAGCCTCCTATAAGTAGAGTAACTAACCAGGCTATAAACGAGGTACCATCACAATAGACCTCCTGAAAGCATCCTCTAGCAATCACCAAACTACCAATCACTGTAATCCCAGGGTCCCAAATCAATCTGAGAATTGCAGAGGTCAAAATGCATCCACTGCTACCCTGCGTAGTATCGACAAAAGGAGCATCCTGAAGACTCCCGAGTAACCCCATCAGTAAACATTGTATCCATCCCTCATACGGTCTCCCACCTGGATCCCAATGCAAACTTATGCATCTTTCATCCCAAATATCCCAAGGCTCTTGTGGGACTATACCCTTGGCTAGAAATGTCTTCCTAAGAATCACCCACTCAATAGGACACCAACTCTTAATCTCTCTCCAATCCAATCCCCAAAAAGGACCTTGTCCATAAGCCCCATCACAAAAAATAATCCTACCAAGCTGACATTCTGCCCTTCTGATTTCAACTGGAATGCTCATATACTGCTACCCAATTTCTCGATCCTGGCCAACCTGTAAAAACCATCCGCCATTATGCAAATGTGGACTCAAGCTACTGCAAGCCTTGTCTATGTACTGCTGAAGAGGACTGCTTTGAAATGTAATAGTATGTTTCTTCTGCTACCCCATCAAGGAATCCAACTGCTCTTCAATACTAGAAAGCCTGACCACTGACTTGCTACATACAACTCGAAGAACTATAAGCTCAACATCTCGTTGTACTATGGTGTCTCGGAGTATCTTGGTCCTCTCTTTCATTGCTAGAATGCTTTCTTTAACACGTTCAATCTTCTTTCGGTAGCTATCATCTAGAAGCTCTATCTCATGCATGTATAAACTCTCCCTAACATCCATGTGTGACTGCCCACTGTCTCGACTGTTGTGCTCATTGCCTTGCACCACATGTATTTCGTCTATCATAACTGTCTAGACTCCTAATGTAGGTGATGAAGAGTATACCAACTCCAACTCATCATACGGCTTGACCACAATCTGACTAGCGAATGTGCTGGTGTCACTAGACTCACAGGATGGCTCTAATGCTATCTCCTCATGCACATCCTCATCATGTAGTATTAACTCCAAATCAAACTCACCAACAACCTATACTTCATGCTCATCTTTCTTCACTCCCCTAACTATGCATTTAAGGAGATCCTCATCCAAATCCTTGGGTTGGCTCCCGAACTTGATGGTGTAATAATCTTGAAAGGACAATGTTGCACATACCTCATCACCCAAGGCTAGATACTCCTGATATCGAGGCAAGTGTTGAAATACTGCTAACCTCTGCAAATCTCTAGTCCTACTGATGGCATCTACTATGGGTGGTGGGCTTATTGTAAGCTCTGGGTTTGTTCTTACTTTTAAAGTGGCAGAATTCAGTGAAGGTCATGGTTAAATGGAAGTCATCTCCTAAAGCTCTATACTCTCTCAGATAGGCACTTATGGATTCTTCTAGTTCTACTTGTGCTAGAGGCACTGCAGCTGGACTATCTAAGAATTGAGGCATGGTAGGTCGGGAAGGCTTGTTGTATATATGGGGATGGCTCTACATGTTGGTATGTAAGTGCTCCCCACTACTACTGGTGGATACCCTATCACTATTGGGAAACAAGGGACTATGTGGGGTGGGCCCATTTTTCCCTGTCATTTGCCTGAAGGTACTCATCATTTCTTTTTTCCCAGTAGTGAGTTCTTTTATGGCTGACATGAGACTATTGAAAGTTGTTTTATCATCATCGGCCATTGTTTATTTGCCCTTTCCAAACTAATACTCTCTGTCCCCCAACTCTATGTCCTCTAATTCCTCTTCTCCTCTATCACTGTTTCTAAACCTCTATCTCCGGTAAGTAATGTTGTATGGATCCTCTGAATTCATTTAAAATTTTACATGCTCACAGCTGGCAAGGAACATGCTCTGATACCACTGTAATATCCCAAATACTGATATTCTCTAATGTTCTATGATAGTGCTGACTCGCACACTCAATCTCATACAAATTTGCAAAATAACTGTGCATGCAAACTCGCCATGAAAAAATGGCCTAAAATATAGCTGAATTAGGGTTAGGGTTTTGCAGAGAGAAATTAACACTTACCACTGATATTCTGGCTAATAATGACTCTAGAGATAGCTGCATGCATAAGGATCCGGATGGGTGGTCTAATAATGCTCTTTTCCTCCGGTGTTACCGCCCCGCAATACCGTAAAAACCCTCCAAATTGAAGGTGACGTTTTTGTAGGACGAGAGGTCTGTTCGGGCTGAAACTTTGTGATCTTGTCCGCCTAATGATGCTGAAGAGATAGACTAACACATGCAGAGATTTGGTAGCCTCTAAGTGCCCTAGCGAATTGATTTGTGGTTTTGTTGCTCACGCCCCCCAAGCTCTCTTTTTGCTGATAGTTGCTCCAGATGAGCAAACCGATGGCTGATAATCACTGTATGATGTAGGATAGGCCTGCTGAGAAAGAGGAAGCTGACATGCGGAGGAAAGACTAGGTTTTGTGGTCCCAGGGAATCCTTCTGTGATTTCCCTGCTACTTCCGGCTGCAAACGTGGATCTGCCAATAAACCTTCAAAATGTGTTGGATCTCTGAATACTGAAATATATGATGAATGCTATGAATAAACCTAGATGATCTATCCCAATAGGAGACTAGGGCAGATATCTCACTGTCGAACCCTCGTTAGCTGAAGACACCGTCTCCAACCCCAACTGCCGCAACTGCACACTGTGTTGTTGCTCGAAACTCCAAAATCAATTAACAATAACAATAGATATCTTCTTTGGTCTCATAACCATCTTAAATAGAGTCTCATGTACTTTTAGGGTTTGCATGTCACTTTTAGGGTTTATGCTTCACTTTTGCATGCATGCATTTCTAATTTGATGTTGACTTTAAAAATGACTAAACAAGGCCTGCATGCTCCGCATGCTTTAGGATAAGAACTATGATGGCCCTCCTTCTACATTGATGACTTAATAATGCTGAATTGATGTACCTTCTGCTCCTACTGCTATCAGTCCTTAGTTATTCCCTTTTTATAAAAAATGGAACATTACAGAAGTTTTCATATTAATGTCAAGTTATTTTCTTCATAGCCAACCCTGACCCAAAAGAATCAGTCCCTCTAGCCCCAAGCTACCTCAACAAATAGGCTGATGATTCAACAAGTCTTTGGACCATGCCAAAAATAGCAGTCCAAAAATTGTTAAATATAGACAAGAGCCGGTTGATAAAATGACTAGGCAGAAAGTTATGAAATGGATAAATTCCCTTAATTTGTACCCTAGTGAACTAAATTAAGTGAATTCATTCAATTCATAATATTTTGCCTATCCATTTTTCATTTCAATAGCTAATTCATCCACCCTCCTTCATTTTCCCTTTTGTAAAGGATCTATTATCAGTAACAACCTAAGGTATCACTGTCACAACTATTCCCGTGTACGGATGCCTCAAAAAAGATAAAAGAGTAGTACTCTAATATTTTTGCTTCCAAATGTCAATTGAAAATATAGAAGATACTTCCGTTGCAAAAAAACCAAGTTCTCTGGTCCCACGTTATCGAAGCCAAATCTAAAGCAAAAGAGACTAAGCCAACGAAAGGGCAAAGAAATGCAAATAAATGAAATATCAAAGAAAGAAAAAGAAAAGGGATTGCGAAAAAAGAGGCGCGAGGATGGATGACCCATGGAAACATTTCCTTATAAGGCACACATGCAGAAGAAATATCTTAAACCCTAACTCTTGAAAGTTAATGGTAGACCTATCACACTCAGTTGCTATGATAGTTAATTGCAAAGACTATTTTCCTTCCCTAAGTTCACTTTCACTTTATTCGCCCTCACTTACTTTAGGAATATAGGTTGTGCAACTTAACTTAGGGCTTTCACAAGTAATAAGGACTTTAAAAGGGTCACACCAATGTTAGATTGGACGAGTAAAGGTTAAGGAAGTTATTGAGTTGTTAGAAGGGTGTAATTGCAAGTTAATTTCATGTATTATTTTCATATTTGAGAACATTGCCCAAATTATATGTTGCTTTTAACCTTTAGCACCAGAACATTTATTTATATACATATGCTATGACACTTGATGTGCTATATCTTGATAGCTATTAGGTTGTTTATGTCGAGTGCTACACTTGGTTCACATAGAACTTCTCCTTGGCACATGGGAGATGATTGAAACACATTTGGACCTCATCCTCTCACTTATGGACCTTTCCTTCATCACTTGGACTGATTGGAGCATGTTCTAGAGCATTCTTGGATTGGCAAAGCTGATTTTGAGAGTCCTTCCACAAGTGTGGGCCTTGGGGCAAGTTTGAAGTTGATTTATGAGGAGTGTTGTAGCGAATGACCCTAGATTTGGTCTTCCCCACCACTTGGCACATGTTTGGAGGAGAGTGTTCCCCATTTCGAAATGAGTTGCTACTTGTTGGACCATCCTAGAGGGTTGAGGACACTTGGAGCCACACATGTGAAAAATTTATTGGAGTGCTCTAGTTTGTTGAGTTTGGTTGTTGTAAATAGTCATGTATTGGACAATTTTGAAAAGAGCACTCCCTCTCTTGAGCTTCTATAGTACCATTCTCTCATGTATTGACCTTGACTAGGAAGTGCGCCCCCTTGGCTTAGGACATTGCTAATTTGTTAGCATTATTTATCATTTTTTTACCATGCCAAGGAAGGATGATCGTTCTAAGTTCTTCTTCTAAGAAATGATATGAAGATCCAGATTGAGATGATCGTCAAGCAAGCATATGAAGACCAGTGGACCCTGACAGTGGTAGCCCACCCACAAAACAACAAAAGATAAGTAATTAATTTTACATGCTCTAGTAGATTAGATCTGGTTGTTTTTTAATATATGTTACACAGATCTACATTCCTAAAATTCAAGTAGTTAAATACCCTGTCATGTTGCACAACCCATCTAGGATGAGGACTCCTTTATAACATACTGGAGTAGTACACATTCTTGATGGTATGCTATAATGGAGACCATAAGCATCCAGATAATGGTCTTACGTATGTTGTGCCGAAGCATTGACTAACAGGTTGCCTACATTATTTTGTTAATACATTGATTATGAAATATTGCTAACCAACTGACGAGATTTGACTTGTAGGGAATGCCATGATCTACAAGGACAAGTGATCCCATTGATATACGGATGGAATGGAAGCAGAAAGCCTCTAAGAAGCGTGTATTATGACTCTCAGACCTAGAATAATCTCATGCAGAGATTTGGTGATCAGAAGCAGAAAGCTTCTACGAATGTCAATCTATATGTTGCTTCAACAAGATTTACTCAACCGACTTCTGAGAGACAGAGGGAGTCATCCCTCAAAGACAAGGATTCTAGTCTATTACATATGATAGAAACCTAACGACACTAATGTCGTGACTTGAACAAGACAATTGAAGGATCCTTGATGAACCTGGTCGTCACCAGGATGGACAATTACTTTCCAATCTACATTCACGTGCCCAAGTTAGAACCTTCAGGCAAGAAGGAAACATTCGTGGGATATCGCAAGTCTTCAAAGGGTTACAGAATATACATCCCAGGATCAATTCAAATGGAAGTCAGGCAGGATGCAACCTTTGAAGAAGAAATGGCTATCTGAAAAGGAAGAGGATCAAATATGGAGATCGATGACGATGAAGAGATGAGATCATCTCCGCCTCCAAACATTAAGAGGGAGTTTGAAGAAATGAATAAACCGATCAGTTCCATTGATCTAGTTGAGCCAGATGATGCTCCCACAAGATATGGCAGTAAGCCAGAAAAGACTCAAATGGGCACGACAGATTTTGCAGAATGCAGAGGAGCATGAAGCTCTGCATGGAGTAGATGGGAGCATTGAAAAATACAAGGCCAGATTTGTTGGCAAAGGGTTCTCTCAGAAAGAGGGAGTCGATTATGATGAGACATTTGCTCCTATGACTTGATGTACTTCCATCAGATCGATTATTGCTATTTCAGCTATGGGATGGAAGTTGTATCAGATGGATGCCAACACAGCCTTTCTCAATGACATTGTTGATACATTAGTTCTTGGGATTAGAAGTATGATAAAGGTAGAAGAAGATTTTCCTAGGTCAAGGAAATTACACCATGAATATGCTGAAGAGATTCAGAATGTTGGACTGCAAGTCCATAGCTACTCCAATGGATGCAAATTTGAAGAAGCTGAGAGATTCTGCTTCAGATTCAAATTTGATTGATCCCACCATGTATCGCCAGTTCATTGGGTCCTTGATGTATCTGACGAACACTAGACCAAATATTTGTTTTGCTGTGAATGCTCTCAGTCAGTTCATGTGGGAACCGAGGCAAATTCACTAGATTGCTGCAAAACATGTGCTCAGATACTTACGGGGCACTGTGGGATATGATCTACGATATAATTTAGATGGTGACTTTGAGATTGCAAGAGTTTACAGACTCAAATTGATCTAGATGCACTACAGATAGGAAGAGCACTTCAAGATGTGATTTCAGATTGGGTTCTGCAGTAATTTCCTAGTACAATAGGAAGCAGAAATCAGTAGCTCTCAATACTGCAGAGACAGTATATGGCTGTCAGTTCAGCAGCCCGAGTAGCAGTTTGGCTTCGTAAACTCCTTGCAAGATTGTTTGGCCAGATTCCAGAGCCAACCATGATTCACCGAGATAGCCAAAGTTGTGTGCAGATAACAATGAATCATGTATTTCACGACAAGTAAACCACATAGAGATTCGGTATCACTTCATACGTGATATGGTGCAAAAAGGTGCGGTTGAGCTACAGTATATTCCGATAGATGACCAGACTGCAGATGTTCTTACCAAGCCTCTTCCCAGGGTGAAATTTGAATACTTTCGCAGAAGACTTGGAGTAGAAGAGAACGTATCCCTCCTTAAGAGGGAGAGATGACTGAGAGACACCCACTATACTCTTACCTAGGTACCTCTGCTCGTCCAAGTTCTCAGCCAGGTATGGGAGAAATCCTATCGACAGATGAGACAGACAAGTAGTAGATGGTCGGGTTCACACAGGTGCCTCTGCTCGTCTAGGTGCTCAGCCAGGTATGGGAGTAATCCCATCGGCAAATGAGTCGGATAGGTAGTAGATGGTCGTGTGATTGAACAGGTACCTCTACTCGTTCAGGTTCTCAGCCAGGTATGGGAGTACCCCATCGGCATATGAGACGAACAGGTAGTAGACGGTCGTGCACGTGTGCTCATCCGGGATCTCTAGCCAGGCGTGGAAGTATTCCATTGGCAGTAGAGATGAATAGGTAGCAGAATATTCTCTCTCAAGCATCTGGATAGAACAAATTCATAAAGACAACCTTCAGTACGTTTAGAGATGATGGAGACAGTGTAGATGTACACATGAAACCTAGATGATCATGATGTTGATGAAGACCGAAGAATACCTTCCTTGTTGAGAGGGAGTGTTGGAGTTTGTGCAACTTCAGAAGCTATTCTTATTGTCCTCCTTCGGGAGTTGAACTTGTTGTAATCATTCATCTAAACCCTAGAAAGAACAACGTAATCCTTGGAGTGAAAAGCCAACAATAAAAGAATAAAATAAAAATTATAAAATATAAAATTATTATCGCTCCCCCAACTGAACTCGGCCCCAGTTAATTTCTGGGTGGGAAAACAGTATAAATAGGAGGCGCCCCTCCTCATTATTACACACAACAACAGCGCAGCAGCACAAGTGAAGTGCGCAATTTCTGGTAGAGTGCAGCTACATAGCAACTCATAGAAGTTCGCATACACTGCAACAGAAGACTGTTTTCAAGGTTTTATCTTTGGAAAGCATTTCCATATTTTTCTTTTCTTTCTTTATTGTACTCTGATCTCAAAATTATTATCTCTAGATGAAGGTTGTTGGGTTCTCCCAATTGGGTTTCCCAGGAGAAAAATACTTGTGTTATTGTTCTGTGCTTTGTCTATCTTTTAGTGATCCTATTGATAAATGCAATTAAGATATACTGCTATAATCTTTAAGAAAATCTAACATTCCAAAGTTGCTACTTGATAGCACTAGTGGATCGAACCTTTTCCACCCAAGTGCTTAATCAAGTTGTAACAAACCCCAAAAATCAAAACTGATAAAAAAATCAAAAACAAAAACCAGTCAACTAAAAAATACATTAAAAAATCAAATTTCAATAATAAAAAAATATATATTCATGTACATCCATGTGAATCCAAACCATTAGACACAAATATGCAAAGTTTTCTCATGTAGATAGCAAGTAAGGGTGCATACTATTGGATTATATTGTATTCTTTGCAAGTAGACTTAGCCTCATCCCAACATAAGGGGGTTCGGAGGAGTTTGTTTTTGGTACGTTTTGTACACATTTAATACATTTAGGGTTTAGGTTTTTCCATTTTATTAACTTTTTTCATTTTCTAAATTGCTTTTGTGGCCTCATGCATCCTCCATGTGAGAATTAATGAAATCAACCAATTCAGGCCAAAATGGTTAGTCCCATAGTGATGGAATTGGCTAGTTACATATAGAACTAACCTTTATCAACTCAAAAACTGTTAATTTTACTAACCCCAACTCTAGATAAACAATTCCTAGTGATTTTTCTTGCTGAAAATTAAATTACAGCTCATTAATTTATTTATACTTGAAAAATATATTCATGTACATCCATGTGAATCCAAACCATTAGACACAAATATGCAAAGTTTTCTCATGTATATAGCAAGTAAGGGTGCATACTATTGGATTATATTGTATTCTTTGAAAGTAGACTTAGCCTCATCCCAACATAAGGGGGTTTGGAGGAGTTTGTTTTTGGTACGTTTTGTACACATTTAATACATTTAGGGTTTAGGTTTTTCCATTTTATTAATTTTTTTCATTTTCTAAATTGCTTTTGTCGGCTCATGCATCCTCCATGTGAGAATTAATGAAATCAACCAATTCAGGCCAAAATGGTCAGTTCCATAGTGATGGAACTAGCTAGTTACATATAGAACTAACCTTTATCAACTCAAAAAGTGTTAATTTTACTAACCCCGACTCTAGATAAACAATTCCAAGTGATTTTTCTTGCTGAAAATTAAATTACAGCTCATTAATTTATTTAAACTTGTTAAGATCTATGAAAAAAAAATCTAATATTGCAAGCAAAACCAATGGAAATCATATCTACTCAATAAAAACACATGCACAAAACTTATACCCTTCAAATCATCTTTTCATTCAAATAAGATTGTATCCACTAAGTTGCACTTAGGGGATTTCCAATGAGCCACCAAGGATCATAATAGGTTACTTGTTCCTACTCAATGCTCAAAAGTTCAGAAGTTCATTCAAGACCAAATTTTGGCCCATTTTTCATCATTTTTTTGAATGTCCATACCTTGCGGGGAAATTGTAATAAATATGCTAGCATGATGACTTTTTGTAAAAGGCTTGGCTTTCCTAGGACCTAGACATTGAGTTGACTATTCCATGGTGTTTTTTCCCTTGTTAATTAAACGAGTCTTGTATAATTTTCGAGTTTTTTCAACCACTCCTCCAAAGCTGGAATGGTCACCTGGGTGTTCGGGACTTAGGAGGTTATTGAAGCCTAGGTGGCAATGTATATTACTATGTTAAGCACTATTTTGAATCATTATGAACATGTACTAAAACCCCCATAGGTTCTTTTTTAATTTCCGGGATTAAAAAATTTCCCATGAAAAGTGGCCATTTTTTTAATAAGTTAATTGTAAAAAATCAAAGCATCATAAAAGTGTGGTCTAGAGGGGGAATTTGCCATGGGGGTGCTCGTTTTCTAATTCATAGTAGCCACTTTCTTAAGTTTTCGAGTGATTATTTATCACTTAAATAAGTTAAATAATAATTATCTCGAAAAAGGCAAAAAGAGCCTAAAAAATGGCCAAATAGACATAAAAAGGCAAAAAAACCAGCATCCCACAAATCAAGCAAGTTTGTCTAAGAGTTGTCTCCGGTGATTGGCAATCAAATCTAAGGTAACCAAGGGCCAAGTCCTTTGATTGATTGGTGATTGAAGATCTCATGGATGAGGGAGCAAATTTCTCCTTGAGGGGGCACATTTATCCATAAGAGGGCTCACCTCTTGTTGTATATTTGTCACAAAAAGAGGGGGGGTGACCTACCTTGTGAGAGATTGTGCCTACCACCTCTAGTTCACTCCTTTTCGCCCCCAATCATCTCAAAAAGCTCCAACACTTGGTAAATCCGCCCCCCTTTGGATTTGCTCTCATTTTTACTATTTAAGCAAGAGTTTTGCTCTCTTTTCTTGTGGTCAGAGAGTGGAACCCCTACTGAGCTCTAAGCTTATTTGTAATTTTTTGTTAATGAATAGAAAGACTTTGGAGATCCATGGTGTGTCGTCTTAATGTGTGGATGAGTATTGTCACTGGTATATGAGATAACTCTATTGCTCCTTTTTGCTTTGCTTATTGTTGTGATTTATCTGGCCTTCAAGACAGTTGTTATCAACTCATAGGGTAAATGACTCTAATTTGATTTCAGTTACAATCTTTCTGCTCATAGAGATCTAGAAGTAGCATGTCGTAGTCAGTTATACTTTATGCCCTTTTAATTTCTATTTGTAGAAGTACCGAATTTAATCCTCTTTTTGCAAGTATTGTCAATGATGCAGGTTTCTTCGCTTGATGGAGTGGATGATCTTGGTTGACTCTCCCATTCTTCAAGCACTTTTAAGAAAGACATAGTCCCTCTCCTTCCCACCGTTGGAATCCATAAATCCGGACATTCGGCTTGAGCTTTCTCCTTCTTCCTTCTCTCTTTTACATTAAAAATTTAAATTTCTTTTTCTTTTTGGTTACTTTTGTATATGCTGAAGTAAATTAGTCCACTTTTTAAAAGAATGTTTAAAGGGATGATTGATTTAAGTGTATTGCTAGATCTAAGTCTTAAAGGTTTATTTTGAGTAGATCTATATTGCTTACGTACCTATGCTTATTATATATCGTTGAAGTACTTAACATTTCATGCTTTTAACGCTTTATTTGGCACATTCGGTCCATTTCAGGTGGCTGATTTTTATCTTTTAACGAATTGGCAAGAGGAGGTGTTGCCAAAAAGTCAAAGATCCAACCCATTCAAGACCTCTCGGAGCAGCATACCTTGATCTTTGTCTACGTCTTAAACCTTGTAAGCCTTTGGATTCGGATCAATAAGGACCAAAGGCATCCACCTCAAAATATTGTAAAAAATAAGTAAAAAAGAAAAAGCAAGTGGGTTGCTCAGTGCCCACACTCCATCCTCCCTGGGGGGATCTATGTTGTGTTATTTATGGTTTGTTTTTTTTGCTTTGTATTATTATTCTTGTTGATAACCTTAGAATAGTTTTGCTTTAGTTAAATTAATTTTCTTTCAAGTTTTATTTACAAAGTAACGAACACTAACCCAACCTTGCTTTCTCAAAGTACCAAAAGGGAAAAGAGACTCTCGATTGTAGTAATTAGTATAACATCTTATGCATCACAATCAGAATAAACATTTTGCACATTCTACGTATGCTCTATCCATCGCAAGCTTGCCTGATCTTTGGAATATCCAAAAGTGGATTGTTGCATTCAATAATTTTCTCACATTTAACTAAAAATTCACTTTAATTGAAATCAATTCCTTGGAAACATACAGAAATACAGCGTAAACAAAGTTTGTCATTTGTGGGCAAATTCTTCAGAGTAAGCAGGAACAACTAGATAGTGACTGTGGGAACCTGTCAGGCTACACCCTCGTTTGGTGTAGTGTTGGACACACCCCTGCAACTCCGATCTAGCCCACACGTTCTCGTGAGGACCCACTTTTGCCAACATCTGGACGTATCCCTTGTACCTCATAGTATATCTAGGATTCCCTCTCCCCCTAATCTATTCATTATTTTAATAATTTAAAACTGACCAAGTACACTGCAAAACATTTCCCATTTTCAGTAGCACTTATTTACTTTTGACTCCATTTTAGCACCGGTTTACTTACAACAATCTTATTTGCTTAAATTCATTGTATGTTGTGAATGCCATATCTCCTTCACCTTTTTACTCCTAAAAACAATCACACCCAAAACTAATAAAACACTTAAGAGCCTTAGTAACTCTTTCTTAGGGACTACCCCCCTTGGCTTCGTTAAGAGTTAGCCTAAACGAAGGAGTCAAGATCATGTGACAACACTTGACTCGAGACTTTCCCCCAAGGACGCACCCAGTGGCTTGAAGATTTATGCCATGCTAACCCCGAGGTGCGTGAAAGGGCAACAACTTCCAACCTTACAAGGGCTTCCTTACTGGGAAAATGGCTCAAGAAAAATACACTATAGCAAACTTGGAAAAATTCCCTCCATAGAAATCTTCCAGCAAGACCCCTTTTTCCTATTGCTATATCGTACGACCTGTACTACACTGTTGTACTATCTGTACGAGTTGTACAGTCGAGTCTGCTCCTTGCAGATATGCATGTACGACCACAGCTTGCTATATTGTGGCTCCTTCGACTGGTACGACTATCCTACAAACTGTTCTAGCAAAGGTGTTATACAGCCTTGCTGGTTGTAAAACTGGCTGGTACAACTTGCCCCTTCACTTGTACAATCTATCGAGCAAGACTCTGAGTCTCCTTTTTGCTAGTACCATCCACCTATAAAGATTCTTTGACTACTACAATATCTCTTTGCCAAATCCACCAGCTGGAAGTCCTTCTCCACTCTCTCAACTAAGTTTCTCTTGTGTCTTTTTCTTCTCATCTAGGCTACCTTTTAATCTTATTGAGATGAACCACAAAACCCTAAGTTCAATGGCTGAGATTAGATCTCACTCACTTGAGATCAAATGCTAAGATTCAATTAATTAACTGAAATCACTAATGTCAAAAACCTAGTACCTTTATTAAATTAACCCTCAATTAATCTAAAAGACATTCACTTTCATAATTAATTTAGTAAAGTGAATTTCCAAAGTTCTCAGAGGTATTAATGACGATTTCCACGAGTAAACACAAACCCATGTGGAAATAAATGTTTGAGCCACCAACATCAACTCTCCCTCTTAGCGAGGAAGGTATTCTCCACCACTCCTATTTTATCTCTGAAGAAGACAAACTTCCCTTTCACCAAAGGTTTAATGATAATATCAATAACCTGCTCATTTGTGGAAATATACTAAAGCTTGACTGCTCCCTTCTAGATCATGTCTCGTATGAAGTGGTATCTGATCTCCATATACTTGGACCTATCATCGAACATTGGATTCTCAAAGAGTTTGATACAACTCAAATTATTGTAATCAATCACCATAGGCTCCAACTCCTGACCAAATAATACTGTAAGCAATTTACTAAGCCAAATAGCTTCACAACTCGCCATACTAACTGGCATGTAATTTTTTAGATTTCCTTGAATCCAAAAAAGTCAACCTTTGGTATTGATGAAGGAAAATTGTTGGGGCATATGTTAAACTAGCAACAACAAGGAAGGTCTTCCTACATGCATGTGTTCTTACATGCAGAAGACTTAAATTAGGAAACCAGTTGTAATTAATTTACTTTTCCTAAGTTTACTTTGGAAAATATATTAAAGTGATCTAAATTAACTTTACTGAAACACTAGTTAGAGTGAAAGTGAAATTAGGGTTTTTGTTTTACCACTAGTTCAAGTGAAAGTGAAATTAGGGCTTTCGCTTTACCTAAAGTTATAAAAGAGAGATCAATTGGTGGAGAGGACACACACACTTGTATTCTGACAGAGACAGGATACAGACAGGGAGAGAAAGCCAGACAAAGGATTTAGCTGGGAAGACGAAGGAACGAGCAGCAGGATCACCGAGCTTCGTACAGTTGGGTCGTACACTCACACAGGAGGGTGTTGAGGTTTAGCTGGGATTTGCCTAGTGATTCTATCGGGTACTGCATTCACCAGATTTGGGTGAATTTGCAGTGATTGTAAAAGTTCCATATTTTCTCATAATAAAATCTATATCTGACTGCTGCACTGGTTTTCCCATCTTGGGTTTTTCCGGGAGTTTCCATACCCAAAATAATAGTGTCAATATTGTGATGTGATGTTGTGATTTATTTCTCAGTTTTATATTTCATTGCATACTGTAAAAGATATTCATGTGTGGTCATCAGTAGAGATTTGCATGCACTGTTTAGCCCTAGTTTGAACATTAAAGGAAAATTTACAGCATATTGTATCTAAGGATGGAATCAAAATTGAACCTGAGCGAATTGAGGCCATTGAAGCTATCCCTGCACCTCATGACGTTAGCACTCACTGATCTTTCTTCGAAAAAATAAATTTCGTAAGAAGGTTCATCCCGAATTTAGCTAAGTTAGCAAAACCTTTGAATGCTCTTCTTAAAAAGGATGTCAAGTTTGCTTGGGATAAGGCATGTGTGTGCTAAACTTAAAAAGGCTATAACAACTTCTCCTGTCTTGGTGTGTCCTAATTATAATAAGGATTTCTTGATCTACTCCTATGCGTTAGAAAATACTATAGCGGGTGTTTTATTGCAAAAGAATGGTGAAAATCATGAGCAATCGTTGCATTTATGAGCAAGAATTTGAGAGACATTGAGCTAAATTACACCACAACTGGAAAAAAAAACATATGCTTTAGTAAAATCCTTGAAACATTTCCAAAGGTATATTGGATACTCTAAGATCATAGGTTATGTCCCATATCAAGCAATCAAGGATGTTTTGTCTCGGCACGATGGTATCAATGTTAGAGGAAATTGGATTTCTAGGATTCAAGAGTACGATTTGGAAATCAAGCCAGTTAAAATTGTGAAGGGAAAACGGTTGGCCCAACTTTTGGCAGAGGGAAGTGGGAAAGACGAAGATGATCAAGAAAAACCCAAGTAGTAGTAATGTCGTGATTTTATATATTGATGAAGAACATGAGTGGTATAGGGACATTATGTTTTACTTAAAAAAATTATCATGTCCAGATCATTTGGTCGACCACCAAAGAAGGGCCCTTAAGTTAAAGGCTTCGAAGTACGTTTTGACCGAGGATGGCCTATGATGGAAAAATCCTGATGAGATTATTTTAAAATGTGTAAATCGTGAAGAATCCCAAATTATTATGAAGGAAATGCATTCTGGAGTATTGGGAGGCCATTATGCTCCCAAAACAACAGCGGCTAAAATCATGCAAGCAGGATACTATTGGCCCACATTATTCAAAAACGTTCATACTTTTGTTAGGGTATGTCAAGAATGCCACTTCTTTTCTGGTAAACCAAGATCGCCCGCTTTGCCATTGTCACCAATTGTTGTGGATGCCCCTTTCCAGCAGTGTAGAATGGATTTTATTGGACCATTTGATCAAAATTCAAGCAACGAGTTTAAATATATTATGACATGCACAGATTACTTCACCCAATGGATCGAAGCTATTCCCACTAAATAGTAAAAACGCAACAGCATAAGTGGTAGTGAAATTTCTTGAAGAAAACATTGTCTCAAGATATGGATGTCCTATGAAAATCACGACAGATATTAGCCTTTAGTAAAATCAAAATGCCTACTTTTTGCATGAATCATGGCATTATATTCTCACATTCCTCAAATTATTACCCTCAAGGAAACGATTTGGTTGAATTCAGTAATAAGAACCTGATCAAACTTTTGAAGAGAATGGTGAGTGAAAACAAACAGAGTTGGGATAGTAAATTGAAATATGCCTTATGGGTGGCTAGAAGCCTAGAACAATAGTAAAAAAGATTACCGACAAAGCTCCTTTTGAGCTTGTTTATGGTCAAAACTGTAGGCGACCCATAAATCTCCAGATCTTGGTTTCTGAACTATTACATCATTGCTCCTTTGACCAAGAGACCATGCAAGTAAGAATTGATAGGTTGGTAGAGCTTGATGAAATTAGAAAAGAAGCTTTTGACACAATGGTATTAGAACAAGAAAAAACTAAGGATACTTTTGATCAAAGGACACGAAGCACAAAGTTCGAGATATATGATATAGTTTTGCTTTGGGACAAAAATAAAGAAAAACCAGAAAATCATGGCAAACTTGAGAAAATATGGATGGGACCTTATTGAGTAAGTCGAGTTACTGGAAAGGGTAAACCTTAGATGGGGAAGAGTTGGAACTCCCATATAATGGGTGGCGTTCGAAGCATTATTTTCCATCAATTGATTGAGCAGATTTCCAGGCCATTGTTTTTAGAGTAGGATTTGAATAAGCTCACTTGAGCAGTAGTTAGTTTTTCTTTGTGCCATTGAGTCTAGCCTTTTTGTTTGCTTGAGTGTGTGCTTTCTTTTTCAGTTAATAGATTGAAACTGTCTTAACAGTGTTGTTGTAGTAGCTGCGTAAGGCATCCTCACAAGTCAACCCCAGAAAGACATGAAGACAACACCTATTTTGCATACATATGCTTTCTTATTGCTTAATAGCTATCGCATTACTCTTTTGCTTGTCCCACAAACTCACACTTGTCTATTGTTAGCTTAGCAACCAACTAATAGATGGATTTTTGCTCACCATTGCAACAAAACCCACAACACAATATGCTCTATAATAATCGCTGTCCAGTTCTCTTGTATTTGCCACATGTGTATCTAGCAAGACATTTTGCTAACCAAGCATGTATGATGTATTGAATCAACCATTTGCTGCCCAGGATTTATCTGTTCAATTGATTGTTGCTCAGATGTATAACTGATGTGTATCTAGTAATCTACTATATCATTTACCACTAAGACCTGTATCTGCCCAATTGTTTTGTTTCTCAGACATGTCCATTTGAAATGTTAACGTATTTATCCTATCTCCAAAATAATTTAAATTTATTGAACTTAAGGTTTGAAGTTTAGACAAAAATGTAAATCAAGCATATTAATCACGTGGTCCACACGTGTAGAGGTGTTCCTTGCTGCCTTGACAACCTGCTATCCAGAATCCAGACAACATGCTCATGCAGATTCCTTGCTGTCTTCTTCTCCTGCCTTGGACCTGGTGAAAAAAAGGCCCTACAAATTTGCTGCTGTCCCAAAGAAGTGCTGAAAACCCTAGTTTCAAACGAAAACAGCGTTGGATAGGGAAGTAAGAGTCACACTAGCTTTGATACCATGTTGAAGTCATAGATCTACAGTGACTACTTAAGTAAACCCTAATCCAACCAAGCAAAACACTTGCAGATCTATAACAGCAGTAACAAAGAGTAAATCATACCGATAGCACTTAAGAGAGAGAGAGAGCCCATGAACAAGAGATATGGTGCCCATAGGCTAAAGAATCAATCACAAGATGAACCAATATGAAGTTACAAATGAAGCATGAATTGTGTATTTATACACAACTCATGAGGTGGGGCATTTCCTTTCATGAGGGGATTATGGGCCCACATATATGCTTAAGCCACCTTGGTCACCTAAAGTAATGTAAAATAATGTTGACTAGGTTGACTCTTAAGCCATAACCTAGTGATACAATTAATGAGGGCACTTAGCCATAAATGAGCACAAGTAAAGATTACTATCATTTCAACACATAGTAGAGTGCATATACAATTCAAATAATCACTATTCAACAACCACATTCAGTACCAAAAAATGGATATGTACATCATATCAGTTTGTTCCTCAAATACACATGTAACTTCAAAGATAGGTAAATGTACTAAACCCCAGAGCTTATTGCAGTTTTACACAAGGTCCCAAAACCTAGTCAATTCAAAAAGTTCAAGAAAATGAAAGCACCTGGGCAGCTTTAAGTATTATCATTTGAGAATCATAAATAAGCACACCACTGCACCTCCCCTGTGGATCTGACTGTACCAATGGACCTCTTGCGAATTTCTCTCTACCCCGTTTCAAGTGCTGCCAATCAGGTCCTTCAAAATAATGCAATGAGCTGCAAAAAATAAGCATACTTAATCCATCTATCCATATCCATAATAAAAGGCATCTGAAAGCAGGATCCGTGTGACCAGGTTCAACCTAATGCCCAATATACGTCTAGAAAGTGATAATTTTACAACCAATAGAGACTATTTGAAGGTGACCAGTGAAATATTCCACTAAAAGATGCAATAGAAAGCTTGAAGCAATGCTTTCTTTATATCTGTAACTACTAAAAAACAGTTTTATATTCATTGTATAGCATTATATGCATTCAGCAATGTAATGCAATAAGAATGGTTGTAGCAATGATTTATCCACGTGATAGCGGTTACTACTAGAAGCCGATAACCTTTCATTGGCGTTCATATGAATCAATCAGAGATGCATATGAATCAATTGCACCAAAATAACAAGAAAATATAGCTGTATAGATTTAGAAGCTTAGACGCAACAGAAAACCAATAAAAGTCATACAAATATACTAACCCAAATAAGTTTTAATAAAGGAGGAAACAAGGAGTTTTTAAATGTTAAACAATGGATGTTCATCAGATTAGAGTGTCCAGTTACTGCAAAACATACAACCCCTGGTGGGCTACTGCAAAACATACAACCCCTGGTGGGCCCTTGCTGCCCACTCACAATCATGCAGAAGTCTTGCACAGCATAGGCTTTCCGGGTTTCTTTTGTGTTCAAGAAATAGTACAAGCAGAATTTCAGATATCAGATTTAAAACCTGCATAATCAATGGCATAAGCATATTTGCTTGGTAAAAGATCAAAGCCATTAGTGAAAGTAAAATGAGAAGGTTGACAATGCAACAATTGTGAACAAATATGAAATATACCTGACAAAAGTTTGGTAGCTGCCAGCCACAGAAGGGTGATATGCAGTTTATTTAAGAAATGTAAATCAGGATATTGCTCTTCTTATTCATCGGCAAGAAGTACATCTGCCAAGGTGATTAATTTCTTGCCAAATAAAAATTAGTCCAAGAACCCATAGATCCAGTCCTAGACGATAACATCTGTGTACAGTCATTTAGACAATGATGGTAGGCAAGGAACAAAGACTGTAGAAGTTTCTTTCCAAGGAAATCAGTCTTTCAGTAGCTCTGTGACTGTCATTGTGGTGTGTTTCTCCTCTATGTCACATAATGACATCAAATTAAACACAAAAGTGGGGAAAACGAAAATGAAATTGCCAGGATCTTTTGCCAACCAGTAAACATATAGGCCTGCAGAAATCACTACCAAGAAAAAATCCTTCATGCAGAGCAGTCCATGGAAGTAATTCAAATGGGCCAAACCGTAAGACAACAGCATTCATTGGAAAGTAGACATTTCAAGTGCATGGAAGGAATATACAAAAGCAGATATTCTATGAAAACACAAAATCTAAAGGGTAGAGACAGGTGCACAGAAAGAATATATGAAAGCAGAATAAACTACAAACATCCATGTAGAAATCATCCTTCACGTGACTCCATGCTTGTAATAATTGCAGAAAGGGACTTTCCTTTTCCTCAATGCACTCTGTTTTCTGATATCAGTGCTCAGTCAGTTTTAGCTTAGAGCTTGTGCTCAGTTTATGAGTTGAAATCCGTCATGCAGTCTTTCAAGAGGGAATAAAGTCGAAGCCCTAATGACAAGATAGTTGAATTTTACTTGGGTTGATAGGAGTTTCTAGAGGAAAAACTCCTTAGAGTGGTTGAAGAATCAAGAATTTCTGGAAAAATATTGGGGGCTATGAATGCTACATTCATAGTTCATCCCAAAGAAGAATGAGCCCTCTTCTTTTGAATATTTCAAGCCAATCTCTCTTTATAATCTTGTTTACAAGATAGCCTCAAAGCTAGGTAACATGGGTATCCGTGCCCAAGGTCACGTATCGGATACCCTGTACCCACGTACCCTGTCGTATCCAAAACATGGACGAAGTACCCCAAACGTTTTTTACGGATTAAGGGGACATTGATTGCAAAGGGGACGAGGTGCCCCTGTTTTGGGGACGCCTAGGTACTAGTTTGGTACGAGGTCCACCAGTTTTGTACAAGTGACATTAAAGTCAGTAATATTAAATGGTAATATTAAATTCTTAAAGTAAAAATGGCATTCTCCCTATCTGTGTCCAACTCGTCTGGTTCAGTACCGAACCGGTCAACTCGCCCGAGTAATGGAATGACTCGCCCGAGTTAATCCAAGTTGATGCATGGAGTTATAAACACTAAATTTTGAATTTTTTTTAATTAATTCCTAAACTTTGGAACTTATGATATGTCCTGCACGTTAGTTAATACTATGCCTATTCTTGTCTCTTAACCTGCTAACGATTTTTGCTAATGGTCATTTAGGACTATAGTAATTCTTGTATTATAAACAATTTACTGATCTTGTTACTATACTATTCTTTATAAACTGGAGTTTATCTCCCATTGTGAGTGGGATAAGCAACATTGAGGCCCATTCATTGCCATTTTGTTGATATTTCTTGTAACTATGAGAAACTAGAAGAAAATTTTGCATGGTTGGAACTTGGAATCATGAGCAATGAAGCACCACTCGCCTAGTACTCGCGAGTGGGCCCGAGTCAAACGCCAAGACGGGTAACCGCCGGAAACTCGGCTGACAACTCGCCGGAAACGGGTAACCACCGGAACTCACCGGAATCGTCGCTACTCGCCGGAATCGCGAGTACTCGCTGGAACTCGTCGTGCGACTTGGGCCACAAAACAAACCCGCGAAAAACACCCGCGATTTTTGTGGTGTGACAGTCGGTTTTACTGGAGGGAAAAGGCACCTTAGCCTGCTATAAACAGACCACGCAGGTCCTTTCTTTCACCCATCAATTTCTTTTCATCCAGCATCCATTTCCGTTTTCCGAGTTCACGGCCTTCACTGCTGCTGGAGGTGGGGTTCACGGCCTTCGCTGCTGCTGGAGGTGGGGTTCACGGCCTTCGCTGCTGCTGGAGGTGGGGTTCATGGCCGTCACAGGTAAGACTCTGTTGTTAATACATAGAGTCACGACTGTGCTTTCCAGCTGCATTTCAGTATTGACCTCATGAAACCGCTTCACTCCGATTCTTTCTTCTTTGTGCCATATAAATGGAATGATTCATCCTTCCCTCAGGATGGATACAATCGTGCTTTCTTTCCATTTTCATATATATTACTTGACTTTATGGTTTTTAAATTATATCATTTATATAATTATATTGAGCCATTGATATTCCGCAAGATTTTGTGATGATATAGGGATGATATCATTAGATATATTTTAATAAAATATTTCTTTCCATTTTCATATATATTACTTGACTTTATGGTTTTTAAATTATATCATTTATATAATTATATTGAGCCATTGATATTCCGCAGGATTTTGTGATGATATAGGGATGATATCATTAGATATATTTTAATAAAATATTTCTTTCCATTTTCATATATATTACTTGACTTTATGGTTTTTAAATTATATCATTTATATAATTATATGGAGCCATTGATATTCCGCAGGATTTTGTGATGATATAGGGATGTT
>LPNX010366150.1:380318-408519 GCA_001517045.1 Pseudotsuga menziesii | reverse complement strand
CTACCATTTCTGATTTTCAAATCACTATGGTATATCATTTATGGCTTATGGTTTATGGTTATGGTTTATGCCATATGGCTTATGATTTATCGTTTATAATTAGTAAATCTATGATCACTATTTAAATTTTTGCATACAAAATTTGATTATGTTTATGAGATAATGCACCATATTTTATCTTTTTCTTAATTGCCGAGTCTGGCCGAGTCTGGCCCGAGTCTTTCCCGAGTCTTTCCCGAGTCGACGAGTCATATGCCAGCCGAGTCTTTGCCGAGTCCGAGTCGTGCAACATTGATCATGAGTATGGAATTTGGATTTTCAACACATGATATTTGTTTACTTTAATCAGCAAAGTCTGTATATGCCTCTGAGGTTATGGTTATATTTGAATTAGCAATTTAGCAAATGGTAAAATAATAACTATATTGAATATGGAAAGAATCAGATCAAATAAATTAGTGAATTATGCGACTCTACAAGCCATTTAGGCCTTCTTTGATTGTGTATTTTCATTTTGTTGCAATATTCCATATATGTATTGCACAGTAGTACAGTACATATCGTGCCATTTCGATCTGTTCACAACTTCACCCTTATATGGTATATAGTATATATATGGGCAGACTTTGGTTATTTTGTCTCTAATGCTTTGGCATCATGGATTAGAATATTAAAAATATTTGTTTCTTTAAAATTTAAATATTTTATGTGTATTTTAGTGAACTGAGTCATTAAAATCAAATCGGCCGAGTCATTACCGATTCATTGCCAAGTCCGAGTCCGAGTCCGATTTGACCCTCGGCCGATTCCAAGTTTTAAAACTATGAGTTGTATGCACCCTTGCTATATACATGAGAAACTTTGCATATTTGTATATAATGGTTTGGATTCAGATGGATACACATGAATATACATGTTTAGTGAGAAAGATTTAAATTTCATATGTACTATTATTTTGTTAATTTATAATTATAAAAAATCGAATATATATATATATATAGTAACCCCTGTTACCGAACAAATTAGCAGGGCTACTGCCCAGTAAGCACAAGTGAGGAGTTGTGACCCAATGTCACCTCAGTCACACCCCATTAACTCCTTAGGAGAGT
The DNA here is from genome assembly GCA_001517045.1 of Pseudotsuga menziesii. Lineage (NCBI taxonomy): Eukaryota > Viridiplantae > Streptophyta > Pinopsida > Pinales > Pinaceae > Pseudotsuga > Pseudotsuga menziesii. The sequence continues at coordinate 407,410 of LPNX010366150.1, read as the reverse complement.
CTTGACGTACAAGGGGAGACCCCTTTGTTGCATCTACCAACAACCACACAAATACCTTCCAAACACCTTATAGTGTAGATCAGTGCCTTCAACAGAGTTTAACAGAGAATGAAGAAGACATAATATAAACATAAGGGTGTTAATCTAAGACAATTTGCAAAGTACAATATGGGGTTCTATGGCAGCCCTTTCATGTATAGGTACAGGTACCAATGTTTAAGGCAAATCACTGTAAGATGGCCTAATAATAACATGCAGCACAAAAGAGATGTTGATTAAGCCATCACTATAAATGTTATCTAATATGAATGTAATTGAGAATTAGTGTATACAGTCACGCAACCATGGAAATTAATGCCGTTTATGCATACATGCAGCAAAGAACAATAGCAGAATCTATATATATGTGTGTGTGTGTATGTGTGTGTGTGTGTGTGGTGTGCAACTGTAAGTCACTCAAAACAGGGCAAACCCAGGATACTTCACCTAAGGGAGAAAACAGTCACTCAAAACAGGGCAAATTTACCCAGCTATTCAGACTTGGAGTTTTTAACAATCTTGACAGTCTGCAAAACATTACAGTCTGCAATGAACAATGAAACAGGCTTGACCCCTTTTTGCGACCAAAAAAGATGACGCCCTTCAAGATTTTATGGAAAAGTTGGGTGGGGCACAGCCCCTTGTGGGCTTGGTTTTGCAAAATTTTAAATATATTTTGGATTTTTTTTATTTTTTGGAAAATTTTAGGGTTTCTGATTTTTTACTATTTTTAGGATTTTAGGGCCTTTTGAAAATTCGTTTTAGGGTTTCTAGGGCTTGAAAGGGCAAGCCGATAATTTAAGGAGGTCAGCTGAAATTTTGAAAAATTTGATATTTTTTTATATTTTTAGGGCTTTTTGGAATAAAGATGCCGACCTAAGGCTACCCCTAATCTACCATGAAAATACACTATTTACACATGAAAATGCATGAAATTTTGAATAAAAAGGTGACAAGAGAAGGGATATGATTCTTGTCTCAATCCCAAGGCATAAGGGATCGATGATCAGCGTCCCTACAAGAAGAGTTCCTGTAAGCCTGCAACATTAGGGCATCAACCAACAACCTCTAGGGTTAGTTGGGAGAGCCTAACAAATAGCAAAGTAGAGATCCAAGGCCCTTTATAAAGAAGACTTCTTCAAGAGAACATCTTCTAGCCATACAAAATTGACAAAATCTTGATAAGTAAGCCCTAATCAACAATTAGAATTCACTAAGATAGCACCATTCAACAGAGATAGAGATATTCTTACCAAGATTCAACAAAGATTAAAAAAGAAAGATCATAAATCACCTTTGTGCATGAGTTCCATCAACCATTCTAGCATCAACATGTAGGTGTAAAAGAAAACCCTAGCATTCATCCACATTTCACTTCACAAGCCAAAGAAAAGACTCTCCAAGAGGTGTGCATCACATCATAAGCCCATATACCAAGAGAAAAAGAAGAATTATCATATTTGATCCCTTGTCTTATGTTTTACAAATTAGTGAGAACAGCTTATTTTTAGCCTTTCATCCTCACTTTTTACAAATAACCAGGTCTACAATCCCTTAAAATGTCAATGTGAAATTATAACATAAAATAATCTAAAATATGGGTAACTTAAGCTATCTTCCCCATAGTTACCAAAAATTGACAAAAATAGCCTAACCTGAGCAAATGGCTCCACTTTGAAGGATGTAGTGAGCAGGGGGGGAGCGCCATACCCCATCTAACCCCAACATTGTTGAAAAACCCTCAACGTCCCCCCTCAAATCATGCTTGAAGGCCTGGTTGTTAGAAAGTGGCAACAAGGAAGGTCTTCTAGCATTGCATGTGTCCTTGCACGCTAGGAAGACATTATACAGGAAGCCAAATGTATTTAATGTGATTTTCCTAAGTTTGGACATAGGAAAATACATTAATAATTCTAATCAGATGGAGGAATTTACTGAAAAGACGGAGGAGCACCTACCCGACAAATTCACCGAGGTTCCAGGTTGAGCTAGACGTCGTATAGAAGCACGCAGAGGGCAACCGTACAACTGTATGGAATCCGTACAAGCTGACGTCAATGTCGTACGGATCTGTACAGCTACGCAGAGGATGTCGTGATGTTGACGCAGGGGCCATACAGCTTTGTTGGGGGTTGTTGGGTTTGTCCAGTGTTTCTGCAGAGGTTTCATTTCACCAGGTTGGGTGATTTATCTGCTGGTTGTAAAAGTTCCATATCTTCATAATATAAATTCTATATCTAACTACTGCACCAGTTTTCCCATCTTCGGTTTTATCCGGGGATTTCCATACCCAAAATACTGTGTCTATATTTTATGTGATGTTGTGAATGTTTCTTAGTATTTTATTTCCGTTGCAATACTAGTAAATGAAATTCATGTGTGGTTTCCAATAACAAATTAAGTATACTATTTAGCCCTAGTTTGGATTTCAAAGGAAAATTTACTTGGTATCAGAGCTCAATTGAGCTAAATCTGGGAAACTTGCAGCAACAGTGATAGATCAGGGGCAGATCTATTGAAGAAACAAACTTAGAGTTCAAAACTAGGGTTTGACAGGTACAATTTAGTATGGTCGTGTAGTTGAGAGTCGAGGATAGACTCCAAGGGGCTCAAAACTTTCCTGCATGGAAAGAAAGAATCAAAACTAGGGTTTGATAGGTACACTTTAGTATGGTCGTGTAGTTGAGAGTCGAGGATAGACTCCAAGGGGCTCAAAACTTTCCTACATGGAAAGAAAATATCAGAACTGGGGTTTGACAAGAACACTTTAGTATGGTCGTGTAGTTGAGAGTCGAGGATAGACTCCAGGGGGCTGAGAACTTTCCTACATGGAAAGAAAGGATCATAAGGACCCTGGATGTCAATGATGCAGAGGAGCACATTGACTCCATGAAGGTTGCGCCCACATATCCGGTAGAGTTGGTAGCTTGGAAGAAGATAGACTCCAGAGCCATGTTGATCATCTTGAATGGAGTGAAAGATCACATAGTCCCTCATCTTTCTGGGAAGAAGACCACATCAAAGATGTGGAAGGCCTTAGAAAGTCTGTACCAAAGCAAGAACGAAAACCAAAAGATGGTACTGCAAGAGAGGATGCGCAGTACCAGGATGGCCAAGGCAGAAGGAGTGGTGCCTTATCTCACAAGGCTCACACAAATCAGAGATGAGCTTGGAGTTGCTGGCTCTAAAACTGAGGATGAGGAGCTAATTCGAATAGCCCTCAATGGCTTTTCTAAGCCATGGGACACCTTTGTCAAAGGTGTTGTGGCTAGGGAGAAGCTCCCTGATTGGCAGAAATTGTGGGATGACTTTGTGCAGGAAGAGACTCGCATGGGTCAAGGATCACGCTCATCCAGTAGTGCCCCACAGATTGTGGATGAGCAGGCTCAAGGGTAAGGCAAAGAAGAAGAAGGGTGGTAAGAAGAACCTTGAAATGTCCAAAGTCAAGTGTTTTACCTGCCACAAGCAGAGACACTTTGCCTCCCAGTGCCCAGACAGGAAGAAGAAGAACATTACCCAGATGGCAGGTTCTGCAGAGGTGGAGGAGTTCAGTCAAAACTTCGATGAGGAGTTTTGTTTGATAGCTTGCATGGCAAGCACCACAGGTAGCAGTATTTGGTACATTGACAGTGGAGCATCTAGTCATATGACTGGACAAAAAAGATTCTTTAAGGACTTGCAGGAGGGTGGACAGGAATCCAGTTGAGCTAGGTGATGATGCACGGTATCAAGCGCAGGCAGTTGGCACTGTTTCATTTCAGAGGGAGTCTAGCAAACCCCTCAACTTTGTTGATGTATTGTATGTTCTGGGGTTGACCAAGAACCTCATATCAGTCTCCACTCTGGAGGACAAGGGATTTCAGGTGAAGTTCCGAGACCATAGAGTGTATATCAGGCCCGAGGGGTTAGATAGGAGTTTGGATCGGGTGATTGGGATCAGAAGCGGGAATGTGTATAGACTACACTACACTAGGCTTTTTGGATATGATAAGGAAAATGTGCTAAAAATTTCTTTGGACGAGCAAAAGATAGGTGGAAGGTGTTCCCCTCATCAAATGGTCAAGGATAGCCTAACAAAAGGAGGCAAGGGGGTGGGGATTGAAAAATCTTTTTGCCTTAAACCAAGCCTTACCAGCAAAAAGCCTTTGGAAGCTTTTATTCAACAAAGGATTATGGGGAAACATTATGAAGACAAAGTATTTAGAGAACAAAGAACTAGAAGACTAAATTAGGCAAGGGATAAAATCATCGAAAGGAGCATCAAATGTGTGGAAAGGTCTGGTTAAAGCTTTTGATATTTTAGGTAATTTGGGGGCTTGGAAAATTAGTAATGGAAATAAATTGAAAATAAGTGAGGACCCTTAGATTGGGTGCAGTGGAAATCATAAGCTGTCAGATCCACTTTTAGAAACTCTTAGTACCAAGGAATTACAAAGTTAACCAAGTGGTATGGAATAGGGAAATTGGATTCAAAACTAGAAAACAACAAAGGAATTGGAACTTCAAGACCAATAAGAAGCTGAGTGGACACAATATACAAATATTATAAAGCATAATGCCATTAGACTTGAGGAACAATACAAGCAATAAAGCTACAAGGGTGCTCAATGCTAAATTAGGTTATGAAGTTAAAATAGAAGAAAACTTAGAAGCTAAGTCACCTGACACGGGGACACGGGACACAAAGGACACAGGGATTCGAGTGTTCGACACGGGGATTCGAGTGTCCGACACGGGCACGGTGACCCCCGAAATCAGGACACATAGGACACGTTATATATATATATTAAAAATATAGACATATAGATCCAAATTTTTACAAATATTCAATAGAAATCAAAATCAATGCACATTTAACATTAGTAATTACACATTTAAATCCTTCAAATCTTCTTCACCTGCACACCAAACACACTTTAGAACCCTCTCCACACTTGCAAATGATAAAAAAAAAGTGAAATTTCTGATTTAAAGCAATTCTGGGCGTTTTTTTAGTGGAAAACGTGTCCTGTTTTCCGGACACGCACTGACAGTCCTCGGACACGCGTGTCCAAAAACAGGACACGCTGCAAAGACGTGTCGGACACGCTTTGTCAGCGTGTCCGTGTCCGACACGCAGACACAGGACACGTAGGCCCCTTTGGACGAATCCGGTTTCATAACTTAGAAGCGAAGAGGTAGTGGTGGAGACTATTTTGGAAGTTAGAAAGTCCATTAAAAATCAAAATCTTCATTTTGAAGATTTTGCTTGCTCTGGCCAATAAGATACTTAGTTGGGATAATGGCTAAAAAAGACACTAGATAGGCCTGAATGGTGTCTACTATGAAAGGAATCAAGTGAGACTCTGAATCATCTCTTAATTGCTAATTTACTAAAGTAGTTTGGAAGAAGGTTTTACAAGACTTTAAACTTAATAATCTTTGGGATAAATTATCTTTGTTGGATTGTCTTCAGTTTGGATTACAAATAGATCTGTATCTTCTCCAAAGCTTTTCCATGCTATGTATTATGGAGAGTGTGGTTAGCCAAAAATAAGATGATTTTTTTGAAAAAGAAGAACGTGTAAGCTCTTCAATTCATCACATTAGACTTTCTTATGGGGACGGTTGGAAGCCTCCTAAACAGAAAGGACCAAGGAGATTACAAGAAACTTGTATTGACTTCACTAAACCTTGGGGATTCTTTGATGGAGCATGTCAAGGTATTCCGGGTTTGTGTGGTGCGGATGCCATCCTTTTTATAACTAATGCACATTAATATACTATGAAGCTTGGAGTTGGGCTTGGAACCAATAACAAAGCAGAGTTCTATGCTCTTTGGATCTTGACAAAATTTGCTCTTAAAAATAAGGTAAGCAGGATACAGGTCCTAGAAGACTCAAAGTTATTGATGGATCGGACAAATGGGAAAAATCGAATTTCAAATCTGACTCTAGGACCCATCATAGATATTTGTTTAGAAACAAAATCCCATTTTCAAGAAGTGACCTTTGCACACAATTATAGGAAATTTAATCACAATGCAAACCAACTTCCAAAAGAAGCTCTCAATGTTCGGGAAAGTTGGCTGATTGAACTAGAATTCAGGGATAATGTCCCTTTGGAAGAAATTCACAAGACTATATTTTGATGTATATTACATGGATTGCAAAACGTCTGCTCTTTTTTGGAATTTCTACCAATATTGTTTATGTCATAATATAGGATGTATTTTGATTGATAAGAATTGATCTTGGATATCTTTCGAAGGATGATTGTATATGTCATAGGTCTAGGATGAAGACATTATGAAAAACTGAACTGAGCCAAAAGGCCAAGTAAATGTGTATTTTGATTTCTCTTTCGAAATCACAAATACAAAGATTCCCATGAAGTAAATGATAGCACCTACAGCACCAAGAGACCCCTCCCTTCTATCTTGATACATAAATGTTCGTGTTTCATTTCTTTCTTCTCAGCCAACAAGGACTTGGAACATGAAAAGAGAAAATGAAGAATATAAAGGCCCTCTTAGTCCAATCAAATGTAAAATACGATGGATTTGACTTTTCCATTTTTTACACAAAATAGTTGAGTTTGAGTTGTTACCATATAGAAATACTTTTGAGGGGTATCTATATGAAATAAGATTTAAGTCTCCTTCATCGCTTTTAATAAAAGAATATAGAACAATAGTTCACAAGAACAAATAATATTAGCACACCTAGTGCGTAGGCCATGGATTGAATCATCAAATTCCAACACTGATATTTTTGCATCTCAAAATGACAAAATAATATCATCTCTTTTTCTATGGCCATCATCATGCCCAGGAGACTTTTAATAAAAGAATATAGAACAATAGTTCACACGAACAAATAGTATTAGCATACCTAGTGCGTAGGCCATGGATTGAATCATCAAATTCCAACACTGATATTTTTGCATCTCGAAATGACAAAATAATAGCGTCTCTTTTTCTACGGCCATCATCGTGCCCAGGAGATAGAATTGCCATGCTTTCAACATTCTCATGCAATCTACAAGACAACCAAAAAATAATAAGAATTGTAGGTGGTTTAAATATTACAAACATAATGCTTGAGGAAAAATTATAGCATTATCTATTTGAGACATTAGCAGATGCAAAGGCTTTGAACTTTATAAACAACATTTATTACAAGGTGTTATTTTGTATAAAACACATGTCTTGAACTCAAATTAAAACAAAAGTCCAAAGCTTAAGAGCAAAAATTATTATCCAATATTGGGGCTCCTTTTGACTTGCTAGGGAAATAAACCCTCCACAACACCAAATGTTATGAACCTAAACCTGATCATTTAGTTTAATTTATGCACAAGTGATATAGATACGATATAATGTCTAGCATATTAGAAGCTAAGCAGCCTAAACAATTTTTGTTTTAATGGGATGGTTGGAGACCTTAGATTGGTTAAATTCCACACGGCCCCCACCCCCCCCCCTCCAACACAACTAATGCAACTGATCTTGACCCCTACATAATAAGCATGATTTAGATGACACTGGATTTTCTGTTTTCATTGCTAAAATGAGCCAGTGGACTTGTGGACTAGATTGAGGATGTTTTGTGCACCATTGTCATCTATAAGACCCGTTGGAGAATGAAGATTAGGCTTATGGTAGTATTGTATAGCCCTTGGTCATCATGAGTCATATTTCCTTTTATTGAAAAATACAAAAAATCTAGGGAGCTTACTTAAACATCAGGTTGACTAGGTCAAGCAACACTTGTGAATAAATAGATGAGATAGGGTTACAGTAGAGGTTTCTCATGTTTTAATACCATTATGCTATCATAATTCTGAGGAGAAGCATCAGATGATTGTGGTAATTGGTTCAGCGATTAATATAAGTACTCAACTTTCAGGTGGGGTTTTTCCTCCATCAGAGGCTTCTCCCACTACAAACCTTGTGACTTTCTTTCTTAGGATGTTCCGATTTATGCTTATAACTGGCAACACATATAATAACAAATGATGGGAAGTTTGTTGGGATTATCTACCGTGTGACTGATTAATTGACATATATTTAACTTATAAACTGATGATATAGATGTTTTTGTGTTATTTGTATGTTTTGTTTTCCAATAAAATTTTGTTGATAGATGCTTCGGGTTTGCTCTAAAAATGCTAAAATAATCTTTACTTTCATCTTATTATCTTACCTGAGGTACACTGTTATATTAAAGTAGATCTAATAATCATCTGATTATTACTTAGAATTTTGAATTTTGCTACTTTTGTTCCAAGCACTTGATGCTAGGATTTATGGCTTAAGATCAAGTTGGTACACTTTAGTGGCCAACATTTGGGGAGAATTTAATCCAAATTCAAAAAAGACTCATTAAAATCATGAGAGAACATATCACTAGATATCAAGTAACAGATCTTTTTGATTTTGAACTCCAAGTGAGATCTAAGGGGCAAGCCTAATTCAAAAGTGTTGATTGTAAAGGTTTTATCGCAGAACAAGCTCAAGTGGTAAGAAGAATTTGTTTTGCAGGTTATTAAATTCATACGATCGGCATGATACAACCAAAGAAAACAACTCAAAACAAAGATAATGTCAATGGAAACCCTAATGGACAAACAAGGCAGGAAGAAACAAGATCAAATGCAATTAAAGACACCATGATTAAATATGAATCATGATTCATAATCCTCCAATGAATCATCGAACAAATCCCATAGTCATCAAAGAGGAGACATAAGAAGCATAAAGAGAGACATGATAGCAGAAAACACGAATATAGACCAATTAATGCGAAATTTCATGTTTAAACCCTTGATTTACAGCTTCTTTATTGTTTTCTTCGGTTACAACTTAGCAAATAACTATATTGCAGAACTGAACAAAAAAACTAAAAATTCACTGTCTAAACAACCATATAAATGCACAGCAAAAATAAATAGCATCCACACAAGATATACAAGAAATTAGCCTGGAAACCCCAGTCCTTCAAGGAAAACCAGCAAATGTTTGTCTTCTTCTTATTGCAGGATTTATTTACAACAGCACTACAGCAGTCCTCCAGATAAGCCCTCCAGATCTGGACCAAAACTCCTCGGAAAGACCTCTAGCCACAGCCTATGGCTTTGTGAGACTAAACCACACTGAAAATGCCCCAAATCCTCTCTGCAAACTGGATAGACAAACTCTAGATCCACCCTGGATCCAACAAACAACAAAGAAGTAACTCTCCCCTGGAAAAAATGTGATCTAAACTTAGATCTGAACTGTTCACTAAAAAAGGAAACCAATCTCTTGCAACTGTGATCATGAACTCATACTCTAAGGCTTCTTTTATAATCTCACACTCATGCAAATACCATGGACCCAATACCATGGGACACATAATACCATGGTACCTCTAATACCATTTACATGAGGTGTTATAAATCCACCTTTATAATATATATCTAGGAAACACCTCGGCTTCTTCTATGTTCCTAGACACCCCCAACATAGAAGTACCTGCCGAGCTACAAAAAACTAACAATGAAGACAAGAAACGAAAAAGAAGCAGACTAAAGCGTCGAACAGACGTTTTGAAGTTACCAACATATATGGCACAACAAATGAAGTTGACCATCTATTTACCCTAAAGCATTGCAACAGGGCACTTCAAAGGAATATCAAACAGTAAATGGGGAGTTTTCAAGAATCCCTAAGAGGAAAAACTTTGGAATGGTATCAAAAAAGAAAGAAGACAAAAACCATTCAAGTATTGGAGGAATGTTATGGAGAAATTGTTGATTTTCTTAGCAGCATCGAGAGCCCTTCTCTTCAGAGAATGGGACCACCTGGTCCAGGACCACGGTGAAGACTCAACCCAGTGTTGAGTGACCATTCAATTGAATAGTAGATATCTGGTCTGGGACCATGATATAAACCCAGATTTGCCCTGGGTAGACTCAACCTTGTGTTGAGTAAACATCTGGTCCGGGACCACGATGTAGACCAGTCTGGGACTGGTAGACTCAACTTAGTTCTGAGTAGCCATTCTCTGGGAGAATAAAGACACAGTAAGCCCTAGATTGGGTCTGGGCATGTGTGTGGCACTTTGACCCTTGATCTATGGGCTTGGTGTGCTTCTCCAAGGATTGGCTACCCTTGGTTAAGTTACCCTAGTACCAAATCTAGGTGTCACACAATGTGTGAGATAAAAGCATTAATAACTCTCTTGGTTTATGATGACGTACTTTTGAAATAAAAAGGTACCACAGGTAATGACCACAAGGGCACTTGGTAAAAGGCCAAAATCAAAAGTCAAAAGAAATAAAAACTTTTTGTACCACAGGAAAAAAATAAAAGTACCTTTTTGGTAAAAGTGAAAGTAAAATTAGGAAAAGAATAAAAATATTATTATTTTTATCTTTCCTAATCGTGTCCACCTAAAAGGACCACAGGTGGAAAACAAAATTAAATAAGGACTTCTTATAAAAGTCAAAGGAAAAAAATAAAAGTACCCTTTTTGGTAAAAGTGAAAGTGAAATTAGGAAAAGAATTAAAATATTATTATTTTTATTTTTCCTAATCTTGTCAACTTAAAGGTGAACAAAGGCTATAAAAGAAGATCAAGCCTTCTCATTTGTCACACACACTTTTGCTCTCACAGGTGAAGAAGAGTATCTTATGTTCAAACCCTCAGCTAGGGTTTTATCAGCAAAGTCCATCTTCAGCATTTTTGCACAGCCATCTTCAGCATTTCATTTTTTGGGCAGTTTTCAGCAGTCTAATATTTTCGAGTAGTTTTCAGCAGTCTGATATTTTCAGGCAGTTTTCAGCAGTCTGATATTTTTGGGCAGTTTTTCAGACAGTCTGATATTTTCGGGCATTTTTCAGCAGTATGATATTTTCGGGCAATTTTCAACAGTCTGATATTTTCAGGCGGGAGAGAGGAAATCTCAGTTTTTCTGAGAAAGCCCTAAATTGGTAATTTTCTATAATTCTGGAAATTGTGGGTAAAATTATCAGTCTAATTTTTACTGATGAATTTTACAGTTACTGTGGTCAAAATCCAGATCTGGATTTGAGGAACTTTTTGAAGAATTTCTTAAGCCATCTCATTTACGAGAGGAGCTTTTGGGGTCTTGTCCTTTGAAGGTTTCCCCAGTGAAAAATATTGTGTCCATGTGTGCTGATGTGATGAATGTGTTTTTACTGCACTATTGATCTATTTATGTTTATCTGCAAATTTTTAAAGTTTATGCTAATGCTGAAAATTCAACATGGTATCAAAGCTTAGCATGTAAAAACACAGTAAATGGATACTGTTGTTGTTTCTCACTAGATCTTGGAATAAGATTTGCAAATCTAACATTTGGATAAGTGACAGAGATGGCTATCGTTGGTTTCAAACCGGAAGAGAAGCTCTCTGGTTCAGCAAACTTCAATTCCTGAAAGGCCAGGTTGACAACCATTCTTGATGAGAATGACTTGGATGACATTGTTCCTAATGTCACAGAAGAGCCAACTACAAATGCTGGTAGGCTTGCCTACAAGAGGAAGCAAGGCAAGGCTAGAAGAGTTATTTATGATTCTTTCAAAGAAGAATTGATGCCTAACATCACATCCTTGAAGACTGCTAAAGAATGCTATGATACATTGGTAAACCTCTATGAAAAGAAGGCTCCTAGTCAAAAGAGAGTCTTGAAGAAGAGGCTACGAACTTTGAAGCTGAACAAAGATGAAAGTGTTGGTTCCTTCTTCACCAAGATCAAACAGGTAAGAGATCAACTCCTTGCTATTGGTGTTACTGTTGATGATGATGATCTTGTACAAACAGTGGTTGATGGTCTCCCAAGCTCTTGGGAAACCTTCATGGCATCCGTCTATGGACGAGAAAATCAGCCAACCTTTGAAAGGCTTTGGCATGATTGTATACAAGAAGAAGCAAGGAACACTGACAAGGTAATCAAGCAGGATAACCTTGCACTTGCAGCAAAGACCAAGAAGTTCAAGAAGCCTTTCCCTCAGCAAAAGAAGGGTAAGAAACCTCAGGGTAAGTTTTCTGACATGTCCAAGATTGAATGTTATACTTGTCACAAGTTTGGACATTATGCTAGAGACTGCAGGCGAAACAAGAAGAAACCCAAGAGAAGGTTTCAAGCATCTACTGCAGAAGCAGAGGAAGAAGAAGATGAGGAACCAAAGAAGAAGAAGAAAACCAAGGCTAATAAAACTGATGAGCCTAGAAGAGAATACTATTTGATTTCTGCTCTAACTGGTTCTTTCTCGACTTGCTCCACTTCTTGGTTGGTGGACAGTGGTGCCTCCAGGCACATGACAGGTAACCGTGGTACCCTTACCAATTACCGAAAGAAGAAGTTCACCACTCAGGTAGAACTTAGAGATGACTCCACTTACAATATTGAAGGAGTTGGCTCAACTTCACTTCAACTTGACTCAGGTACGGTTCTTTATATTGATGATATTCTTTATGTTCCTGGGTTAAAGAAGCATCTTTTATCTGTTGCTGGTTTAGAAGACAAGGGCCACAAAGAAAAAAGGTCTTTTTATGGGCAAAAGACACAGATCTAGACTCAGCAGTTCAAATTGGGGTTCGATAGGGAGACCTTTACAAGGCCTCCAAAGTTTCCACTCATGCTTTGGTACATCACACAGTTGATCCTTGTGAACTTTGGCATAGAAGGTTTGGACACCTTCACTACACAGCTCTCCCAGGATTGCAGAAGATGGTCACAGGTATGCCAGAAGTTTCTCCAGAGCATGAAGGAATTTGCAGAGGATGTGCTCTTGGTAAAAACACTAAGAAATCCTTTCCCAGAAGCAAGAGTAGATCTAAAGGCATTTTGGATTTGATTCATTCTGACATTTGTGGGCCCATGTCTTCACCCTCCTTGAGTGGGTGTTTATATTATGTCTTGTTTATTGATGACTACTCTCGGAAGCCTTGGATTTACTTCCTCAAGGCCAAGAGTGAAACCTTTGACAAGTTCAAAGAGTTCAAGGCACTAATTGAAAATCAGACTGGCAGGCACATCCGTATCTTGAGATCAGATAATGAAGGTGAGTATGAATCTAATGAGTTTGATGATTTTTGTCAAGAAGCAGGAATCAAGAAAGAGGTGACAGTGCCTTGCAACCCCCAACAGAATGGGGTTGCAGAAAGGAAGAATAGAACGATCTGTGAGGCTGCTGAAGCTATGATCACTGATCTAGATCTTCCTTTGTCTTTATGGGTTGAAGCTACCGAAACTGCAGTGTACATCCAGAACAAAAGCCCTCATGCTATCTTGGGTGAGAAGATTCCAGAAGAAGTCTTCACCAAGAAGAAACCTGCAGTTGATCACATGAGGATATTTGGCACTCCTATGTATGTTCATGTGCCAAAAGAAAAGAGGGCCAAGCTAGAGCCTTCCGGTAAGAAAGGCTTATTTGTTGGGTACAGTGATTGCTCGAAGTCTTATCGAGTATATATACCTAGACAGAGGTACATTGAGGTCAGCAGAGCTGTGATCTTCCATGAGGAAGCAATGTTTCGCAAAACACTAGAGCTTTCACCAGAAGATGCAGTTGCTCCACTTGAGTTTCCAAATTCAGAAATTCAGAGGGAGGCAGAGTTTGATGATCAAACTCCAGATGTTCCTGAAAACATTGAAAGTCCACTAGAAGAACTACTTGAAGTTCCTCCTTCCAAAAGGAGACCTGCTTGGTACCGAGAAACGGTACAAGAAGCCGAGAAGCATAAAGCTCCTCCAGGGACTTTCAGAGAAAGCATAAGACCACAGAAGTACTCCGATCTTATGAGTCAACTTATCAGTTCAGAACCTTCATCGTACGAAGAAGCAGCAAGTAAACAAGTATGGGTTGATGCCATGATTGAAGAGTATAAGTCAATCATGAAGAATGATGTTTGGAAAGTTGTTCCCAGATCTGCAGGAAAGTCAGTAGTGACTTCCAAATGGCTTTATAAGATCAAGCATGCTGCAGATGGCAGTGTGGAGAAGTATAAAGCCAGATTCGTAGCTCATGGCTTCACTCAGAAAGAAGGCATTGACTATGACAAGACATTTCCACCTGTTGCTAGGTACACTACCATCAGAACCATCATCTCACTTGCTGCAGTATTCGGATGGAAGTTACATCAGATGGATGTAAAGACAGCCTTTCTCAATGGTAAGATTGAGGAAGAGGTTTATATTGAACAACCTGAAGGCTTTGTTACTCATGGGAAGAAGACCCATGTATGTAAACTGAAGAAAGCCTTGTATGGACTAAAACAGGCTCCAAGAGTCTGGTATGCCAAGATGGATGGTTTTCTCCATAGCTTGGGGTTCTCCAAAAGTACAGTTGATTCTAACTTGTACTTTAAAGTTGTTCATAATCATGTCTTGATACTTGTTCTATATGTAGATGACTTGTTTCTTACAGGTGATGAACAGTTGATAGACCAGTGTAAGAGGGAGCTTACCTCTGAATTCGAGATGAAAGATCTCGGATTGATGCATTACTTCCTTGGCTTAGAAGTCTGGCAAAAGCTAAGTGAGATCTTCCTGACATAAGGAAAATATGCAGTGGATATCTTGCAGAGATTTGGGATGCATGACTGCAAGTCCATGAGCGTACCAATGACTACCAACTTGAAAAAGTTGCAGGACTCGGCCTCTAGTTCACAGAATGTGGACTCTACTCTATACAGACAACTCATTGGTTCCCTGATGTATCTCGTGCATATGAGACCAGACATCTGCTACACAGTGAATGCACTGAGTCAGTTCATGTCAGATCCGAAGCACATACACTTGGTAGCCGCCAAACATGTACTCAGATATGTGCGAGGGACTATCACTTATGGGCTCAGGTATACTTCCAGCAGTGGAGTATTGTTATCTGGATATTCATATTCAGATTGGGCTGGCAGTGCAGTTGACCGAAAAAGTACCTCTGGTTATTGCTTCAGTATGGGATTAGCAATGATCTCTTGGTCCAGCAGGAAGCAGGGTTCCATAGCTCAAAGTACAGCTGAGGCAGAGTATATTGCTACAAGCGATGCCTGCAAGGAAGCAGTTTGGCTCATAAAGCTGTTATCTGATCTGTTCGAGGGAAAGCTTGACTCAACAATCATCCATTGCAATAATCAGAGTTGCATAAAGCTTTCATAGAATCCAGTGTTTCATGACAGATCGAAACACATTGAAATGAGGTATCATTTCATCAGAGACCTAGTGCAAAGAGGTGCTCTAAAGTTGCAGTACATTCGTACAGATGAACAGATTGCAGATATCGTGACCAAGCCTCTGACAGCATCAAAGTTCATGTACTTTCGTGACAAGCTTGGTATGGCAAAGAATGCCTCTCTCGCTGAGAGGGAGTGTTGATTTTCTGAGCAGCATCGAGAGCCCTTCGCTTCGGAGAATGGGACCACCTAGTCCAGGACCACAGTGAAGACTCAACCCAGTGTTGCGTGACCATTCTGTTGAATGGTAGATATCTGGTTTGGGACCATGATATATATTATAAACCCAGATCTGCCCTGGGTAGACTCAACCTTGTGTTGAGTAGACATCTGGTCCAAGACCACGATGTAGACCAGTCTGGGACTGGTGGACTCAACTTAGTTCTGAGTAGCCATTCTCTGGGAAAATGAAGACACTGTAAGCCCTAAACTGGGTATGGGCATATGTGTGGCACTTTGACCCTTGATCTATGGGCTTGGTGTGCTTCTCCAAGGATCAGCTACCCTTGGTTAAGTTACCCTAGTACTAGATCTAGATGTCACACAGTGTGTGAGATAAAAGCATTAATAACTCTCTTGGTTTATGATGATGTACTTTTGAAATAAAAAAGTACCACAGGGGCACTTGGTAAAAGGCCAAAGTCAAAAGTCAAAAAAAATAAAGACTTTTTGTACCACAGGAAAAAAATAAAAGTACCTTTTTGGTAAAAGTGAAAGTGAAATTAGAAAAAGAATAAAAATATTATTATTTTTATCTTTCCTAATCTTGTCCACCTAAAAGGACCACAAGTGGAAAACAAAATTAAATAAGGAATTCTTATAAAAGTCAAAGGAAAAAATAAAAGTACCTTTTTTGGTAAAAGTGAAAGTGAAATTAGGAAAAGAATAAAAATATTATTATTTTTATTTTCCCTAATCTTGTCCACTTACAGGTGAACAAAGGCTATAAAAGAAGATCAAGCCTTCTCATTTGTCACACACACTTTTGCTCTCACAGGTGAAGAAGACTATCTTATGTTCAAACCCTCAACTAGGGTTTTATCAGCAAAGTCCATCTTCAGCATTTTTGCACAGCCATCTTAGCATTCCATTTTTTGGGCAGTTTTCAGCAGTCTGATATTTTCGAGCAGTTTTCAACAGTTTGATATTTTCAGGCAATTTTCAGCAGTTTGATATTTTGAGGCAGTTTTCGGCAGTCTGATATTTTTGAGCAGTTTTCGGCACTGATATTTTTGGGCAGTTTTCAGACAGTCTGGTTTTTTCGGGCAATTTTCAGCAGTCTGATATTTTCAGGCAGGAGAGAGAAAATCTCAGCTTTTTTGAGAAAGCCCTAAATTGGTAATTTTCTGTAATTCTAGAAATTGTGGGTAAAATTATCAGTCTGATTTTTACTGATGAATTTTACAGTTAATGTGGTCAAAATCCAGATCTGGATTTGAGGAACTTTTTGAAGAATTCCTTAAGCCATCTCATTTACGAGATGAGCTATTAATGCTTTTGGGGTTTTTGTCCTTTGAAGGTTTCCCCCAGTGAAAAATATTGTGTCCATGTGTGCTGATGTGATGAATGTGCTTTTACCAATGTTCCACCAAGTTTCCGAGACGGGGGGGGGCGTGGGAGCGGGGAAACGCACATTGGGGACGTGTAGAGACACCCCAAAATTTTGGGGTATTTTGGGGGACAGGGGGCTGGGAGGCGTCAGGGTCCCTAACATAGGGGGGTCGGTCTCTAAAATTAATAAAAAGAACAAAGAAAAATAATAAAAATATGAACCCAACATATAAACATATCAATTCCTCATCCCATCACCATTTGCATACTAGCATGCTTATGTTCCCGAAGACTTTAGTGTAATTTAATGTAATCGTTATAGCCAAGCAGATCATATCGATGTTTGTTTCTTTTTATTTGTATCTATTTCATTTTAAAATGACCATTTAGTGTAAAAGCCTAAAATTTATGATGAACCATTTCTTTTTTAAGTAAAAAAATTTTAAAAATCGAGGGCAGTGGGGGCCTGTCGGAGCCCCCCATTTTCAGGAGGGGGCGTGTGGGAGCCCCCCAATAAGGGAAACTCCTAGACCCGCGTTTCCCCAAGTTTCGCAGAAAGGGGGGCGTGGGAAGCGTAGGGGGCGAGCCCCCGACCCTGGAAGGTGCGTCCCCGTGGATCACTGTTTTTACTGCACTGCTGATCTATTTATGTTTATCTGCAAATTTTTGAAGTTTATGCTAATGCTGAAAATTCAACAAAAATTTCTAGAGACATTCAGTTATTCTAATGAAAAAGCCCTCAAAGTTTGCACAGATAAAGAGCATCAAATAGTGAAAGTGATAACAAATAATCAGGTATGATGCAAGAGTAAAAGAACTCAACGGAAAACTGAAATATGAGACACCAAAAGAGTAGAAAATATACCGGTTTATATTAGGACTAAACCCTAGCATTAGGGCTAAAGTCCAGAGTCCAGACAATCAGACCTTAAACTTATTGGGAGACAGTAAAAGCAGCAATAGAGATGTAATGTGAGATTGATATCACAGCACAAGAATGAAAATGAGTAGTGGGATCAAAATATCCAAAAAATAGAAAGTAATTTGAAAAAAATGACAGAAGCAAAAAGACATGAACCAAAAGCAAGGCAGGATGAAAAACCAGAGGAAATCAAGAGAGACAAGGCAAGTTACGAAAACTCGTGTTCTTTCTAAATGTATTAGACAAAAGCTCAGCTAGCAGGGTACCACCCATTTTGTAGATCCAACAGAACTGGGCAGAAGTTCTTTACGATAGCATGGATGGAAGGAAGCTAGGGATCTAAGACTCGAAGGTGAGGAGGACAACCAATGGAACAATTTAATAGGAAAGCTGGTGGAGAATTACTTTCAGCTCAAGGAAGAAGAGGATTCATTGGTTTGGTCTTGAAACCCATCAGGTTTATAGAGTCGATAGACTGCTGTAGGCTAGAAAGCCATATTTCTTGCTCAAGGAAAAAATGGATGTCGGTGGTGCAATGCCTAGCTCTGACTAATAAGGTTTTAACTTGGAATAATTTTCAAAACAGATCCTGGCATGATCCAGGATTTTGTTTTCTATGAAGGTGGAATGAGGAGAACATTCAACATATTCAGTTGTAACGTCCATTGGTATAAGAAGTTTAGAAGGGGGTATACAGCATATCTGGACGAGTGGGGTGATGGTCTGGGAACTCACTGACCAAATGCTTACAGAAATGGATATTGTGATCCAGCCTTGTCAGATCATAAAGCCCTCCCTTGTGTTGTGGCATGGGTAATATGGATCACTAGAAACACAAGCTTATTTGAGGGTAAATCCTTCTCACCTTTGGAAGCCTTCCATAGGATTAAGTTTGTATATATATTATAGACTTTAAACAGCCTTGTGTTCAGAAGAATCCCAGCATTTCCAACCCTCCAGTGATAGATAAATCACATACTTTGGGTTATTTTGATGGTGCCAGTCAAGGTAATCCAAGTCCATGTGGTGTTGGAGGTATCTTGTACTTACTTGATGAATCAAACTTTTCATTCAAGCTATCACCGAGGTGTGGAACTAATAATTGCACCAAAATGCATGCAATCCTCAATCTGCTGAAACTGCCTGTGGTTAAAAATATAAATAGTCTACAAGTCATAGGCAATTTCAAGTTGGTTATTGAATGGGTTCAAGAGATTTGTAGGCTCCAGAACCTAACTCTCAAACCTCTTCTGGACCAAATCCTCAATGCAGCACAGCTCTTTGAGGTGATAAGCTTCAATCGTGTCTATCGACAATACAATTCTGAAGATGATGTTTTATCCAAAGCAGCAATCTCAGATCCTGCAGGTCGAAGAGACTGAAGCAATAGGGGTCCTGCAGGCCGAAGAGACTGAAGCAAGGGTGCAAAGCCCTCCAAATTCATGAAGATGATAACCTTCAGATTCAGTTGCTTTTCAGTTTTTTGGCTTTTCTGAAAGTTTCTTTTCTAATCAGACTAGAACACAGATGCTTCTAATTTGAGATATTCTAGATATTTTTCCAAAATTGATAACTCTTCTTTTTTCAAAAAAGCCATTTTTCTCTGTTTTTCTTAAGATTTTTAGAAATAGGTTAGACCTGATAGACAGACTTTAAGGACTGTTTCAGTAGACTGATATAATTCTTTTAATTCCTAATGCATATAAGCACATGCAGAATGTAACTTTTTTTCATCTAAAGTGACGAATTTTTTCTTTTGAAAAAAATGATGATAATAATAATAATAAAATCACTTATTGTTGGGAAGTTGTGACTGGCCCATTATCGCACCTATTGTTGGGAGCTCATTTATGATTTCCGTTACAGAGGAAAGAGAAATCTTGGCAGCAATAAAAAGGCCTCTCGCTGATATCAAACTATATTAATCTTTGTACTTTGGGCTTTGGTTTAAGAATGGTTTGTAAATCAAATAATTATGGTATTGGAATCAAATACTACACTCGAGACTTTTTGTAAGCATCTTACATTGCAAAATAAGATTGCGTTTGTAGACGTGATTTTTTCTTGGATAGACAGTATCCCACCAGTAAAATTCAGGATGAACGAATGAAGTGAATGGAAGAGAAAATGAAGTAAATAAAGAACGAAAAGAAAAGAAAATACCTGTAATGGCAAGCAAGTTCGAGCCAAGCACCGCAGAGACCGGCCATGGTGGAACCGCGCTTAGGGGCAGCAGCCTCGAGAGCAAGCCTCTTGTTGTCTTCATGGACTCTAACAATGTAGACTTCGAGCACATTGGCTTTTGTTATGACAAGATTGGGGATGGGAGCGGGTAGTCCTTTGTTCTTCTTTGTGAGCCACTCACCCTCCATGTCTTCGCTAGAGAGCGAAGGAGGAGCAGGCGTATCAGAAAATGAATGGGTTATGTATCCTGCCGCACAATTCTCTACTCCAGTGGGTCCGTGCACCATTTTGAACGCTGCGTAGCTCATCTTTGGAGTTTCTGTTTACGGACCTTGATAGCAATCCGGATATTCAACTGTAAATGTTAATGCTTTCAGGCGGACAACGAAGGTTTGAACCTGGCTAATTCAAAACCCTGTTACTTAAACCTCCGCCCCAGAGGGAAAGACTGAAGAGTTGAAAACTAATAAACAAAAATTCATCCACATTTCTTGTTCCGAGTAAGGTTGGTTATAGTCCTTACAGACGACCTGGATGTAATTTTAACCTCCTTTTTTTAATCCGAGCAGAACATATGGGCTTTTTTTTAAGAGAAGTTATAATAACGATTTTAAGCACTTAGTTGCAAAATTGTGTATGAAATTAAATCAAAATGAAAAAAAAAAAAACCTTAGGTTTACACTTAATGTGGAAAAGAAAAGTTTCACAACTTCTAGTTTTACACTTAATGTAGGTGTTTATTGATATTTTTATCAAGTTCTATCTTCATAGATTATATAGGAAAAGAAAAGTTTTAAAACTTTTAGTTTTACACTTAATGTAGGTTTTTATTAATATTGCTATAAGTTCTATCTTTATGGATTATATAGATAATGGGTTACAATTCATTCCAACTTCATAGATTATATAGATAATGGGTTACAATCCATTTCAAAGCATTGATGTTTAAATTATGGTTCACATTTAAGTTATTAATGCTGGATAACTTTGTGTATGAATTACTTTAGAAGTCGGGTACTTTTCTTTCATAGATGTAAATTAGGGTTTAATGTTGTTGAATGATTTTTCATTGTTTGTTACTTCTTATTTCTAATGTCATTTGTTGATGTTGGCTCATTCATTATTGATGTTAATTTCATAGTTGTCTGAGTATGTAGTGGCTCTTTGATTGCTCTACGTAGAGAATAATGTAGGATCATGTGATGCTTTTAAAGGTTTTCGACGGGAAATTGTTAAAGTTATTAGTTAAAATAGTTTAGTATGGGAGTGAAATGAGCGAATTGACAATATAATAATAATAATCTAATTTTAAGGTCACATCTAAGCTAGACACCAAATTGGTGTATGATACCCCCTTGTTTGTGGGACAGGGGACCTCCTCCGCACAAGGATTTGACTGCTAATGTCTACATAGGTGTACATGTCTTACCCCCCTCCAAATTTGAACATAAGATACAGTATTAAACATATAGTATTACAATGAAAACCAATTTCTACTAATAATCAATGGTGAAAGGCATTACAACATACATAGAAATACATAGTCGTTATAATGGCGGTAGCTTGTCTTTGAGAAGAGATGTGATGGCTACACTTATTAGCAAAAAGCCCATATTAAGACTATAAAACTAAATATTATAATAATACCAAAAAATCTAGATGCAAGAGCCCTTACCATCTGGTTTCCTAACCCTCTCTTTTTCAAATAGTAAACTCGTTCGATTCAAATATAATTTAGCACCTTTGCTTTGGCAAAGCACCTAAATTCTAAAGTCAAGGCGCGAAGCCTATTAAGAGTGCATGACTCAAAAAGTCAATGGTCTATTTTGGAGTTTGTCCAGTCGACCCAAAAAGCTCATGTCCCTTTAGTCGGGAGGCTTTGCCTCCTGAAATGTGTCTTTTTCTCTAACAAACCCCATTTTTTTAGGTGTTTGAGGCATAATCTAATCCACTAGAGTATCAACATTTCTGTTTTATTTATCTAAATCAACAATTACCCTAATGTGTAGTTAGGGTTGAGTGTGCACATTGAATTAGACAAACTTTAGTTGGTCAAGAAAAAGGGGGGCACTTGTCAAGACCATGACTTTTCACTTTATTGCCCTATTTTAGGTCTTCTTTAACTTGTTGGAAAGAGAACTCACAAACTTAATCAAATGTCACATTGTTGTGCATCATAAATTCAAATAACATATGGAAAGGCCTATAAAATGGCTCAAATTTCATGACTCGGAACTATCAATACCATAATTGTTTATGAGACGCCCCTAAACAGCCACCTAGATCAATCCTACCCCTTGAATAAGAATGTTCTCCATTGTGTCAAATTCGCATACCAAATGGGGGAAATTCTATTGGATTTAGTTCCCAGTGAACCACTTGCCTTAGTGAAGAAACTACCATGCTTTCAAAATTGAAAGACCGTGTATTTTGTTGGTGCGTGTTCTTTAACTCAGTGTCCATGATTTGGTCCAATCTAGTTTGCTCAATGCATTCAAGGTTGATATCAATAGTGGGAAAATACTATGCCACCTCTTAAGGATCTAGCAAATGTTTAAAGTATGGTTGATGCAACTCCACTTTAAAGACAATGTATAAGTTAAGGAAGAGTGGAAGATTTAATTCATAAGAATTATAACCCATAACCTTGGTGATGGTGTAAGGCCCATGTAAAAGTGGTACGATGTTCTTGTGGGGTCTCGTGAGTCACTCTTTATGCAACTGCAACCACACCATGTTTAGAACTCGATGTTGATCATGTCATCAATTCTACTTGGCATTGGATTTCTATAAAATATCATGAACTTGTTGTTAGATGTGTTGGATCTATTCAACAAATTCGGTCATTTTGTATGCTTCATTTTGAGCATGTGAGGACTCTTGATGGAATGGGAAAAGCC
Source organism: Pseudotsuga menziesii (assembly GCA_001517045.1). Lineage (NCBI taxonomy): Eukaryota > Viridiplantae > Streptophyta > Pinopsida > Pinales > Pinaceae > Pseudotsuga > Pseudotsuga menziesii. The sequence goes on along the minus strand of LPNX010366150.1, from coordinate 384,590 downwards.
ACATCAATTGGGTCCAATTGTTGGAACTCCAAGCACAATCGAAAAGGTTTGTAGTCAATAGCAATGTGAAGAGTATTGTTTTAGTTGTGTTGAACATGGAGAATGTTTTTCCCATCTACGTGGATATCTAGAGTTGTACATTCTAAGAATATATACAGCCATTATATTGACCATCACCTCTTATCCATCAATTTGGGGATGTAAGGTACTCAATTTGGTTAACGCGGTGTCCATCATGGACCAAAGGTTATATTAGAATATACTTAAGAACTTGTTGCTCCTGTTAAAGAAAATAGTATTCGACAATCCAAAATGAACTCAAACATGCTCGAAGAAGAGCTTAGTGATGCAACACTCTTCTTACGAGGTGCCAAAATTGTCATCTTAGAGAACTAATCAACAACCACAAAAATACAATTGTGACCATGTTTTGTTGATGACAAACCTTACATAAAAAACATGGAGGTTGTATCTTAAGGAATATAAAGAGTGAGTGGAGGAGTGTACAGTCCTCGCTTCTTGATTGTAGGTTTTGTAATTACATAGGTGGTGCACAATCTAATATATATTCTAACTTCCTATAAAATCTTTGGCTAATAGAAGTACTTATGTAAAACGACCACTATCTTCTCTGTGTCGAAGCGCCCTACCACCTAATTATAGTGCACCTCTAAAATCATCTTCTCATGCTCATCTACGAGAACATATAAATGGCTCTTATGGCATAGAAGTTCATTGTGGAGGTGAAAGTTTGATGTGTGTTTACCTATCACCAGTGTTTGAAATGTGGCAGTGAAATCAAGATCATGGCCATACAATTAGGGCCACTATGAGGTCTTGCGTATATAGGGTTCAAGGACTATAATTAGTGCCATAATTGAAGGCCAGGGAAGGAAGCTTGCAGCTCAATTGATGTTGTCCTTCTTGTACTTGATGTTCAAGTGGAAATGTTATTATTCTCGAATATGGCTTGAGTCTTTATACATTACAAAGGCTAGTGGTTAAAGTGTAATATTATTTTATCTACCACAATATAATGTTTCCATCATTAACATGCCTAAACAAGGGAGCAAATATCTTTTTCATGGGTGGGGTATTTGTTGCATAGTATAGTGTTTCCCTGTGACAGGCCATCAATTGTCCATGTTGAGTAAGGATTGCATGGACAACATAACTTTACTTGTTTGTCCCAATTTCTAACATTTGTTATAGATTTAATAGATTGAGAACTGACATCGAGTAGAGGAGACACTTCAAATCCTCAAATGTTTTGTGTTATGCCTATGTCTACAAAAACTTGGCCTTAGCTCCACCCTTGGTCTCTTAGATCAAGGGCGAAGCAATATGAGAGAACCACAACATAAAACTACATTAAAAGTTCTTAAGGCCCAATAAGTTGTGGAACTCTATTAGTGTCCTTGGGGACAACCAGTTATGAATGGCTTTGATCTTAGTTAAAGCCACATGCACACCACTATGATCCACGTTATACCCCAAATATTGAATCATTTGCATGTTTGGTAAGCACTTCCCTAAGTTGGCATGTAACATGTGTTTCCATAGGGTGCTCAACACGTTTTTTTTTACATGTGATTCAAATGCTCCTCTCACATTCTGATGAAGACAAGAATGTCATCTAGGTATACAACCACAAAAGAATTAGTGAATGGACATAGAATATCTTCCATCCTCCTCCTAATAATTGTCGGTGTATTAAGCAAGCCAAGGGGCATGGCCGACCACTGTAAGATACCTTCCTTGGATTTGAAGGTTGTCTTCCACACATCAATACACTATACTGGCACATGGTGGTGACCATATACCATCTCTTCTCAACTAAATTCCTCCATGGGCCTTCTCCATTAAATATATAACACGATGGCTCTTTAATAGACCCATTGTCACTAGAAGGTTCCCAACAAAGGTCCACATCAGTATACTATGCCAATATATTTTTCCTTCCAAAAGAAGGTCTCACCCAAGGCATGTTTGATAGTCGTCAATTTATCAATGTGTAAAGTATTGGAGAATAGTGGAAAAGCAAAATCCATTTGTTGACCTTTAATCACATTCATCTAAGCAGACAAAAAAATAGTGCATGCATGAAGATCACATTAATGTAAATACATCATAACAAAGTAAAGATGAGACGAAAAACAATGTAATCCCACTATATCAAACAAATTATGGATTACATCCAAGCCTTTACGCCTTCATCATGACCTGTGTTCAACAATCTCATAGTCTAGATAATTTAAGATCGAACTTGCTAAAACAATTGGCATCTTCGAGCTAACATAACAAATCAACAATCTGGGGGATTGGGTACTAGTTCTTAATTGTGATTTCATTCTAGTTTTTTTTTGTCAATAAAGAATCACCATGCCCCATTCTTTTTCTAAATAGGCATAATCGAGCTCCCACATAATGAAGACCTTGGTCGAATGTTTCCCTTCTATATTACCTCCAAAATTTGACATTTGATCTTCTCAATCTACAAAAAAGTGCATTTGTATACAAGGCCATCGAATAGAGGGGTACCTAGTGTCAATTCAATTACATGATTTACTTGACAGAGTAAGGTATTCATGTAGGTGAGATGAAGAATCTATGTATTCTTCCTCCAACTAATCCACTCATCTCTTATACATATAGATATATTTTGCAATGCCCTTGGTGATCATGGTGATTTTTCTTTCTCCTTAAGAATGGACCCTCAAGAGAATAAATATCTCAATGCGATAGATTATCTTCTTGCATTGCTTAGTAAACAAGAGAGGTTGTGGGTAGTTGAGACCCCATTGTTATTTAGACTTGATATTTTGGGGTGACATTGGTATTATGTGGCATATATTAGTAAACAACACAACGCTTCCACATATACAATTGTCCTAAAAGAACACCACAAACTTCAAGTGGGACAATGCCACACAATGCTTCATGTTTGAAGGGATTGATGCCACATTGTAAGTAGAATTGTTGATTTACATCTATGTCTCATTTATACTAGCCAATGTTGTATGTTTGGGAATGTAACATTGTTTCCAGCTTCATCTTCTTGACAACCTCGAGTGAAATCAAATTATTTTAGTTGTGGCTATCAATAATTAAATGTAGTGATGTTCCCTTCACCCACGTTTATGAGTGGAAGAGATGCTCACCTCCTTTGGTTCTTCTACTTGGACCTGGACCTTTTATGGTGGCAATAATAAAACTTGATTTCACGTATTATTTCCTCCCCTATCCATGTTCTTTGGTGGCATTGGCATTCAATCAAAGTTTGAGGCTTTCATCTCAAGTACAGACCATTGTTTAGTACATCATTCTCAACTATTTTGCTAGGGGATTTTATGGATTTCACACCACATACATGCATCCTTCTAAAATTTCCCATTATTCATCTTTGCATGATGCTTTGGTTGGATGTCTTGAGGTTAGTTACCCTTACTAGGTCCTTTCCTTTTTTTCCTTCAAAAAGAATATTTATATTAATATTTCAGAGATTGAAATTAAATATCCATTAATTGTCCATAAAGAATTCAACATATAAATAGTTTAGAGTACCACATTGTTATCTACTCCATTTCCTATTATATGATATTTGTAGTCCTCCTTGTAAACATTGCACTTTTACTTATATTTTATACAAAAAAAAGAATACAATCCTAAACAATTCTTCATTAACTCCAGTAGCCCTAAAATTTGGAATTGAAACTAACTTAATACCATAGAAATTAATATAGAGAAGTTTCAATAATTGAGTGGAGAGTGCCTCCCCTAAAATTTTGTTTAGTAAGGTGTTATAGCGGATTTCACCACACTAGGTGAATCACACATTGTATGGCCTTCCCCTGTCCCGCTGCAGACTCATTAGCCCCTATGGACCACTTTTTGTATTTTGATGTATCCTTGACCATCCCTACAAACATAAGAAAAATGTTATACGCGGCCTTTTCCCCGATAACCGCGTACATACGCGGATATTCCCTCTATAGTCACGTACATCGGGATGTGTACATAATCCAAAATCCTTTTGGAGCATTCCTTGACTTGGATCCGATTCATATGACTCCTGGCCTTCCATATGCCTTGAGATCGCACGGATTCGACCTTTCAGTGTCCATTTGAAAAGCTATATAAGGAACCCATTAAGACATTGAAAGCATAAGAGAGAATTGAGAGTAACGAAACTATAGTTCATTGTTGCCAGAACTTATGCTTGAGTCTGCATCCCTTTGTCCCTTGGAGCACTGTTGTGTTCTTCCCAGACTT
>LPNX010366150.1:301073-376459 GCA_001517045.1 Pseudotsuga menziesii | reverse complement strand
ACATAAGAAAAATGATATACGTGGCCTTTTCCCCGATAACCGCGTACATACGTGGATATTCCCTCTATAGTCGCGTACATCGGGATGTGTACATAATCCAAAATCCTTTTGGAGCGTTCCTTGACTTGGATCCGATTCATATGACTCCTGGCCTTCCATATGCCTTGAGATCGCACAGATTCGACCTTTCAGTATCCATTTGAAAAGCTATATAAGGAACCCATTGAGACATTGAAAGCATAAGAGAGAATTGAGAGTAACGAAACTATAGTTCATTGTTGCCAGAACTTATGCTTGAGTCTGCATCCCTTTGTCCCTTGGAGCACTGTTGTGTTCTTCCCAAGCTTTCCTTTTGCTAGTAAGCTTGCTATCGAAGTGATGGAGGATTGAGGTGGTGGAGGCCCAAGTGGGGGATTCAGTTTCTCCGGTTCGCAGACGTGCCGTCAGAGGTTGTCACTTGTAATCTCTGATTCATATTAATAGAAATATCTTTTCCTGTCCAGTAATGTGTATTTTAATGAATATCGTATCCATTGGAATATGTCAAATGCTTATACATTATTGATTATATATGCTAGAATAGATCTAACACCATGAAATATAGTATGGTTGTATTGTTTACTTGTTGTTGAGGACGTGCTATAACAATTCAAGCTGAAGATTGGAAAGCTCAACGGGGATCTACTTCAACCGTCCGGAATAAGGTACGAGGTTCGATCCTTTAGTGTTAGATGTTTTTATTTCTATTGCATATTGGGAAAGATTGATTTCTGGAGTCTAGCTGTCTGTTGTGGTACCCCAAGCCATAGGAATTTCTCTCTGTAACATAAGGGTACCCTCCTACAAATGTAATGCTTCCTTTGATGAGAGATCAACTTGGGTGTAAAAAACTCGGTAAACACAAGTGAAATATTTTTTATGAAATTACTTTTTACCTTTTGAATTTGATTGATTATTGGAATCAGCCCTATATTTTTTAATGTTGTAACGTTGTTTATCCCTCTCAATCACAAGCTCCAAGTCTCCAAATATCTGTCAATGAGTCAAACCCTTGTCTAACGCCAATTTCAAAAGGATCCACAATGCATAAAATTATGCACAATCGTTAGTTCCTAGCCTAACAACACACTTTAAACTGAAACAATGTTGTGTGTTTAAGAAAATGACAACTCCAACACCACATAAACTTGGTAACCCTCAGCTTTCTACAACGGAAAACCCCCAATGGTTTCCTTTGTCGATAATTGGCATTGCCAAAAGCCTAAGATTTTTAATCTGAGAGAGCATGTTGGCTGCCTCCACAACCACTATAATTTCATGTGCCACCTGCGTAGGGGAAAAATTCAAATCTTGAAAAAACACAAGATTCCTAACTATACATATTCCATAAGAATTCAAGTATGGGAGAGCCTTGTGTGTGGTTACAACTTTGTTAGTAATCCACTCTAGAAATATTTCCACTAGTGCCCCAATGTCCCAAATCTCTTTAACTCCATGATTTTTTGTAACCTCTTATCAAACAACTTTGGAGAAAGAACTAGGCACAAACAAATGGTTTGTTGATTATTCACTTGATTTACAAAGCATACATCTATTCGACCCTACCTAATTATTTTTATGACCATTATCCCAAGTAAGTAGTTTATTCACCAAATTCAAACACATAACAATTATAGTTTCCAATGGACAAGAGAGATTCCATACTAACCTCCACCACCATATACTATATCCATTCCTTTCCTCTTCAATTGCAATTAAATATCCCATCTTCACAGTGTAATCACATGTTCCAAGTTTTGTGGACGACTTAAGAGTGTCCTCTTTGTCATTCAATTTGATGATACTACAAGAAAGTTGCTTCACATTCCGTCTCCATTCCTCAATATCTCCTTTCTTATAAGAGTTAGGGCTACGTTTACCCTTTTTGTGGTTGATGTATGGCCCCAAACTCTTTCTTACTGTTATGTTGGAATTTTTGCTTGACCTTTATAGGATAACAATAATCAACTCTTAGCTAATATATGTTGGTAAAATCCATTGTGTTTTGATGTATATGTGCAAGCCACTACAATATTTGAGAACCAAGTGTTGTTTTGAGTCCTTGATACCCATATTTTATGTAAGGTATGGAAAGTGTTTGTGTACTCCAACATAGTCTAGCCATTGTCCTGGTACAAAGTTTCCCATCTCATGTATTGGTCTGCAAATTTTCCAATAGGGTGATACTCCCCCTCAAGGGCATTGACAAAATCCAACCAAGAGAGTTTCAAAATTGTCTTAGATATGTTGCACATAATATGTGTCCAACCAATGTTTGACATGGGGACAAGACTTCATGAGTGTGAAGATAATATCCCTACTATTGGAAAATTTGTGACCAAAGAAATAATCCTCTTGCTCATCTAACCATCTTCCCAAAGCTTGTGTGTCTATATTTCCTTCAAACATAGGGATATAAAAATTAATTTATACCTTGAAGGGCATTTTTCCTCTAAAATAACTTATTGTCAAAGGTGCCTTCACCATTGTTATGAATCGTCAAAGAACCTAAATGAAATGATGCATAATCTCAATGCTGCATTTCCCAAGGGCTTGCCAAAGAAAGTAGGCTACAATATCCCATAGAATATGAGCACATTCTCTTGAAGTTTCAACTTTTCAGTTTTGAATGTGTGAGATGATATAAATAAAGTAAATTTCTTTGTCTTTCTTTTACTTATTTTCTCTATTATATGGAAGGTTTAAAATTTTTATATTTGTTTTAAGTCTGGTTTCATTTGTATTTTCAATGCTCAGAGTTGGTTTTCTGTAGTGTTTTTAAATTAAAAAAATGAAAATTTTAAAGGATCATTTATTCTCGCCAGGTCATACACTATATCATTGTTAATGTATTTAATTTTTTATAAAGCCATGAAACAATTATATTTTAATAGGAGTTGAAATTTTAAAAACATTGTAATTATTCTTTATACTTGGAAAATATAATAATTACACATATAGTGAGGTTCTTTACAACCTCGTATGTGGAAGATGTTGTCACAAACGTAAAGTAACATTACACCAACATGTCAACTAAAAGAGAAAAAAACTAATATAAAGAAAAACAGTTTCCATGGAAAACTTGGAAAACTCCTATAACTATGCCCCTTTGATTTTTGGACTTTTTTGCTTTGTAAGATTCCGTTGGTATTCAAAGGATCGAGGCAAAAACATTGACTTATTCATCGAATGTTTTAAAATTTAAAAACTTTATGTACAAAAGCCTTTTGGAGGAAACTTGTTTTCATTTATGTGGCGATTTAGAAGTGGTGATGTAACTTATTTTCACTTATTTTCCTAGACTTGCTTTCATCACATAAACTTATATTATCTACACACAACTTTCTCTATTTTTGAAACATACCAGAGATCTCTTCAGTGTTTCAATTCCCCACTTTGAAAGTATGCTAGTTATCACATGAGTTTTTTTATTACAATTTATTTCGTAGAAAAATAAAGGAATATTTTCATAGTCCTTTTTAGCGTATATTCTTTAAATTAATAAATTCCTTTTCATATTTTTAAATTTTTACATATTTGGAGGTTATTTGTAAAATTACTTTAGCAAAAGGTGCGGTAAACTTTGAAATCCGAGTTTAAGTTGGTGATAGCCAATACATATGTATGATTATATACTATGTAATATAGAGTGTAATTTTAGTTATGGGCATTTCTGTTATAGCTCGAAATGACACATCTCTTCCCCTGACCACTTTCCCATCATTTCGTCGCATGTCGACACTTCCATGACGACACTTCATGAAAGTCACCGAAGAAACACCTATATTGGAGGACCCATATCTAGATTTTCCTAACTCTGATTGACCTCTTCTATACATGGTTGGAAAAGTATTTCAGTCAGCTAAAACTTTCTATAAGACACCAAAGTCTAAAAATTCCCAAAAGTACCATAAAAATTAGATTTTTGATGCACACATGAGTTGCCTTAAGGAAACCCGCGTGTTGCACGCGACTTGTCTAGATAATACTCGCGTGTACCCTGAAAACATGACTATTTGCATTGCAACTCGCGTGTCATATGTGACTATTTGCATTGCAACCTGCGTGTATCCCTTGAACACGCGACTGATTTCTTTGCAACCCGCGTGTTCGCCCTGTAGATGCCAAAAAAATATGTTTTTCAAAATTCGGGTAGTTTGGGTGGCTATGCAACTGACTCATTCAGTTGTAACTACTTTGTCTTTGACCCTATCTCTTCAAAAGAATATAATTTGAGGTAGGGAGGTCCATGAGAGGGGACTTGAACCTTTGCATTGTTATGCTAGAGGAATTGGGACTCTCTTTGCCCACACCTTTGCCCTAGAATCTATCTCCTTGTGTTGCAGAGCTTGGAGGTTGAGTTCCTTGGAGAAGAGAAGCAACAAAACCAGATCAAGGTTTCGTGAGGTGCCCAACTTGAAGATAAGGTATATTTGTACTTGTTTGCAAGATTAATAAAGATGCGATGTCCTTCTTCTTCCCAAATCAATGTGTCTTGTTTATTGGATCTCTGATTATGATTATATGATGTTATTTATCAGATTATGTTTTCATGTTTTATTAAATATAATCTCCTTTCATATAGTCTATTTGGTTTGAGTAAGGTATAACTTGTTTTGCAGGTCTCTTGGGGAAGAGGCGCAGGAGAAGGGCTAGAGAAAGCTTGGACCAACCTTCAGTTAATCAGGTGTGGACCTTTCTTATCTCTAAATCTTGCTTATATATACATGCATAACTATATGCATCCACCTCTAAACCCGAGTATATTGATGGCCTCTTAAACCCTATCCATAGGAAACTTTCCTCTACAACAATTTCCTTGTCCATTTGAATGTTGAAATATTTTACATCATTATGATGCGTTCTTATGTGTAAATCATTATAAGTGGTAGAGTAATTATTATCAACATATATATTTTTATATTTATTTATATTGAAGTTTATGAATGTATCATTATGATGATTGATATATGTATGGTATTTACTATATCATAAAAATAAGTAAATAAGTATGAGCTTTACTTGCGAGTCAAAGCTATTCAAGAAATTTTTTGGGGGGGGGAAATATAGGTTTGTTATTATTATTATTATTATTATTATTTATATTTAATCATTAATGAGATTTTTATTTTTAAAATATGATGTACATTATTTTGATTATCAAGAAGTTTTAAATGCATATTCTAATCTATGGCGACATTCCAAATGTAAGTAAATTAATGAACATTTTTTCATAATTACTAAATTTTCTAAATTATTTATTTATTTATTTTTATGATGACCCTCTACTTTATTACTATGTACATGTTCGTTAATTTTTGGGGTTGACTAAGAATTCATTGTCCTCCCACCACAATACAAAGACAACTTGGAATCTATGCAAACATTCTAGGGTTAAAAACAAAGTATATGTGCGACAAACCCATAATACTTAATGTTTCCTAAGAGCCTTATATTGGAAATTGTGAACCTCCCTCTAGTGGTGTAGTAGCATATGTAGAGGTACATGGAGAAAATTGTTGGTAACTTTGTCATGATATTATGGGTTTATGTTAATATGTGAATATTGTGGGCTTAATAAATACAATGTTTTTTTCTCTTAATAAAAGTTATAACTTCATTTTAGATATAAAAAAATACATCTCTACAAATGTTTTATTATTATTATTATTATGTAAGATAGAAACATTGTATTAAAGATGAAAAGTGATTGCAAAATATGGCCCTTCTTTGCAGCCAAGCCTAACACATGCGACTTTCTAGATCTGAGAATATTTACATGATTGTCTCTGTCCGAAACAATTTCCCCAGACTTTCTATAAGAGTCACCAACAGAAAACACCTTACAACCGTACATACAGAGAAATTAACAGACACCTTTCTATAACTTCTAACTAACCGACAAAACCACTGACCAAACGACCTGTCTATAAGATTGAACAGGAGACCACTAATAACTGTAGAAACTAACATAAGCCTTAAAATAGAAAAGTCATCCGCTTGACAATAGTCACCACCTTGAGGGTCACAGGAGCACGATGCCAATGGCACTAACGCGGCATGAAAGGGGGGTCCCTTATTTCCGCTGCCACATGAACCTCAGCCGTTGGGCACTCGCCTTGAAGAACCGTGGCCACGGGAGGGATCAAGATGTTGAGCCGCTTGAGGAGAAAATCCACCTTGAAGTTCAAGTTCTTGAGGTTGGAGTCAACGTCTTCCTGCCATTGCTCCATCTTCCCCATCTTGACTGCGTCTGCTTCCTTATTCCAAGCTGCTCATCCCAGGAGATTCTTCATGATCCAGAAAAGAGCCACCATCTTCTCATACTGGCTTACACGACCCATTGTGTGTACTCGATCCAAGATCCAGTCTTCCACCTTTCAGCGCTCCTCTCGTAGGGTCTCCTCGTATAGAACCTCCTAGAGGCTCTGCTCAGCTTCATTCACATGATCCTGAATTTCCCCCGTAAGGCCTAATTCGAAGATCTAAGATTCCCATAGGGCCTTGGTCTGGGCTCGAGTTCCTTGGCCCATTTCCTCCGGTTGGGTCTCCATTCTTTTTCCCTTCCCCCTACGACTGGCTGAACTCATCTTGCGTCGATTTCTCAGATAATTTACCGCACTACCCTTCAAATAGCTTCTTCTCAGAGTCACGATGGAAACAATAATCTTCGCAAACTCATTGTGGGAAACATCCTCAATCCCCCAGTATGTAAATAAAAATTCCCTCCCTCCTTGCATCATTCCTCTTATGCATCTCATGATGGTCTAGGTACCCTCCATGGTACGATGACAATAAATCCAGAGCAGGGTTCGTAGCTCCCCACTTAGTTCCTTCATTCTCCTGTATCGCTGAAATGATGGTGAAATGAGGTTGGTGGAATGTGTAATTAAATCTCCTACGCTTGTCACATGGCCACCCTCAGTCTTCCATCGCATCCACGTGCCTTGATGAGGGGACTGCTACTACCATTTAAGGTGGAGGTTCACGAGCCTGATTGCCATGCATGTCCTAGGGTATGAGATCAACACACCTGGTGCATACCGTCACATCTGTCACCTCCCTCCAATATCTTTCCTTAACACCTTGGCAATTCTCTGTACTCCATCCTGCCAACAGGTCCGCCACCTTGTTCCCCTGCCGACGGACGTGAGTAAAATTCATAGCCATACCTTCACGGATCATTGCTTGGAGAGCTTCCACCTTTTCTTACAAACACCAAGACTAGGATACCTTGAGGATCTATGAACTGTTCTGGAGTTTGATATCCATTTGTATGACCACTTTAGAGTTTCCTTCAATGATACTGGGAAACCATCATGGTTCCTTGAACATGGTGAAACCTTGGAGGAGGCCCTCGATTTTCACTGCGTTATTCGTCCCCTAGCCGATGTAAATAGAGCCTAATCCCAACAATATTCCCCCACAATCCCTGAAGATGAACCCATAGCCTGCTGAGCCTGGGTTACCTTTCGAGGCCCCATCGAAGTTTAATTTACAAACCCCCTCTGGTGGAGGCAACCCCTTGTTTGCACTTTGAATTTCCTTAGTCCTTCTGGTTGTGATGGGCATTGGATGAATTGGGTGAGACAAACCCCAATTTTGGAGAATTATTTTCTTAGAGTGATTTGCATCCTAGTCCGCGTCATTTCAAGTCTCTGCCCTTATGGTTTCCCTAGCTTTGGATAGGATTTCCTCCCAAACTTTTGCACTTGGGTTTTGTTTCCTTTGGAACGTCCTTTGGTTTTGTTCCCTCCAGACTTACCATATCACGAGATGGGGTAATAATTCCCAAACGTGGTTCAAAACATTGTTAGAGAAAGGATTGCGAGACCATTCACTGAGCGTTCTATCCCGACATTGTCGAATCCTATCTGATCTCCTGAAGATTTCTGCCCCCTCGTCCCAGATTGAAGAGGTGAACGTGCAAGAGTCCAGGAGGTGGCTGGTCGTCTCTTCTTCACCTTCACAGAAGCAACAATGATAAGGGCCCTTCAACCCTCTTTTTATGAGATTATCTCTAGTTGGAATTCTGTTTTTCATTACCAACCAGATGAAATTTGCCATTTTGGGCCAGAGTTTTCTCTTTTAGAGGTTTCCCCATTTGTTTTATGTGGGTGTTTTTGTAGCGTTTATAAGGATATTGTAGGCTTCTTTAATTGTGAAATACCCTAATGGGATATACCCCCATCGGAGTTTATCCTCCCCTGGCTGATTTCTAATCCTTCGGTTGTACAAGGCTTACATAAGTCTATCCACCTCTTCGGCTGGTCCCATGCGTTCCCACCATTATTTGTCCACCCAGGTCCTAAAATACTGGTGGCCATTCTGCGGTTTCCAGAAGTCACTTACTAGAGCCATGCCCCGATTGAGTCATGCTTCCTGTGTATAATGGAATTCATCCTCCTTCCCCAATGGTGGAAGTTGTTGCCATGAATCTTCCCATATCCGATCCATCCTGCCATTCCTCACTTCCCAAAAGCTGTGGGATTGAACGAGGGATCTCCCTTGCCATGCTGTGCACCAGATATGCGACCCTCGTTTGTCTTCCAATTATCGTATCGGGTTCCTGTACCACCCCTCCGCATAATTTGAGTGCCATATTTTCGCTTAGGGCTCCTTATCATGCGTGACCCATCTCCACCATAGTTTCGCGCCACTAACTATACTTGCTTTTTTTAGGTCTCACAAACCCAAGCCTCCCTAGGGTTTTGGGGTGCAAATCATGTCCCAACTGACTAGGGGCCATTGCCTCTTATTAGTGTTGCCACTCCACAAAAATTCCCATTGAATTCGCCGAATTTCCTTAACAATCATCTTCGGGGCCGCTAGCGTAGATAAGAGGTAGGAAGGCATTTCCTATAGGAGATACTTTACCAAAACCAACCTGCTTGCGAAGTTTAGAGGCCTTAAGGTCCAATTTGTCAAGCATTTTTTCATTTTATCCAAAAGTTCTCTCCATGGACCTTTTTTTGCTAGGCCCATCACCACAGGTGTACCCAAGTATTTGGATGAAAGGGATATCTCCTGGAATCCCAATATCCTACATATATTCCTTTGGGTAACCCTCAAGGTATTGAAGAGGAAGAACTAATATTTCTGTGCATTAATCTCCAGGCCCGAGGCTGCGCCAAATTCTGAGAGACATGTCTTAATTCATCGGGATTCTTGGACATAGGGGTATCCTGTGAGCATCGTATCGTCAACAAATTGCTGATGAGTATGCTTCTCCGCCCCAGGGTGGACTTTAATTCCTCTTAACTCATTATTTTCCCTTGCACGCGTTAGTGCCCTCCCCAACCCTTCCGCCATTAGGATAAACATGAAAAGGGATAGGGGATCCCCTTGTCGGATTCCACTCGATGGACATAAGGTTCTTGATGGAACCTCGTTTATCAGGATGGAAGAGAATGATGATGTTTCCAGGTGCATGATCCATTCAATCCAGTCTCCCCTAAACCCAAAGGCTTCAAGCATTCACCACATGAAGTGCTAGTTAAATTTATCATAAGCCTTGGCGATGTCCAACTTAATCAACATTCTTGGCATTTTTGTGATCTTATGGCGTGTAGTAATTCGTGGACCAAGATGATTCCATCCGTTATCTGGCCAACTTCGACAAAGCCCGATTGCTCTGGAGAGATAAGCCTTGGTAGCAGGGGTTTAAGGCGGTTTGCTATAACTCTGGTAATGATTTTGTAAATCACATTGCACAGGCTGATGGGTTTGGATTTTTTCGGGGAGTCTCCTCCTTCACATTTCATAATTAAGGTAATGAAAGTGACATTGAAAGCTAGGAGAATATTCTTGGTTGTACTGGAATCTTCCACAATTCTCCAAACCTCCATTTTTAAGAGATCCTAATAACGATGAAAAAAATTAACCTTGAATCCATCAGGGCCCGGGGTTGTCCCTTCCTTCATTTGAAACACCACCTCCTCCACTTCATAGAGGGTTATGGGTTTCATCATAAGATCATTTTGCTCGTCTGAGACCAGAGAGGGGATGAGCCTAGTAATTTCATCAATGTCTGTACCTCTCTCTAGTCTCGGGTCCGCCATAATATCTTTGAAGAAGTTGTTTAAGGTTGTCTCTATTTCTTCCTTGGATTCCACCCGTTCCCCTCCCAAGGTATTTAAAGAGTATATTTTGTTTTGCATGCTATTTTGAACCATAGAGCGGTGAAAGAAAGCCATGTTCCTTTCCCCCTCCTTTAGCCAGCGGATTATGGATCCCCCCCAGAAAACTTCCTCTTTTTTTCTCATTCCTCTAATTGTTCGTTGAGCCTTTGTTCCTCTATTTTTAGGTTCTTATTGTATCCCTCAGTCATCCTTATTGATTGGATCTCTTGGATTCGTAACTCTATGGTTCTTTTATCTACGAAAATGTTTCCAAACTCCTCCTAGTTCCATTTTTTGATTTTGGCTTTTCGGGCCTTCAGTTTCTGTTGAAATTTGTACATGCTCGGGCCACCTTCTTCAGTAAGCTCTTCCCACCACATATTGAATTTTTCATCAAAGCCTGGGTGATCTAGCCAGAATTTCTCTAGTCTAAACAGCTTCTTGAAATGGGATCCCAACCCACTCCACACTAGCTCTATGGGCCAGTGGTCCGAACCGGCTCCCGGGAGGGTAGCTGAGTGGATTTCACTTCCCAAATCGATGGCTGATTCTGAGACTAGGAATATATCAGGCCTGGAAGCTATATGGTGTTCCCCTACTCTTTTATTGTTCCAAGTGAACCATCCCTCTCCTGGGATAATATCCACCAACGCAAGGTCCTCAATGGTGTCCTTGAAGACCTCACATTCGTTCTCTAGTCTGTGCCATCTGCCTTTCTTCTCCTCCAAGGATGTAATGAGATTAAAGTCCCCTCCCACAATATAGTGCCCATTGGGCCTACGATCACTGGCCCTTCGGAGGGTTGTGAGGAAATCTCTCTTCTCCCCTGGATTGTGGGGGCCATAGACATTCGTAATCACACCTTCTACCGTAAAATCGATCACTTTGAAGTCTACTGATAAAATACTTCTTCTACCTTGGAAACCTCCCAAAGACACCCTAACAGGATCCCACATTATCCCTAGGCCTCTCGCAAAGTCTCTGGCATCGATTCCCATTCCTTCACTCCCCTTTCAAATTTTCTTGCCAACTTCCTCCAGTCTATTTGTCGAGCACTTCGTTTCCTGAAGGAAGAGACTCATCGGATTTTGTCTCTTGATCTTCTTACTCATAGTTCTCACCTTCCACGTGCTATTTAGGCCCCTAATATTCCAAGATAGAATCTTCCCTGGGTAACTAAAGGCCTAAGGCCGCCTTTATCATCGGGTATTGTAATGATTCTACTAGCTTCCCGCATTCTTTTGCCACTCTCTATTTATTCGATTTCTGCCCAACCCTCTTTGCAGTTTCTTCGGATTTTCGTTTCGTTTCCTTGTGAGATCTTGGGTTTATCCCTATTTGATTTGAGGCTCGGGCCCTAAGAATGGCCTCTTTCAACAAAATTACTTTTTCTTGTGGGAAATAGCCTTTTCCCAGATCTGTGCATCCCTTCTCAATACCTTCCATATCTAGGTTTTCAATATCCATATCCTTTGCTTCATCTCCTTTCCCCGGTCTTCTTCAGTCTGTTTTTCCTATTGTAAGTCTTCTTCCATAAAACCCTTCTGTTCCTACACCGTTTGGGGTGGCTCGTTTCTTTTCCCTTCGTGGCTCGTTTCTTTTCCCTTCCTGGGCCTGTATTCCTTTATTAGCTTTCGTGATATGTTCCGCAAGGTATTCAAGGATCTCGCATTTGTTTGAGACGGTGGGTTTCTTTTGGATATCTTAACTCTCTTGCCATCTGGCCCCTCTTTTACAGCATGAAACTTTTGTAAAACCCTGATCCTTCTAGTCTTCCTCCCTTCTTTCCCCACCTACCTTTGGGTTATTCATTGGGAAGTCTCTGAAGAGGTGCCTGTATTCATGACACTGGCGACATTGAAAGGGGACCTGCTCATAGTCTAGGGTTTGGAGCCATTCCTCATCCTCCCATGACATGCAAATTGCTTCTGGAAATTCCTTCGAAAGATCCATGTAGACGCATATCCTTACATATGCCACATACCTTTGAGCCTTGGCTTGTTCCAAATTCTTTATAAATTTACCAAGGGTATCCCTATATCCTCCAAGATCTCTGAATCCCTGTATTCGCTTGACAATGAGTACAACATGATCCAAACATGAGAAAACCTCATATCCTCCTTATCCGGGCAGAACTTCTCCTTCCAGGGTCACAGGAAAAGGCCAGTAGAGTAGAAGAAATACGGTCCTCCATCCATGATCCTGTTTCGATCTTCTAAGTTGAGGAAATAAATGGTGAAAAACCCCTTCGATCCCAACTGGAGGTCACATTGCCCTTTTGGTTTCCATGTCGTGTTGATCCACCAAACCAGGGACTTTTCAGATGGTTGTAGACCCACAAACTTCCCTATCAACGCATGATATTGCATAAATTGGATCTTTTCCCTTATCTTGGATGATTTAACCATCATGGTGGGAATCAGGGCCGCTTTAGGCATGCATTTCCCTGGTTTCCTAACCACTGGTCTTTCCCCCTTATTCAGATCTAGATTTATCAGGATATCTCCAATTTTTAGGCCGGTTGGCTCCAAGGCTTGGGAGGCGCCCAGGCCTCCCCCGCTACCTCTTCCATTCGTCCATCATGCCTTCCTCCTTCTGAATCCCCCACTCAAGCCTTCCTCCTATGAGATATGCCGAAACTCTCCATCACTACAAATGTTTTAAACAACACTAAAAAACTATAAAAAAACAAAGAACTTGTCCTTCCTCTCTACCTTCATATAATGCACTTTTCATTAAATCTACCCAATCTTCCAAACATGCATAACTTAAAATTTCTTAACAAAAATAGAATTCGAAATCACCACAAAACAAGATAAAATAGGGTTTCACTTGATATCTCCAACATACATTAAACAATTCACGAACCAAAGTCTTTTCGTCATAGTATCTAGCAAATATTTAAATGAAATAAAAATTAACAATCCAAAATTTGAATAGCCTTTTATCATAATTTAGAACCTGATAAATTTCCCATTGACTTTCATTGGGCTTCCTATCTAACTAACTGCATCCCTAAACTCCATTAGGAAACCCACTTTGGCTTGCATTTGCATTCCTTGTTTGGACAAGACATTTGTCATTGAATTTAGCTCTCTATAAACTGTTAGAGTTTTAGCTCTGGAGGCACTCCGCATGTGTTTGTTTTGTATGCGGAAGTGACCATGCACTAGCTAGGCTACTTTACTTTGTAATGTTGTTTTATAAAGTTTAAAAGTGACTCTTATGTAAATGGGACTTTTTATAAAGTATTCCCTTGTTTTAATTTTATAAAGTGACTTTATGATAAAGTGCACTTAGTTCATAAAGTAAATGTGACTTTATTAAAATTAAATGTAACCACTTTTGGGGGGAAAGTTTCTCAACCTTTGATCTTGAAAATGCAAGATTTATTCTTTGCCTTTGGATTTAGGGATTGGGAAGGTGAAAAGTCACTCTCCAGTTATAAGAGAGAGCCTAGGGTAGTGTGAAAGACAAGTGGAAGGAAAGCATTTCCAAGAGTGAGCATTTGGCTGAGCTATTTGCAGAGAGAGAGGGAGCTGCAATTTTTCCCAAGTGGGCACGAATCCCAAGGAGAATTTTTTTCTAAAGAGGGCACAAATCCCAAGGAGCTGGGCAGTTTTCAAGGCATTTACTTTCAGTTGAGTTGTACTGTTCCGTACAGTACAACAATGGCACATTTTTCGAGGATAAGCGATTTTTTTCAAGCTCAAAAATCTGTACAGTCCGTATATTTTGCTGCTGGCATGGAAATCGAGGTGGGCATGAAATTCGAGAAATCTAGTACAGTCATTAATGCTGAAATAAATGTTGTTGTAAATTATTTCTCTGCTTGATAAATGCTGCAATCAAATTCTCTTGGACTGGTTTTCCCCGGGGTGGGGTTTTTCCAGGGTCACATTGACCAAAATCTACTATTTTATGAGTTTATGAGTTTGTTGTTTTTATGTGTATTTCCACTGCTACAGACTTAGTTTTTTCAGTGTTTTAGCTTCAAGGTTGTTGGGTTTTATGCATGTGAAGTATTTTTTACTTAATGACAGTATAGTATGAAATCTGGGTTTAACTAAGTGTTTGACAAAAGTCTGTTTTTTTGTCAATATTTCTACATAAACATGGTGATATGAGATATTTGTGAACTCTATCTCCTTTCTTTTCAAATCCTATAGAATTTATTGTAGTATCATTTTCCCCATCATGGACAAACCAATCGTCCAATTGAGTATTGTAGAAGAATCACCAAACACCTACGATTTTCAAATCGCCTTGCCTTCTACCTATTCCATTAGTAAATTCAAATCCATTAGGTCTACATAGTCGTTGGTCCCTTCCCCACTCACCCAAAACCATAACCCCCCACCCACAACCCCCTCTAATCTTGCTTTAAATTTATATAATGTGATTCATTTAGAAATAAAATACCTCATGCACTAGAAATAACTACAACCATGTAATTGCAACATCAAAATAGCCCCAAGCCCCTTAATTATCTATTGGAAGATGGCCTATCTTTCACATAATTTGTGGGTACTTTTATGGTTTGAAATATTTTTCTAAATTGAGATACGCACTGAAAAGATGACACAATAATATCTTGAAATAGTTTAGCATTTCTAGCTAACCAAATGCCCCAAGACACCACAAAGGGAACAATTTTGAAAGATTGAAGCTCCCTTTTTTGAAACTAATTATTCAAACACTCCTCTTCTATTTACCCTTGTTATCCATCCATAGATCTTTTCATCTCATTTGTATCTGCCTAAACCTTCCCAACATATTGGAAATTGTTTAAAAGATGATCCATAATTTTTTTTAGTTCCTCAATGAATAGAATTACATTGACCAGGTCCACATCAATTTCATTTTTTTTTAAATTCCCATGTGAATTTTTTATTCCTTGGGAATAGACACATATAGACCATTGTTTGAGAGAAACTTTAATCTTCCATGGAGGATATTCCCCCATGGATGGGTCCTTGGTGTTAAAGCTACAACATCATGAGTCAGTCTCCAAGCTAAACTTGTGTCAAGATTTGGCCTTTTGTGTCTAGGTAGTGCCTTAGGGAGATTAAGATGGACTTAAGAAGCTTAGAGTAGAATCGTGAGTTGGACTCAAGAATGACTAAGCCTTACGTGTAAAGGTTAAGCCTCATATGTTGAGGAAAGTGCTATGCATGTCAAAGTAATGGTGCTATGCAATATTGTTTGTCAAGGCTAAGGTCTTGTGTGTAAGGTGGATCCTCATGTGTTGAGGTAATGCTTTGCAAGTTGAAGTATGAATGGTGTGTGACATTCTACTAACCATGGTCTTAAAGATGGATAAGCTATTAAGTCTCCTCTATATATTAGCCATCTCTAGGGTGAATTACTTTAGCATATGACCACTTGGAACGATAGTAGAACGAGATGATCACATCATTATAAAAATATCCTTAGTATATTTGATATGATAAATAAATAAAGTTGGCACAAGTGTACCATGCATATAAGACAAGAGATAAATATAAAAAGTGTTAAATAAGAGAGAACTCAATTTGTTCACTTCAATGATGTTAACAAGAAAGAATTCAATTAAAAGAGTTAACTAAGTGTTAACAAAGAAGTTCTACTTAACTAAGTGTTTGCATGACGACACTTGAGTTAAACTAAAATACGACGCCTATTTTAAACTAAAATATGACACTTAAGTTACGACGCTTGAGTTAGGAACCTAACTAAGTGGTCTAACAACCAGTTGAGATGTCAGTTCATCATGAATTCAGAAGACAAAGATATAAGCCAATAATCAGAAGGATTGCACAGTTGTTATATAGGATTGATGAGACCAATGTGTAGAGAAAATTCTCTCTTGAAGGCATTCCATATTTTGTGCATGTGACCAAAATCAGCGAATTGGTTTTGCGTTGGATATATTGCTGGGTTCTTCTATTCAGTCTTCTCTCTTGCACTGATATTGCACCAAGGGTGCTTGGTATTTCTCTCTGACATTTCTAGGGGTGCTTGATGTAATATGCACATTGTAAAGATACTCTCTGCTATCTATCAATATACTAAGGAATGTTTTGTTAGGGTTTTCTCCCTCAAGTTATAGATAATTTCTCCAAGATAAATTCTGTGTCATCTGTGGATGTTTATGCTTCTGATTATTCATTATTTTCAAGTACTACTGTAATTCCATAATTAAGATAAAAAATTAACATGGTATCAGAGAGTAGGGCATGAAAATCTAAGTTTTGCAGTCAAGCTTGAGCCTACATGGATCGTGAGTGGTATAAGTTGAGCACAGTTCTTAAAGAATCACGGTTTCAATCTAAGTAAGACCAGACGTCTGGCTTGAAGGAACTTTGAACATAAATACCTAGAAGTCCAAGATTCTGAATATCCTGGAAGATCATGATCTATGTGGATACATGTACCTTGTTTTTGAAGATCCTACTACAAATGTTGGGCACTTTGCTTTCAAAAAGAATCAAACCAAAGCATAGAGAATCATTTATGATTATGTGAAAGACAATTTGATGCCAGTTATTACTTCATTGAAGACTGCAAAGGAGTGATTCAACACTTTGACCAATATTTATGAGAAGTAGGCTCCCAGTCAAAAGATATTCTTGAAGAAGAAACTTTGTAATTTGAATATGGATAAGGACGAAACTATTGCTTCCTTCTTCACAAATATCTCTCATGTAACATATCAACTCTTGATTATTGGAGTAACTTTCGATGATGATGATCTCATACAGGTTTCTATTGATTGTCTTCCATATTCATGGGAGACATTCTTGGCCATCGTAAATGGTTGATAAGTGCAACCAAACTTTTAAATATTGTGGCATGATTTCCTTCAAGGAGAGTGAATTCAGAGCAAAAATGTTTCCTCCAAAGAAGAGAACCTTGATCTTACAACAAGGACATAGAGAGGAAATAAATACTTTCTTAGAAGAAGTTTCCTCATCAAAAGGAAAATGAATTCAAAAAGAACTTTGATAAGTCTAAGGTGAAATGCTTCAACTACAATAAGAATGGTCACTTTGCAAGAGATTGTCATGCAAAGCAAAGAGGAAAGTTCAAGGGTATGTTTCATGCTTCTACTGCTACGTAAGATGAATCTACAAGAAAGAATTATTCTAATGACCAGGATACAAGGAAGGAGTACACTATTTGGATCCATTACCACTAGTGCTGAGACAAGGCTGGTGGATAATGGCGCATCCAAACACATGACTAGATGTAGGAGTGCTATATCAAATCTGAAGGAAAAGATGTTCTCCTATCTGGTGGAGCTTGGAGATAATACCACATATTCAATCCAAGGAGTTGGATCCACTTATTTTCAGTTAAATTTAGGAGATGTATTCGATGTTGATGAAATTTTGTATGTTCTCGATCTAAAAAAAAATCTCATGTTTATTTCAGTTCTAGAAGATAAAGGTTTCAGAGTAATCTTTATGGACAATAAAGTGCTCTTGTGGCCTAAGAGTATAGACTTGAATTATACAAATATATTTGGAGTTATAGAGGGAGGTCTCTACAAATTTCCTCAAAAGTTCATTAAATCCACGATCGATGACACAATCAGTCCTTGTGAACTATGGTATAGGAGGCTTGGTCATATTCATTTCAAAGCACTACATGTCTTCTCTAATATGGTAAAAGGAATGTATGTGTTTCAATATGAGCATAATGGTATTTGTATAGGTTGTTCTCTTGGTAAGGTCATCAATAATATCTTTCCAAGCAGTACCAAAATATCCAAAGAGATCTTGGACTTGATGCATTCATATCTATGTGGTCCTATTTCTGCTCCATCCTTGAGTGCTTATCTGTACTATGTGCTTTTCATAGATGACATCTTTTGCAAGTCTTGGAAATATTTTTTGAAAGCAAAGAGTGAAACTTTGAGTAATTTTCAAGAGTTGAAAGCATTAGTTGAGAATCAAACTAGAAATCAAATCCATGCTTTGAGATCTAATAATGTATGAGAGTTCGAGTCTCGTGACTTTAATGAGTTTTGGAGAGAGGTAGGGATAAGAAGGTAGCTGACTGTAGCTTACAACCCCCAACAGAATGGGGTTGCTAAAAGAAAGAACATAATAATTTGTGAAGCTACAAAAGCTATGATGTGTGATTAGGATGTACCCACATATTTATGGGCAGAAGCCTACAACACTTTTGTTTATATTCATAAGAAAAGCCAACATGCTATCCTAGGAGAAAAGAATCATGAAGAAGTTTTCATTGGTGAAAAAATAGATGTTGGACACTTGAATATTTTCGGTTGTCCTATCTACATTCATGTTCCAAAAGAGAAGAGGACAAAGATGGAGCCATCCGAAAAAAAGGAACATTTGTTGAATATAGAGAATCCTCCAAAGCTGATTGAATCTATGTTCTAGGACAAATGCACATTGAATTCAACAAAGATGTAACATTTCATGAAGAGGTTGCCTTAAAACACTCTAAATAACTTCAGTGTGATTTAGATATGGAGGAGCGTGTGACTACCATGATGGAGGATCAAGTTTCTAGTTCTCCTCATTTAGATGTTGAGAGGGAGAATCCAGAAGAGTCTTTAGATCTGCTTGATCTTGAAGATCCACTAGAATTGGTAGAAATATCTCTTGATGAACCTCCTGCTAAGATGAGATCTTCCTGGTGTTGAGACATTCTTCAAGAGGTAGAAAAAACATGGAGCAACATTATGCATATCCAGAGAGCGAAGGAAACATGAAATATATCTAGGATATGTAGCACGGTTGAGTCACATCAATGATTCATAACACATCACCTATGAGAAAGTCGCTAAGAAGCATGCATAGAAAGATGCCATGGTGGAAGAATACAAATCCATCATGAAAAATGATGTGTGGGTAATGGTTCCTCAACCAAAAGGGAAGTTTGTAGTAACTTCCAAGTGGCTTCATAAAATCAAACATGCAACCGATGGCAATATTGAAAAATATAAAGCAAGATTTGTGGCTTGTGGTTTCTCACAGAAAGAAGGAATAGACTATGATGAGATATTCACTCCAATGGACATGTACACCACTATTTGATCCATGATTTCACTGGCCTTAGTTTGGGGTGGAAGTTTCACCAGATGGATGTGAAAATTGCCTTTCTCAATGGTGAAGTTGAGGAAAATGTATACATACAACAACCTGAGAGGTTTGTAGTTCACTGGGAAGGAGTCCCATGTATGCAAACTTAGTAAATCCTCATATGGGATTAATTAGGCCCCAAGGGCTTGGTAGTATAGGATTGACAACTATCTTCAGAGCTTGGGATTCTCCAAAAGCCAAGCTGACCCCAACCTGTACTTCAAGGTTGTGAAGAACCGACCACTGATATTGGTTCTCTATGTTGATGACTTGTTCCTTACTAGAGAGGAACACCATATATATCAGTGCAAGAGTGAGCTCAATTTTGAGTTTTGAATGAAATACTTGGGTCTTATGCACTACTTTCTTGGTATGTAAGTTTGGCAAAGGAAATGTGAGATATTTCTTTCACAAGGAAAGTACACAATTGATGTGTTGTGCAGATTTGGTGTGATGGACTGTAAGTTCATGTCTACACTAATGGTTTGTAATTTGAAGAAACTGCATGAGTCAGATTCTGGATCAGATCTAGTGGATCCTACCAAGTATAGACAACTCACTGGTTCCTTAATGTATTTGATACATACTAGACTAGATATATGTTATGTTGTGAGTATCTTGAGTCAGTTCATGTTTGAGACAAGGTACATTGGGTTGCTTCCAAGCATGTGCTTAGATACCTTTGAGGTACTATTGCTTATGGACTTATATATCCTTCCAGTGGTGGAGTGATGCTACTTGGATATGACGAATCTAACTGGGGTGGTAGTATTGTGTACCGAAATAGTACATGCATATATTGTTTTAGCTTCAGATCAACTACGATCTCTTGGTATAGTAGGAAGTGGGGCTCCATATCCCAAATTACTATAGAAGCATAGTATATTTCTTCTAGTACTGTCTGCTGAGAAGCTGTTTTTCTTAGGAAGCTACTTGTTGGGTTATTCGGTGAGAATCCTGATACTACTATCATTCGTTCTAGAAATAATAGATGCATTAAGCTCTCAGAAAGCCCTATTTTTCATGATAGATCGAAACACAGTGAGATGAAATACCACTACATCATATATATGGTCCAAAAAGGTGTCGTAAGACTTCAGTACATTTCTACTGATTATCAGATGGAAAATATGTTGACTAAGCCTCTGTCCTTGATGAATTAAAGGTATTTCCGGACAAGCTTAGCATGGAAGAGAATTCCCCCCTCGCTGAGAGGGAGTGTTAAAGTTACACATCATGAGTCATTCTTCAATCCAATATTGTGCACTGGGATTGGGCCTCGTGTGTCGAGGCAATGCCTTAGGGAGCCTGAGTTGGACTTAGGAATCTTTGAGTAGAATCTTGAGTTGGACTCAAGAATCTTGGAGTAGAATCTTGAGTTGGACTCAAGAATGACTAAGCCTTATGTGTAAAGGTTAATCCTCATGTGTTGAGTAAATTGCTTTGCATGTCAAAGTGATAGTGTTGTATAGTCTTGTTTGTCAAGACTAAGATCTTATGTGTTAAGGTAGATCCTCATGTGTTGAGGTAATTCTTTGCAAGTCGAAGCATGAATGGTGTGTGCCATTCTACTAACTATGGTCTTAGAGATGTATAAGGTATTAAGTCTCCTCTAAATACTGGCCACCTATAGAGTGAATTACTTTAGAATATGACCACTTGGAGCGATAGTAGAACAAGATGATCACATCATTGGAAAAATATTCTTAGTATATTTGATATGATAAATAAATTAAAGTTGACACAATTGTACCATGCAGATAAAACTAGACATAAAGATAAGAAGTGTTAAATAAAAGAGAACTCGATTTGTTCACTTCAAATATGTTAACAAGAAATAATTCAATTAAAAGAGTTAACTAAGTGTTAACAAAGAAGTTCTAATTAACTAAGTGTTTGCATGATGACACTCAAGTTAAACTGGAAAATGACACTTGAGTTGAACTCAAATATGACACTTAAGTTATGACCCTTGAGTTAGAAACCACTTCTAAGTGGTCTAGCATCTAGTTAAAGAGTGAGTTAATCATGAAGTCAGAAGGCAAAGATATAAGACAAGAATTAGAAGGATTGCACAGTTGTTATGCAGGATTGTTGAGATCAATGTGTAGAGCGAATTCTCTCTTGAAGGAATTTGCTTTTTTGTGCATGTGACCAAAATCAGTGAATTGGTTTTGCGTTGGATATACTGCTTGGTTCTTCTATTATTCTATCTTCTCTCTTGCACTGATATTACACCAAGGGTGCTTGGTATTTCTCTCTACTATTACACCAGAGGTTCTTGATGTGATAAGATCATTGTAAAGGAACTCTCTGCTATCTATCAATATACTAAGGAAGATTTTGTTTGGGTTTTTTCCCTCAAGCTATAGAGGGTTTCATCAGGGTAAATTATTTGTCATCTGTGGATGTTTATGCTTATGATTATTCATTGTTTTCATGTATTACTGTAATTCCACAATTAAGATAAAAAATTAACACTTAGCCTAGATCATAATGTCCTCTTCCTCATTAATTCTTATTTGAATATTCTTAACTTGTTCAACATAAACCTTCTAGTCATCAACATCTATCTAGGTCATACCTAATATCTATCTAATCTTCCATCCTTGTTGAAAAATTGATTTAGGAATTGCATCAAAAATTTGTGCAAGTTTAATTCCTTAGCTCTACATATTAATTGTCATATCAATTGGTAATATTTAACCTTCTCCACAATATAGGGGTTAGTCCCTATTTTAACTTAGTCTCTATTTCTTGCTTCCATATTAACCAATTACCCACAAGAGGAAAAAATATACTATATCCTTCTGGACCATAAACACCTTGCATATAGTGTAAGTTTTAAATATGTGAAGTGAAGCAATGCATATAGATTCTTAAGAAAAACAAAGATTAGACAATGGAAAACACATAGTACATGGAGATTTACCCTATAAACCCTTGACGAGAAAAATAAACAAAACTTAGAGCTTCACCTCTATCTTTTCCCTTGTGTTTCTTAACCATTCACAATACAATATTGAGGCACTCCACATCATCCAAAATCCTAATACGTTAACCCATATTAGATTTAGACCCCAATCCCTTCACCAAGATTAGTTACATATTTTATGACAAATAGAAAACAAAATGGAGTATGGGGAATGTGTAGTTGCGCCCCACCTCCCCCTCTATGAACCCCCTTGACCCAGTTTCACATACAACACCCGTCACATATGATAGACCAATAATACATATACAACATATTGGCCTGATTTCTTTGTTGATCAATTATACAAAATTTAGTAGTTTATTATATTTTTAAGATATCATCACCTCCAAAAACCCTCGTTGGAAATTAGCCTCCATAGTATTTTGGCTACTAAGGATTTGCCAAAAAAATTGTATGATTTTTAAGCCTCTTCTTACTACTTCCTTTGCTTTAGTCAAGGGATAACATTTGACTAGGTGAATGCTATATTTTTCTCTCTCACCTTTCCATGGAAGTTTATGTCATTCGTTTATAATAATTTCTAACATACCTTTAGAGATGTAAGCCATGATATGTCAATATACTGGTATAGCTTCCAAAACTGAATTGACTGAAGTTTGTCTTTCCTCTTAATTAAATCCATTTGTTACACCACATTTCTATTCTTTTTTCAATCTTCTTGATCAAACACTTTAATTATTCTTCCTAGAATAGTTTGGTTTTAAAATTAAACCTATATAGTTAGAACATTCCTCGAAGTCCACATATTGGAAAGGGAAATCGTGTAGAATCCTTCTATCATATTCATCCTCCAATCCATTAAAATATATGAATGATTTATGCATATTTATTAATTTCATCGTAGATGATATTCTTATTCAAATATATCCTTTAACTGGTTGACATCTCTTTTTATATATCCATCATAAAACAACAACATTTCATCTACAAATAATAGATGAGTCAGATAGAAATATATTCCTAACTTTATCCCACTCAAATTTCTTGTTCTTTTAGCCTCTCTATTGGTATACTTAATCCTTTCACTATTAAAAAAAAGAAAGTAAAGGAGACATAGGGAATCCTTACCTTAGTCCCGTGGTAGGATTAGAAAACTCTAATGTTGATCCGTTAATTATAACTGCAAAGGAAAATTAAGTCAAATAATGTATAATCCAATTCACCATTTAAAAACACACACTAATATGAATTAAAATAAGTCTCAAATTAAGAAAATGTGTTCTATCATAAGTCTAACATAGATATAACTCCATAACAATGGCATGCAAATATAGCTCTATTTTGATACAATGTAAACCTTATGATGCCGCTCCTATGAATTCATGGATTTATCTCCCATGTAGAAAACTAAATTGTTCTTTAAGAATTATCTTTGAAAAGATCTTCTTCACTATTGTAATAACAATAATTTGTGCCTTTTATTTTATTTATGTAATTGCAAAGTGAATTAGGTGTTATACAACTATTTACCACCCTCTTGAGATCACTAAGAACCTTTAACTACTTCAAGTTGTTGAGACACTTTCAATTTCTCATAACTTATTATTATTTAATAATAATAAAAATTTATTAAGTTATCGAGAAACTTTATTATTTTTTCCATTAGAAAAATACATTTTCTAGAACCATTGGTGAGTTGTGAGGAGATTAGCTTCATGTGTTGGGTCCTACATGTTATGAGCTAACATTGCTAAGTTCTAGGTGTCCACATTCATCCCCTCTACCTTCACCATCCACCTATATAATGAAGGTCCTCCAATGGGGAAAGGGGAGAGATCTTGGAGAGTATAGTTACACCAGTGTATTCCTCAGTGGATCCATATTTATCTCTTTAGATCTAGAGATAAAGGAATTAAATGCTGTCCATTTATAGAGAGAAAGCCTCTTCCTTCCTTATCTGATCATCATTGAGAGAGATCCCAACCTTTGGTGATTGAGGTGAGGAGGAGTTGGGATCAAGGAGATCCTTTATCATGAATCTAGATAAAGAACATTGTGATGTATTGATTTCCATTTTGATATAGATATTGATGGTTTCCCCCATAATCATTGTCTTATTTCCATGGTATACACTTATGATACAAAATCTTGTTATTTATTGAATTAACTACTCTTTGTGCATTCTATATTGTTGAAAAGGTTTGAGGAAGGTGTATCTTGCCACTTTGTGTGCAGGTAGTAGGTTTTAGAAGTTGGATTAAAGGATATCTAGGGACTACACCGACTAATATTATACGAAGGATGACCATAGAAAAGAAGGTACGCTTGAATCATTCTCTTTTCTATTGTTTACTAAAATAAAAGGGTAGATCTAGAGGGAAAAATGTTGATCTTTGTCTTACTGTCTATATTGGGTATTGGGCACACCCAAGGGAGGTCTCACCTATTTTTAGGAGGGATTTCTCCATAGCAGGATTGACAACTCTGACGGGGAGAATTACAGTTGAGTTTTTGCTCATGTCTTGAGTATACATTGTTGTTTTCTAATTCTCAAAGCTGATTTTCATTGTCTTTGAACATCTGGGTATTAAAAGAAAAAATATTCATTAAGGAATATTTCTCTGGGAACACCTACTCTAAGAACCCCACAACCAACAAAAAAAGGATAAACATAGTTGATAACAAAACCCTTATCCAATAAGGAGGAAACTCTAGGATTTACCTAATGAGGGAGTTCACCCAAAGAATTTTTTTTTCCTTTTTTTTCTTGTTTTGGTTTCCTAGTGGTAATATTTTGAGAATAGATAGATAAAATGGGGATGGAGCCATTATTATCCCCAGAGTTGGACGAATAGACATGTAAAGTATTTTTTAATAAAGCATGTTTGAACGAGAAAGATGAATCAATAGCAAGGGAGTTGTAAACATGGTAGAAATAATAGAAATGACGAAGAGGAAATCACAATAGGTAAAGGGGAATTTTGACAACCACCAAGTGGGGAAGAATTAGAGGGATATAATGAAAATTCCCTCGACTGGTTAATTGAATGCGAAACCATAACCCCAAAGGAGGCCACATCTAGTACCTTACTTGAAAGGGGATTAGAAGAATCCATCAATAAGGGCTCATTGGTAGTTGGTATAGACCTCTGAGGTACCCCCAAATTCTCATGCATAACATAAACATTATTTTTGGGAGAGGGATATTTTTAGATAAAAAAAACATTCCTTTTAACTTCATATTCACTCTCCGTCGAAATATTTAAAGATTCCAGAATTTGATCTACAAAAAGAAATTTTAAAAGCACATGGATAGTCTTACAAAACTTACCCAGAAAGCAAGAAGCCAATACTGGATCCAAAGGAAAGGGGAAATTGAGCCTAGACTCCAACTCATCTAACTCGTTGCATATATCCCTCGGTTCATCTTCAATAATTCCAAACATCTTATTGGAACAATTGGATTTGGAATGATGCGTTCCATGACAACAATGGCATCTGAAAGGGATTTTCCAATAATCCAGCCACTGAACGAAAGATCTTTCCTCCCAAATAACTTACAAATCCTCTGAAAAACCTTCAGAAACACCCATCTCAACCAACATACGCAAAAATTTATCGAAGATGACGCTTCGACAACTTCTTCTTTCAAGGATCAAAACCTAAATGCTAGTGGGTAAGGACCATAGAGATAGATCCAATAACCCAATATCTGTCTTCAATTTTTCTCCTATCCTCTTCCGAAAGAAAATTAAAACACACCCATCCATTCATAAGCATCAAAATTATGGGAACATGCTCAATGATAGGTTTCCACTTGATTCTGATCTACTTTAGAATTTCCAACCAAGATAACTTGATGTATCCGAGCATAATTATACAAAGATAATACCATGTCCATGGTTGTTTCCTTCCCCAATAAGCAAAGAGACTGACCTTTCTTCACTTTTTCAAATTTAAGTTTCCAGCAAGCTCTAGTATGACCAAAGAAAAGGGTCCTTTTTTTTATATTGAGGGGACAATCGAATTTACTACCCCCCCCACTACATTCTCCAACAACAAACCCAAAGGAGAACCGCCTCGCTTAGAGATATGATAGAAGTGGAATCCAAATCATGATTTTACCTCAGGAAAAACTTCCCTTCACCATCTAATCCAAGAGAACCCTCCTGTTGTCCATTCCCCAAACAATGACTTGAGGGAGAAAAATCGACCAAAGTCGTAGGATTTGTGTTAACCCAAACCCCTAAGTGATCAAAATTGGGTGAAAGTGTCTCTTGACCATTTGATCCATCAAATTAGTGAGGACACCAAAAGGGATCAACTTGAGATGTAATGGGAGTAAAAAATCTTCGAGCTTGGCCTACAACTCCACCAGGAAGATGTGATCGAGGGCTAACAAACCCCCTTGCCTTCCCGCCTCGCCATATACTAAAAATACCACATAAAAACCAAATACGCCACAAGGATATTTTAAAATATGCCACAATGACTACAAAGTAGACCACCCGTCACCAAAAAATTGCAAACCACCTAGAATCCCACCAAAATATTGTAAAACGCACAAACACCGAAAGGATAAAATACACATCAACAAAAACCTCCACGAGAACACATCCAAGTATGAAACCAGATTTTAGTGAAACAAAATGAATAAATTCCCACTTTTTGACTTGGTTGGTACTAGGCCTATCATGGCCCATATAGGCTTAACTGCAAGGTTGTTGTATTAAAATCCAACAAACCCTAGCTAGGGTTTTCAACCTACTTTTAAGTGTTTATGAGCATAAATTTTAATGTTTGTAACTAAAAGTATTGATTTATTTTTCAACTATTTGGCGGTTGATATTCCTTTTGATCATGGTGTTACTCAGTTGATTATGAAACTTAAGCACTTTCAATTATAATAGAGTTCTTGAGTCTTTTTTCTTTTCTTTTTTCCTATTTGAATTAAACTTTCCATCATTGAACTTAGTTTCGTTTTCTAGATACAAATTTGACTCTTTAACACCATTGCAAGTGCCACTCATCTTCTTAAAAGTTTATTGGTATTGCATAATTAAGAACATGTTCATTGTAAATTAAAGAAACTAAATTAAGAACTTGTATTAACATTTAGTTCTCCAGTTCCATAACAACTCTCTCCAAAACGATTGGGGTTTTCCCGTCAACCCTTTTGGCAATACAACTCCATATCCTTATCTGTAAGAACTCCTTATCATGCTCAATATCCACATGGGAATGCATGCTAGATGTAGGTGATGTTAATAAGACCATTATTTTAGAAATAAAAGGAAAATCGTGAGGGTATGGGATGTTACAAAGGTTTCCAGTTGGATTGTTGGACAATTCGGTATTTTACTACCTCAACTTTGTTGTTTGTCTTATATTTTGCCTCTGCTGTTCTAGCTTAGCGATATCATATGTTGCACGACATCAAGGCATGAATGGAGTTGTCACGAGTAAGTAAGATGTACATTTATTTTGTGACGCACTGTGCAATTATTGCTACTAAATTTCTTGTTTAAGGGGTGTATCACATTTCATGTAGTTACTAGTTTATTTAGATTCAATTCATCTCTAGGATGAGATTGTCATAGAATTTTTTTGAGGCCTCCAACAAATGTCTCTAAAACATTCATTAAATTGATTCTAGAATTTATGGGAAACATTAATTAATTTGAAATGTAATATTTCAAATTTCAAAAATATGGCATTTCAGTATAAAACATTGTAAATTGAAAAGCACCAAACAAACACTTATAAAATTAGGGAAAAAGCACTTCTATAACCATATGTTTTACATGGGGTTTGTGGAAACAATGGTGTTTCCAGTTTACTATTGGCCACTAACCAATCATATTGGTACCAGGAGGGGGGTATGGAACCAGGTTTCAGATGGGTGTGTTGGGTGGGAATGATTTTCACATGTCTGGTGCAACGGTGAAGGGAATGACAAAGGGTGGGGGGTTTCAAGGGTGCAAATTCTGAACCCAGTGAAATGGTTATTTATTTTTATCGGGTTTTCCTGACATCTTTCTGCAAAAGTCAACCCACATGAAATGCTCCAGCGAGAACCCAGAAGTAGATGTTAGGGGTTTGAAATTTGAGGTGGAGGTTAGACCTTGTCTTGGCTTGAGTGAAAACGTTTAGGTGTCAGGGTTGTAAATCATGTTTTTGCGTACTTTCAAGTAACTGGAGAGACTGTCGAAGTCTGCAACTGGCCCCATGGTAGCATTGTTTTATATAAACTATTTTTTGGATAAAATTGTAGTCTCTTTTGTGATGCTGGGTTCGGGTGGAACCTTCCAGTGGGGTTTACAAACACTAGATCTCTGCTCATAAAGATTTCTATTATTTTGGGGGGCAGTATTTGCCGGGGGCTTTGTGGGAAATTTTTTCTAGGATTTATGGGTGGAAAACTAATACTTGATACATGTCGTTGTTAATATTAGAAACCTATTATTTTACAGGCGCGTGGGGGTTTTGTTTCGAAATAACAGGTATTTTCCCTCTCGGGTGGAGTGGCGGGAGGGGTAGACCCTCTATTTGGTTGTATTCCTGTGACTATTATGGCCGAAAAAGTTCATATGTCGGGATATCTAGGCCAGGGACATGCATAAAAGGTGGTAACACCTGGAAAATCCCTGCCAAATGAGCCCACGGTTTTAGCCGAGCTGGTTGGGGTGGGGTTCACTCCGCGGGATGTAACTGTCCAGGAGAATGGGGCAATGGGATCCAATATTTATCACAACAAAACGTTCAGATGCTACAACAAATTTAAGTACAAAAAATGGAAAATGTGTCAAGACGAAGATAGGATGTCGTTGGGACGTGGGGTGGGATTGGAGGAAGTGGTGGGTTTGACGGTGAGGTGTTTGGTAGGAAAATTCAGCTACAAGGCTATGCATTGCGGTGACATAGAGGGGTGGGATGAGAGTGTATGGGGGCCCATTCTCGGATATTTCCCTACTATCTATGTTTTCCAGAAGGTCTGGTATGGCTTCATCTTCATAACGAAATCTCACACAACCTTTGTCCTGGAGTCGACATGGTTGCGAGGCCAAGGTAGCCTGATGCTGCTCAAATGGCATTATGGCTTCGACCCAGCGTTGGAGGGCCTGAGGTACATACACATTTGGGTAGTTCTTCTGGACCTACCAATTGTATTTTGGAACCGCAAAGCCTTTACGACCATTGGGAACCATATAGGTCGTTTTCTCACCTAGATGAGGGTTTACTGGATGGTATTGACATGAGGATCAGAAAAATACTGGTAGAGATCGACATGAACAAGGGGTTTCGAGAAAAGGTGGTGATTGACTAGCGAGATCGAGCTTTTACCCAACCATTGGATTACTAGGGCATCCCATTCCGACGCTCCAAATGTTGTGAGATTGGACATTCATGGAGACAATGCACCTCATCTAGTTCCTGATTCAGAGCTTGGGTCATCAGAAGTAGAGGCTTGGACGTCAAAAGATTCGGCGGGGGAGGTTTGGGTCGCTTTGGATTCTGGAGTTTCTATTCGGCCTTCCAATAATTTGGAACTGTTGGCAGACCAACCTTACCTGAGTAAGTTGCTTACATTAAATCCTTCCATTGTTTCATCTCTAAATTCGAATGATTGTGCTTTTGTTCAGGCCCTGGAGCCAAAAGGTGATGCGGTGGGGAAACTTGGACTTGATGGTAACACCTTTTTTTACAAAGGGGTTATAGACCCGAAGGTGCCCTATTTCGAAGTAATTAAAAAAGACTTTCCCGAGTTGTCAAATTCTCGTTTTCCTGAGGGCGCCTAGCTGGGGGTGGGGGTGGTGGTGATTTGGGGATGCATGTTGAATTTGTGGTTGGGGTTTTAAAAAACCATATGGACAAGTCATCATCTTTCCCTCCCATGTATGGGGTGAGAGTACTAGATACATGGGTTAGTATTGGGAAGATAGAGGTGGAGGATCCCTCTCCATCTCCGTCAACTCAAGCACATAGTTGGCCAAGAGAAATTGGCGTATCATCCACTGGGAATGAATATCTAAAAAACCTCCCCTTAAAAGTTTTCTCGAGGATTGATGTTAAGGGATTCCCTCTTCCTATACCCGATCCTCATGAGGATAAAATACCCATCCACTGAAGTGTCTGGCTGAATCATCACAATTTCCCTATTCTAGGGGAGCCATTCTGGGGGGGATTAAAACTGATTTCTCCCCCATAAAGACTCATAGTGTGAGAAAGGTAAAAAATAGGACTCAATATCGTGAATACTAAAAATCCTCATCCTAAAGAAAACCTTATTTTTTCTCCGTCTTCTGCAAACTCCAAGGCGCTTAGAGGCATGAAATCCCTAGCCATGGTTCACAAATGATTTTTACATCCATCAACATTCAAGGAGTGGGGGCCCTCCAAAAACACCTTGCCCTTCAACGAATTGTGGATAGGGACAAACTACATGTGGTTTTTTTACAAGAAATGATGGTTGTGGGTCAATAAGCCTGCTCTTTTTTTCTCAAAATAAAAAATGACTAGGAAGTTGCAGTGGTGGCTGATGTGGGATTATCGGGTGGTCTCCTTGTGGCTTGGAACCCAAGGAAAGCTAAACTAAAAGCATTTTCTGTGTATGCAGGAATTTTATTAACAGGTTTTTTCATGGATTTTCTTGAAGAAATCAACTTAATGAACATATATGGACCATATAACTCAAAATAAACTTTTTGGAATAGAATTGTGGCTGATGGGTATTTTGACCTTCCAAACTAAATACTAGCAGGTGACTTGAACTATACATGGTCGGCATGTGAAATATGGGGGCAGAAATCAAAATTGGATCCATTAAGCGATTATTTTGTGGATATGATGAGCAGGGCAAATTTGATTGATGTGGAACTAGTTCTTTTGGGTCCTACCCGGTGTAACGACAGGCTTGGTCAGGAGAAGGTGTCCAAAATATTGGATCGATTTTTGGTTTCAAAGGCTTTGCTTGAAAAAATGGAAAAATTTAGATCCTGTATCGATCCCTCGCGCTACTCGGACCATCATCCAATCTACTTGAAACTTGTGATGGATGGGTTGAGAAATATCAGACCTTTCCAATTCAATCACAAGTGGTTGAAGGTGGGGGGATTCAAATATTTGATTTGTAAAGTGTGGACTGATGACGTTTACCTGGGGGCCCTTTCTCCGCTAGAATTATTAACTGAGAAGCTGGGAAGATTGAATTTTGAAGTTATTGGGTGGATCAAGGAACGAGCTGCTTTGGATAAAAAGGCCTTAAGGGTGATTGAAACAAATATCGACAAAATCTGTTCAATATCTGCAATGGGGGTGTGGAACCAAACAAAAAAGGACCAACTCCTCAAACTTGAAAGGGAGAAAGCATTGATTCTACATGTGACTTATGAAAAGGCCCATTTAGCGAGTCGTACGACTTGGTTAGAGGCTGGTGACAAGAACACCAAATTCTTTCACAAGTTTGCTGATCACAGGCGGAACACAAATACTATTTGGGTCATGAAGTCAAAAGATGGGTTGCTGGTTCAAGATCAAGCAGGTATCACAAAAGAAGCATTCTATCATTTTAAGTCATATTATAGTTATGTGGGAATTTCCTTAGTGATTGAACAATTAAAATTCATTAAAGAAATTCCTAGGATTTTTAATGAAGAGGATGGGGATGCTATCTACAAGCCGGTCCTGATGTATGAATTAAAAGAGGTTATTCAGGAATTGGCCAGATAAAAAAGTCCAGGCCCTGATGGCTGGACTATGGAATTGTTTCTTGACTGTTTCGAGATTATGGGGCCAGATTTGTTGTGGTGTAATGTCCCCA
This sequence comes from Pseudotsuga menziesii, assembly GCA_001517045.1. Taxonomy (NCBI): domain Eukaryota; kingdom Viridiplantae; phylum Streptophyta; class Pinopsida; order Pinales; family Pinaceae; genus Pseudotsuga; species Pseudotsuga menziesii. Next base: position 344,443 of record LPNX010366150.1, on the reverse strand, counting down.
TTCAAATAATTGCATAGCAGGACAATTACATCAATCGTACTAGTTCCCTAGGTTGGATGGATGCATTTGAAATTTTAATAAGGGAGCTAATAAATGATGTTCAAACATTAGAATGGGATAAATATTTAATAATGTAGCCTATTAAATAAATACAAGAGAAAATTGAAGTGGCAATGGAGCATGGAGACACATGGAGACTATGGGGCCCACATAAGCTAGAAATTTTGTGCCACATGGCATCCTCCTCTTGCAATTTCGAATCCATGGGAAGCCTAAAGGTTCTTGGATGAGTTATAAGGCTAATACACTTGGCCATATGCATCATAGGTCGAATTTGGGAAGAAATGTAACTTACATAGGAGAGGAAGAGTCATTTTGGAGCTAGTGAGACACTTGGACTAGATTCCCTAGCTCTATGAAAACAATGATGAAGATGCTATGACATCTATGACAAAAATCAGATCTCAAGGCTGACATATGACATATCTGACATGTCAGGTCGAAATAGAGCATCCAAGAGAGCTCTCATGTGGGTTGGGGAAGCTCAATGGGCTCCTACTCGAATTTGGGGAAGGTGGAAGGCTAGGAAAGGGAGGACACATGACAAATCATGAGCACACACCCAAATTAGAATTGGCTTGAGTTTGTGGAAGGATTGGGAACATTATAAGGCTAAGGATTTTTATAAAATATAGGAATAAACCAAGAGAAGGGATTTTTATCATTTGATAAATTGTCATTTGTGAATTGTGAGAGCTAGTGGATGACTAGTTTTCTTGCCTTAGCCAATTTCGAGGGTGAAATATTCCCATCCAAGTTGGTGTTTGGAGAGGCCACTTAGGTATTTAATGGATTTTTAATTTCAGGTGTAATATATATGGCAACTCGTGGTTTGTTCTATTGCAACACTTCATCTCAACCATTTCCAGTTTTCATTCCATATTCATGCTCATGGAGGGATTGCGCCTTGGGTGAGCTATTGTAATTTGTGGGAGAGATTCTACTGGTAGTTTATGATTGTAATAAGTTAAATATTCTATTTTATTCATTATCATAAAGTTTCAAGTTTAAATACCCAATATTTGTATGTCAAATTGACTTTTAATGAGCAAACAATGACAATTTCCACTCTATTTTGATACATGCCATGGTAATGCTGATTATTTCGAATGGAGGAATGTATCTCTGATAAATGTATGATGAATGGAGTGTAATTAATGTTTATTACAAATTTCATGTTCAGTACTTAAGCATTGGAATCCATTTTACTCATTTTAATTGCATTGGGAGAAGATTTGGTGCCTTTTCCCCAAGGGTCGAAATAATGATTTGGGAGCTGTTTTGGAGAGAGTAACAAAAACATGTTTAAATTGAACCATGATGCATATGAGACCTTAGAAATTTCCCTTACATATCCCCTGCCTCTATTCAGAAATTTGAGTGGTGTTGGAAGCATTTGAGAAGCCATTTCCAACCTTTACCCGGGGGGAATTGGAACCCTAATTTGCTAGTAAAGTCTCCTACTTTGACCATACTATAAAACTAGTTTGTAGAAGTGATTGGAGGGTTGTAAATAATCTTTTAACATCATACTCAATTCTAAATATCATTCATAAACACTCTGAGAATATTTGGGAGCATTTGGGCCAATTTGGATACCTAGACATCAAAACTAGTCAAAGGTTGAAATAGGGAAAAAAGTGAACAAATTGGTCATTTAATAAAATTTCAAAAAGGGACATTACTTGTGGGATGTTGAATATTCCAGAACTAGGGGGGTGGTTTCTGGAGTGATGAATTCTACTTTTCTGGCTTTAATTCCAAAAAATTATGTGTCGGATGATCTAGAGGATTACCGCTCGATTTCCTTATGTAACTATGTATATAAAATTATCTCAAAGATAATTGCTAATAGGGCAAAGCCAATACTCTCTAGAGGTCTCTCTGAGGAGCAAATTGGATTTTTGGATAATAGGCAGATCCTGGAGGCCGTGGGGGTGGCTCAAGAGTTTTTTCATAGTGTCAAGACAAGATCGTTACCTGCAGGCGTACTACAGCTAGATTTGAATAAAGCCTTCGATTGAGTATCTTGGGGTTTTCTTAAGTTGATTTTGATCCAAATTGGTCTTCCTTATAGGGCTATGAAATGGATTATGGGATGTGTTACATCGGTGTCCTTTGCAGTGCTTGTGAATGGTTGTCCTACATATTTTTTTGCAATGGAGCGAGGGCTTAGATAGGGATTCCCACTTTCTCCGCTCCTTTTCCTATTGGTCATTAAGGGCCTAAGCAGATTAATTAAGAAAGCTAAGGCGAAGGGTAGTATCATGGGCATAAAAACAAGAAACAGTTTAAAGGTCACACATCTACTGTTTTTAGATGACATTATGCTCCTGGGGTCGGGATCATTCAAGGAATGGGTTGTCTTATCGGATATCCTGAGGATTTTCTATGCAGTATCGGGGTTAACTATAAATCCAAACAAGTTTCGACTCTATCTTTATGAGGCTTCATACATCCACATGGTTGAGATGGAAAGGTTATTACAGGAAAAATCATATCCATTGGAAGAAAGCACCAGATACCTTGGGTATTATATTAAACCAAATGGTTACTGCGTGGGAGATTGGATGTGGTTATTGAAGCGTTTCAACGGCAGGATCAAACTCTGGTGCTGGCGGTGGCTTTCCATGGGTGGCAGAATTACTTTGGCTCGTTCAATCCTAGTAAATATGGCGTTGTAGTGGTTTTCCTTGAGCAAGATACCAAAATCCATCATAAACCATATTCGTAAAAAAATTATGGCATTTATTTGGTCCGGGGACAATGAGCAGTCGAAATGCCATTTGATTCAATGGGAAACCATTACTAGACCCGTGGAGATGGGTGGATGGGGACTGAAGAATATGCAGCTGCTTTCATCGGCTTTAGGGGCCAAAAGTATTTGGCTGGTGGTCACTGGTGGCAACCTGTGGTCACACATTTTAAAGGATAAATATTTATGGAAGTTATCAATGATTCAATGGGTTTGAAGTTATAAAAAGTTGGGACAACGCATATCCAATATATGGGCTGGACTACTTGGTGCCTTCAAGATTTTTTCATCCTGGCTGGCATGGGCTCCAGGGGATGGGAAGGCCATCCAGGTGGGTGAGGACCCGATCATTCAGGTTCTACATTCACATGAACTCTCATGGTCTCTCTTAACTCAGCTGCACAACATTGGTTATTATTATCTTTACCAACATATATGTGGCTCGTGTCAAACATTCGACCTACCAGAGGTGGAGCTCTGCCGAACAACTAGGTCTTTATGGTACTATGGGTGACAAATGGTCTAGATACATTCGTGGGCTGTGTTTGGGCGCTATCAGGATGGAACCAATTCTAGATAAATTGTGTTGGTCCTATAATACAACTTCGGGGTCGATCTCCACCAAATTGGCTTATTATTATCTCATGGATGCAATCATTATTCATCGACATTGGTGGTTTTCTATCTAGAGGTGGAAAGCCCCTTCGCGGGTCATCAATTTCTGTTGGTTGGCATTAGACAACCGCCTTTTAACATGGGATAACCTTCTCCATCAAGGTATGATCGGCCCAAGCATGTGTTTATTATGTGGATTATTTGAGGAAAATATTCTTCATCTATTTGTTTCTTGTAGTTTCTGCCAGTCGGTGTGGTAGGATACAGGTCAACTGATCGATGCAACAACAAGCTGGGGCGGCGAGTCACTTTCGACTTGTTTCTTGCGATGGAGGAAGCTCTATCCCACATGGTATAATCTACCTTGTTTTTTACTGTTCGAAATCTGGATTTGTAGAAACAAACATATTTTTGAGGGCAGACTCTCAAATCCTTCTGCTACTGCTATTCGGGGACTCAAGAGGTTTTTGGAATACGGTGGGGATATTTCTACATGCGGTCACTGTTAGAGATTAAAACGTGTTCCAAATAACATTTCCCCAGCTCATAGTCTTATGCGTTTCTTCGATGGGGCATCACAGGAGGCGTCCAGTCTATGTGGTGTCGATGCCATTCTTTTGATGGATGACCTCAGTTTTTATAAACTATGGATGAATTGTAATCCGGGGTCAAACACCAAGGGGGAGCTTCTCTCTTTGTGGATCTTGCTAAATTTCACGAGGGAAGCGGGATTGGATGGGATTCATATTTTTGGAGACTCCAAGATTATTATTGGATGTGCCAAGGGTGGTCAACAGATAAACTTACTTCATATGGATCCTTGGTTGAAGCTATTCTGGTCTCTGATCGATCAGTTCCAAAGCATTTATTTTTCTCACACTTTTCGGGAGTAAAACGTCCAGGCAGACATATTGTCAAAACATGCACTTCTGGTGGTTGATGGGTACATTTTCTATGAACATTGGTCGAATGTTTCTGTGCTCTTGGATGGTGGAAAGATGGCTTTCTGTCCTTACTAGTTGTGGCCTTTCCATTTTGGATGCTATTTTTGTTTTTTTTTGGATATTCTAGGTGCTGCTCCTTCCTTGCTATTGGTTGGGTTATATCTATTTCCTTTGATGGTCTTTTCTGGACGATATGTAATTGATGTATGGATCTTTTTGGACATAGGATCCCGATCACATTTTGGGGTCTTGTCTCTGTGTTTTTTGTCCATAGTTTCTGCGACCATCTTTTCTCCGAATGATCTATCTTTGTACTACATTTTACAAATATTTTAATCAAATATCGTCTTTTTCATGAGGAAAAAACCCTATGTTTTACATAAACAAGCAACCTTAGAATTTTATAGTTAACTATAAACACAATAATTTCTCAGTCTTAATCTACGCCATCGTATTATTAATTCAATTCCCTTGCCTTTTTTTTGTGATAATCTTTGGCGTGACTTCTTAAACATAGTTCATTACAATTTGTGATTCATTAAACATTCACAAGATCTTTAAAAAAAATCTTTCGATGGCTATGTAATATTTGTGATTCATTAAACATTCACAAGATCTTTAAAAAAAATGGTGATTTTTGTAAAAGAGTTAATTGATGGAAAATGGGAAAAACTTTAATTGGTTTATTTAACAATGTTTGAATGCGTTAATTTCGATGGCTAACATATATGCCACAATATTGACACTAAGATGATTTTGGGCATTTTGACTATATTGTCAAAAACGTTGCTTACCAACATTTAGTGTATATGTTAAGGCCAAAATGTTTAGAAGGTTATGTTTCTTTAGAAGCTTCCACTTTTGAAAAGAGTAATATAATGAATGCATGGGTCGCTTATGAGTGTGAATACATGAAAACGGTATCTCGTCAATTCTTGAACATCGGTCAGTAATGATTTAAAATTCTTTTGCAATATTTACAATGGTGAATGGACATTGCTACCTTGGGTCTCTTGTTATATTATTCATTTTTAATTAGATTTACTATTTAGTGTATTTATTTAACAATGACAATGATAATAAAAAAATAAATTATATTTAAAAAATAAATAATGAGCAGAAATCTCAATTAACTTGCTACTGTACAGACATCAACTCCTTTGATGTGGATATCCAACCCCAGTCTGCAATTATGATCTTCTTCGCTTATTACTTTGGCTGTTTCATACCCAATATTGTCAGAGCTTCAATTTTCTGCTATGGCTCCATCAATAATTCAACGTTTTCTGTATAACTTTGGTTGTGCAATATTGTCAGAGCTTCAATTTTCTGCTCTGGCTCCAACTGCCTCCATCAATATATCAGCGTTTTCTGTTACCATCAGCCAAAGGATTTTATTAAGCCTCATATTAATTTACTGACCATAAGCTTTGTGAATATAACAATGTGGTCCTTCCTCATATTAATTTACTGTCTGTAAGCTTTTGTGAATATAACAATGTGGTCCTTACCTGTTTATTGATGGGCAAGAATCTTTGGAATGCTTCCAACAACAAATAAATGCACTGAGTTGTAGGATTATTAATTTCATCAAGATTTGATTTTACACATGGATGGTTAAATGTAGTACTACTGTACATATCAGTTTTATGATCATCTTTATCGTTGTCAGTTTTATGTGCAGTTGATTGCAATTAACATAGAAAATAGCTTCTCATTATCGTTATCAGTTTTATGTGCATTTAATTGCTATTAACATAAAATAGCTTCTCATTCGAAGGTTCCATGGCCGTTGCCTTAAAATAGGCGATATCATTTGAAGAATCTGTTGTTGTTTTCTTGTCACTGTGATTGTAAAGGCCTGATTTACAATCACGCTGGCAAAATACAAGCCACCCTAATCGAGAGAACTCTGTTAACTTTGAAACAGTGTGCAAGGTAGTATCTATCATTTCTTGGCATTCTTTTGCTTCTAGTAAACAACTCCAACTCTTTAAATCATGAAGGACTCCACTAAAGAGTAATTTTACAACAAAAAAAATGTATTCTCTAAGTGTGATGCATATCTACCCATAATAAATTGAAAACCCTCAGTAGTTGCATTTAGATACATCGTTTCAGCAGAAACAATCTCAAATAATTGAAAAGAAAAATGTTCCTCACCACATCTCAAAGGGTTTTTAAGCATGTTAAAAGTAAACCAACATTGAATGCTAGTTGAGGTGAGAGATCTGCCATAATTATTGAAATACTAGCATCTACATATAACATGTATTTATAGGAATCAAATCTTTTGAGATACAAACCTTTTTTTGAGTGCAAAAATAAGAAAAGTTTGCATTTAAGATGAATCTATGCTGGTGATAAAATTATATTAGATTAAATCATAAACTATCACAACCACTTAACTTGTGGACAGCTATAGGCCACAACTTGGGTGCCCCTAACTTAGCCTTATCCATAAAATAAATATTGATAGTACACTTGTCCCATCTTCTTGCAATCTAGAAAGAGGACCCTTGTCCACCCCAAATTGTAAAATATAAACAATTGTTGGTGTAAAGATAAATGCCATCACCATTATAAACAAAACATGTAAATTGCAAAAAAGTAAAAATATATAAATTCTATAATATCCATATCACATATTCAAACTTGCATTGGTTTAAAGCAACAATAATTAGTTAATTAGATAGTATATGACCTGTGGTTGAAAATAGTGAGAACTTCATACTTGAATAGTGGGAATGTTCTCTCTATCACACATAGATTGCAAGAAGTCTCCAAGTTTCATTCATTTTCTAAAATTTTAATTCATTGAAATATATATCTCTTTGTTTTGAACTTTAGGTTAGGGTCAACATTGTAAGTGTTTACTTAATATTTTATTATTTTATTAAAGTGCCATATGTCAACTCCATGTTGAGCTCGAAAATACACTTCTCCCTCATAAAGGGTTGTAGGAAGCATCTCTCAACACTTGATAAATTTTAACACTTTCAACGTATTGCTTAAAGTGCCTGCTTTCCTTATATTTTCCACTTGTGTAGTAGATGTTGGGCCTCTCACCAATTTTGTCGAAAGGTTACGATTGCTTCTTATCTTCCGATTATCACTCCCATGACGGTGAGTAAGGAAACCTACACAAATATGAACAATGAAACATGTTAAGTCACAAATGATACAAGTTAGTAACCAATCAAAATTGTAAATGGGATAAAGACAATCTTATGCCAAAGGAGGACACAAACATAAATGAGATTGACAAAAGTCCATCAATATAGAATTATTATCCTGAAGCAAGTAATATGCCATCAAATGAAATGGAGTTATTTCATAAACTATTACACAAGGTAGTGTAAAGTTGCATCAAAAGTATAAGGAAGAAGTAAATATGTTAGTATTCTTAAGCATTTATACGATCCATAAGACAATCAACAATGACAACCTAGGATCATGATAAGTAAATATGTTAGTGTTCTTAAGCATTTATATAATCCATAAGACAATCAACAATGACAACCTACGATCATGATAGACTCATCAAACAATATATTTATATGGTTTAAGAAATGTGCATTTGAGGATGAAGTTACATACAAATTTAATAGAGAGGTTCCTAAGTCTCATGACTTGGGTTTAGTTGAGGTCTCAACAAATGATGTTACATTAGGTGAATCTATACATCTTTGTAAACAAAATGCAAACAAAATGCATTGTTAAGCTATAAATCAATAACTAAAAAGATTCAATTATTATTCTATAATGAATTAATTAATCTATAGATCAATAATTAAGAAAATTTGATTATTCTTTTAAAACGGGTTAATAGCCTCATCTAGTTGTACATTTGAATGTTCTTCCATTAGTTTCTAGATATGATCACCATCCACTAAAAAATTAGGTAAAAAGCTTCATAATTTCTAACGTGTTAATTTTATAGAATCTTTATATAACTTTTGAAAATGGGTTACAACTACCTATACAATATTCACCACTCCTTTAGCACAATAAAGTTATTTCTCATCTTCATGAAATTATCGAAAAATCCTGTGTTTTTGTTTCCTTTAGCCAACCATATCGCTCTGCTCTTTTGCAACCATTTATATTCCTCCCATTCGATTCACTCCTTTCTATTAGATTCTAAGTTATTATTTCTTTGCTCTTCTTTTGAGAAAATACTTGAATATGCTCACTAATTCATCTTCTACATTCAATATTTGTCTTTGGGAGTCATTGTACTTTGCATTGGTCATTTTAATTGTTTTCTTCTTATGTCTCTTGAGGTTATCAATAAATTGGAACATATCAATGTGCTATTGGGTGTCATCAAAATGCCTCCACTGAAATTCCACATCTGTAAGATAAATGATCAAACTTAAAAGGACCTTGAGGATTGTCTTATGTTTTCCCGATTTTAAAGAAAACTTAAAAGGACCTTGAGGTTTGTCCTATGTCTTCCTGATTTTAAAGAAAATTAGAACATGATAAAATATTCCATCTCTTAAATACATATTTGTCTCGTTTTGCTTCGTTTCTCCCACATTATGATAGTGTGCTTCCTAAGTAAAGGTTCATTGAGAAAAAATGATTCCCATAATTCTTTCCTCAATTTATAAAACAATTTTCTTACGTCACGAGAGTACAATTATTCTCAAATTGCTAAAGGGAATACGTCTTCCCAAATGATATGTTTCAATGCACAATTACTTGATCGATGATAAATGATATATGTTGGGAATCACGAAGTTATCTAGCTATTTTTGAACCACCTAAATTTTTGATATTTTGTAAAACTATTAACCTCTACATGGTTTGATAATTTTATATTGGACAGATCATATATGCAAATTGCAAAGTTTGTATTTTGTAATTTTTAATGATGCAAGTGCAAGAGACTAGATACAACTATCTGACATAGCCTCATACAATATATTTTGTTATTAAATATAATGAAATGCACCATTTTTCTGAGGAAAAAAAAGATACATACATTAGTTACTACTACAACCAATTGTTGGACACATACATTAGTTACTACTACCATTAATTGTTTTCATCTTGTTGCTTCGTTTGATGCCTTGAGTTACCTCTACACTCTAGCATTTCCAAGGTTTGTTGCTCCAATTTCCTTGAGCATTTCTAGTCAAATCCAATTTGACATTTCGTATTTTAGAGATACCTTCTAGCCTTATCCAAATCTATAATTCTTTTACATCTTATTGGATAATTTTTAGCCAAGCTCCACTCTGATTCTTAGCAGTTGGTCTAACCTTCTAGGTAGTCCAAATTCAAACATAATTTCAATAGTCCTTTCATGACCCCACCCTTTTTAAGTGTGCATGGAATCACATTCTACAACCTTATTGCTTGGCTACCTTCCTTGATACAATCAACATACTAAAACAATAAATATAGCCCACAAAATTCAATTAAAACGAACATATTCAACATAACCATCATATGGAAATTAGATTTATTAAAAATCTTCATCATCAAGGAGATTCAACAAATGAGAACCAATCGAGTTGAAATTCAACTCTCTCTTGTAGTAAATAATTCAAATACGATCAAGCATTATTATAATACTTAGCTTTTAACTGTTTGAAAATGCCCCCACTCTTCTCATGAGCTTTCTTCCATTGCCTATATTCAAAATAAGTTTTCTATATAGGTGTCCCATTCAATAGATTTACAAATCTCATTAGTTTCATAGAAATACTTGCTAATTACAACATTTACAATATTTCATAATCATATCATGTCCATTTTTTTTGTTAATTCAATTATTTTCAAACTTAGGTCTTTACCAACCTTTCCAATCCAAGTTCTAATGGCATATTGTCAGTGAAATTGTGGTGCTCTTCTACCTTCCAACAAGAGCCATTGACCATGGTCAATTCTATTCACTAATTGAATATTATGAAGGAAACCAAGTTTGGCATTTCAATCTCCTATCTCACATGTAGGATCAATCAAGATTGTCACTTAAATTGTTATTTCAATCATTTAGCAACAATTCATTCAACATCAATTTAGACCAAAGATCATCCTATTGTATGAAAATTCATAATCATTCACATGAAAAGTTTCAAAGGCATAATTAATGTTTCTCTCTTCTATATGGAAGTCAATAACAAGATAAATATGCCTTATATCATGTCATACTTAACACTATTTTTCACTTGCTATCATCATTTAATACTTGTTCATTTTGAGGAGTGTCATATAGTCCAGTAGAAACTAGAATTAAAGGTACACCATAAATGGTATTATCCAAAGCATAGTCAGTATAAGTTATTGTTTCATAATTATACACATTCATGCATTCAAATTGGTTCATGAAGGTTTTGCTTCTAGGGTTTATGTAATTTTTGTAGGTTTTCTTCCTACACATGGTGTTCTTCAATGGGTATTTTGGTCTGGGTAAATCCCATGGCCAGGTTAAGTGGGAAGGGGGAAAACCCTCCCCAAAGAATCCCCGGGCCAATCTTGGTTCAGAATTGAAGGGTATAGATTCTGTAGGAATAGGAGGATAGGGATCCTCTTCTGTAGAGGAGGCACACCAAAATAAGGGTGGCAGAGGCAAGTTGGGGGGATGTATTCCAAAGACTTCAAAGATCTCGTCGTTGCAAATTAGATCTGGAAAACCGAGGGAAATAATTCACCACATGCAAGAATATGCTTTGATTGGTAAGTTTTTTGGGATCAGGCTGACAAAGAAATCCCTAATTTGGTGGATCAATACTACTTGGCTACTGAAAGGCCATTATGACTTTTAGCTAGGCTCAAAGGGATTTTTCACTATTGACTTCTTCAATGTGGAAGATAGGAACCAGATATTTGATGGTGATCCTTACTTCTACTATAAGGTTGGGTTGTTTCTAATCCCCTAAAAGGAATGATTCAACCCAAATAAAGAAGATCTTTCGATTGCTCATTTCTGGATACATTTGTATTCATTTCCCATGGAATATTGGGATCAAGAGATTTTGAAAGATATTTGAAATGTGTTAGGGAAGTTTGTTATAGGCTCAAATAAAATGAATGGAATGAGGTATACTTTGTATGCCATAATTCATATGTATATGGATATATCCAAGGGTCTTCTAGAAGAAATCACCCTTACTTAGAATGATTAGGATTGGACTTAAACGCTAGACTATGAATAAGTCCCATTCTAGTGTTGACATTTTCATGAGCATGGGAACATGTTGCATGATTGCTCATTGAATAAACCTCCCCCGAAGCCGAAGAAGAGATAGAAAATGGAAGAGGAATGTTTTGTGAAAGTTAATAATAGAAGATGTCAAGGGAAAAAGAAGGGGGTTCCTAATCACGTGAAGCCAAACCCAATGGCTAATAAATTTGATGCCATATCACTATTACCAAATGATTCTTCAGACATTCAGAGTGGAGAGCAAGAAGGAAATTCAAAAGGTTGAGGATTGGATATAGAAAAGTATATACAGGATCAGGAGCAACAATTGACATTAACTTATACAAACCAAGATGATGTGGTAATACTAGAAGGAGGGGGAGAGGAGATAGAAATAGGTGAGTTGGATATAGATGAAATTGAATTTTCCTGTGCAAACAAAGACCAAGATTATGTGTATTTCAAGCAGGTTGAGCTTCTTTAAGAAGCAAGCTTGAGATCTAAAACCTTTAAATAATTGGGATTCATGGCGAGTGGATCGAATGATAGCAAAATAAAATTTGGGGAAAATGTGGAGAAAAAAGGGCATCACAACAACAAACACCAGATAATAGAAGTTGGTGTGAAGCTAGTTGATTATGGGCAATACCCAACTTCAAAATAACCTCTTGCCTCGATATGCCAATCAAGGAAATGAATCTCATGTCTTGGTATATAAGAGGGCTTAATATCCCATAGAATATTCAAATTTTGAGGTAAAATAAAATATGAGAAAACAACAATGGTTTTGTTGGCATTTGCTTCTCATCTTTGTTCTTCGACCCAGGTTCAGTCCCTCCTTTGTGTGTAACAAATCCTGAGATATCGGCCTGAGAGAGCAAGGCTCAATCGGCAGCACCTACGATGCAGATGCAGTCTCACATGAGATATCTCTTGTATGGGTAACTGCCAGAACCACGTTTCCGCAATTGGGTGGGGGATTTCTTTTCCCTGGGAATTCTACCAAGGCGTTGGACCGAAGCCGAGGGGTGGGTTACTTATATCAATTATGCACATTTAATATGCAACTCTATTCAACCATCATCAGATACTATAGCAGTAAATATCATGGAGTTTAGGTGATTTCGACTGCCACAATGTAGATGCATATAACTCAATTATAAGCAAATACATAAACATTCATTCACAAAAATATACACGTGACACAAATACAATGATCATTTACACATTTGAAACATTATCTAACATGGAAACACATCTAGGAAAAACCACAAATGCGCTCTTCCTCTGGCATGAGAAATATATGGCGCCTTTTTGTCTGCGCACTAAGCCACAAACTCTGTTCTAGATCTTCTTATTTTATCTATACAGACTTCTCTCTCCTCTCATGCTCTTTGGTCTTCTTTCGCTAGTTCTTATTTACTTGACTCTACTATTTATCCACACACAACCTAGATCGACTCAACTTCTTCTATAACTCTACAACTCTTGACTCTTCTACTCTATTATTGATCCGCACACAGCCTGGATCAAATTGACTTTTCCTCTACAACTTTGCGCACTCAGTTGCATAATTCTTCGTCTCTTTTCCAAGCAACTAATTGACTCTCTATTGATAGACTAAGAACTAAGAAAGTAAGTAAGCAACTAATAAACGCAATGAGTAACCGAGTAAGTAACACACACACAACTTGGGTTCTTCCTTATTATAGACTCTTACATGTCACTCTCAACCAAATTCATAAAGTTAGCTAACATGATGTCATTCCTATTCTAGAAACACATGTCAATAGATACTAATGACCCGAATCACAAAGATGCTTCCCTTCATGCGACATCCGCCAACTCTAGCCGGCCTTATACCCATGATGTTATTAAAATTGAGCTCACAGGAATCTATGGAACAAGACAAAACTTATAGAAGATTCCACAAAGAAATTTACTTAGAATATGATATGAAATAGTGCAAATAATGAGTTGGAGATGTATATGCTTTCATTAATCAAAAGTAAAAATGGACACAATCTGGATCATTGTTACAATACAATAAACTAGCATTAATAGCCAAACAATTCGAATCCATGAAAGGTAATTTGAATTGATTAACTCAATCTGACTGCATGGCTAATTGGACATGTCTAAATCACTATTGGAGCTTAACTATCTATCTATAGTTGTCTAATTCAGTCTCTCAATCAGTTATAATCAGTTAAACTAGTCTAACTGATGTGGTAGGTGAGAAAAGGTTCCTTCCCACATGTAGCCATGTAAATATTGGCACTAATTGAATGTAACTGACTCACAACTAGGCTTGACTAGTCACCAACTGTCAACAACTAAAGGAGGTTGGTGCCGAGACTTCCAGTGGCTCCTAAATTGTAGGTATTGGTCTAGGAGGTGCCTAAACTGATGCATGCAAGTATAATCAGTGGCAGTTAGCCTCAAACTGTGTTCCCCACAGTCTAGTCACTGGTACATGTGGCCCCATAAGGACAAGTGGACCCAATGGTATTAGTGACTCAATAATGACTAAAAGACTCCTAAGTTAGACAAAATTGACTAGTTTGGATAACGAAGGATTATAATCCCAACAGATCTTTTTGAACTGTCAGTTTCTAGTCATTGCGCCGCTGCACGCCTTTTGACATGGTTTCCTTTTTCGCAACTTATCTTATCGCATCTTTTCCTTCTGTCATAGATTTTCTCCTATCACGAACTCTTCTACTATCGTGAAATCTTCCTCTGTCGTGCACTCTTACTATATCTTCTCTTTCTTCCACATATGCTTCTATCACATCACCTTCTTCTTTATCTTCTTCTTCTACTTTCATCGTAGCTTCCTTCTTCCTTCCTGCCATCTGACTCTTTTCATACTTGGGAAGAATTCCAACTAAATTCAACCTAACTTCCCTTAGGTCCAACAAGCCTCTAACACTCACTTGTGGCTTGCCTCGAGCCACGCTAGGCTATTCTTATACTTCTGCACTTGGGACGACTTTAACTTGAAAATATTGGAATATTTTCAGGATCTCTTCCATCTCTCTCGACACATCTTCCTTTGCTTTATGCAAGTTTTCCACAAGGTCTAAATTGAGGTGTTCCAACGGTACGAACCTTGTTGCTTCTACTGCTTGTTGTACCCTCTGATGTACAGGATGAATAATGCCTGTAATCCGCTCTGCTTTAGCCTGCAAATCTTTAACTTTATCTTCCCTTTGCTGATGTCATGTGCACAACACCATCACTTGATGTTGGAGCTTCTTCATTTCTGTTGCCTTAGCCATCTTATCTACTAAGGGCAACTTTTTCATCTCATTCTTGAGCTGAGTGACTTCTGTCTCAGTTGTGCGCAACTCCTCTGTGACTTTCTCTAGTTTGGCGTCGTCGATCAAGGCTTCCCAAGTCTGAGAAACTTGGTCGATAACCTTCGAACATGATAACTCTACTTCTTCAATTCTCTTCGTAGCCTCTATCATTGCTTTCCTTCTTTCTTCTATCACGTCTGGAGGTGTACTTGGTTTTATCAACGCTTCTAGCTCTATGACCTTTTTACGAAGGTATTTTTTTATCTCGCCAAGTTGAGTGACCTTGGATTCTGGAAACGTTTTGTCCGTTATTCCTTCATTAGCGAAATTCTTGCACGGAAGGGCTATAGCCTTGTCGAGCATATACCTATTTTCCTTCCACATTTTTGTTTTTTGCTCAGCCTCTTACACTGTCTGCTTCATCTTATTGACATTTGTATTCGCTACCTTCACCTACTTAATAAAGGTGCCTTCTTGCACTTTTATCTCCATGACTGCAGCATTCTGCATTTCATATACTTTAGACATACGCATATGCGAAAAGTCTATTGTTACCGGGCCTATACTTTTGGCTACATCAATCATTGAATTCCAGGGTTCCCTAATCAATTGCTTCTCCTAATATCTGTGTCCTAATTGGTGGATTAACCAACACCTGGGTCTCAGTTTTTCGCTCTTCTAAAGTTTAAGGTATATCATGTGACTCTATTCTGTGGGGTGTGTACTCTACTGCAATTCTAACATCTTCAAAAACTTTGCATAACAATTTCAGTATATTAGTAATAGTACATGTGACATTCGTCTGTCGCTCATCTATATTCTTGAAACTTTCTTGCACAACTTATATTAAGGCTTTAGTCATAAATGAAAAATATTCACCATCAAGGATGACGGTATTTGCGGTTTTATTAGGCTTTCTCTTCCTTTGTTTTGACTCTACCTGCTCTCCGTTGGCCTCTTTTATTTTCTTTCCTACTACTGGCTCTGTCAGAGTTGAACTTGAACCAGTCTGAGTTGGGTTGAGATATTTTGAATCTTCCTACAGGTTTTCTTCCTCATTTCCATCATTATGCAATGGTGTATTTTCCTGTCGCAGGCCTTCTTCTGGATCTAATTGGTCCTCTCGAACAGAAACTCACCATTCTTTCGGTCATTCTTCAATGATCTCATCAACTTCCACTTTTGTCAACAAAAAATGTGTCACCAACCATTGGCTATGTTGGTCTTGCCATGGTTGTATCTTAACATAATGTGGGTCAATTTTGAACTTGATAATTTGAAAAAATTGTCAAATGGTGTCATTTGTAAGCCTGTGCAGTTTCTTTATCTGATGCCTCAGTGCCTCTCCATGCATGAAAAATTCCACATTATTATCTCGTTTCCTGTCCTTTCTCTCCCTATGGAACCAGAGGTTCTAGTATTGATCTCCTCTACATCATATTGTCAGATCTACCCCTTGGAAGCTTGGTGGGTAGAACCATGCGATAAATGAAATCAAAATCAACAACCAGGAATAGTGGAATGGATTACCATCTTCCTGTAACTCTATTGCATCTTGTAACAATTCAGTCACTAGGAACTGTGACCAATTGATTTGAACTCCCTCCACATAGATTTCATCTAGCGCAACCGCACCCACAGTACACTAGGTTGGTCGTATCTTGTGCAACAATTTAGAATCTAGTACCTTTGCAACGAAGTGAACAATATGGTCACTAATTGAGGATATTAGGAACCCTCTATTATCTTTAGTCATGTCATATTTTTCTTTCATCCTTGTCTCTATCACATTCTCTTGGTCTTTCCTTAAAAAGCGCGTTGGATCTATACCTGCGAATGGTAGGCCTGTAATTACTGCAATAAGTTCGACATCCACATATATGGATTTGTCGTGCCATAGGTAGCCACCATGAAAAGACATTAATAGCTGTTTGAAACAGGTATTTACTTATGGGCTTCATCCAAAGTGTGGCATATACAACAATGATAATATTCTTGTCTGGTCAAGCCCTCTGGCCCGTTCCATTGGAACCAAATGCTTCAGCGCATCTGGTATATCCTGCACCTCGACCATGTAGTTCTTCCTGTCTAAATATTTTTGTTTCTTTATGTCATGGTAAGAAAAGGATAGCTTCCGTAGGTTTGGTAGAATATCCTTCAATGCCTTAACTCCTTTCGACACAGATGGTGCTGCTAGTGAAGCCCCTGACTTCTTTGGGGCATCAGAATGTCTTGGTGGGATGTATGGAGGCACAAGTTTCTAGTTTTTGAGACTTTGTCCCCTTGATGGGGTGGCGTTGGTGGTGTCATTGCTTCTCCTTCCCTCTTCCTATTTCCAGTGCACTTCCTCCATGTAGTTTTATACGGACTTGGTATGTCCGCCTGTGATTTTCCTAAAGGTCGAATTGGAACTTGCTCAACAACTAGAGAAATCTTCTCATCAACTAGCGGGACCTACGCTTGTGGCAGGACATGCCCAACAATATCTTCCATGACAAACGTAGGGNCCTAAAGGTCGAATTGGAACTTGCTCAACAACTAGAGAAATCTTCTCATCAACTAGCGGGACCTACGCTTGTGGCAGGACATGCCCAACAATATCTTCCATGACAAACGTAGGTGATGCAGTTGTAACCTTGGATTCAACAACTATAATTGCACTGGAGATCGAAATGACCATATTCCAAACAAATCTCTTCGACTCTTACAGCTGCAGACAACAATCACTCTTCTTGAATGCAGATAGGATGAAAATGAAATTTGGGTTCCAAAGTTGATATCATGCATTCGATTCTCTGTAGCAGTGATTCACACATGCAAGCAATCAATAACAAGATATACGTCCTTTTGTTCATATGGATTGATCATCTGAATAATTAAGGAAACTTCTATTCATGCCGCCATTTAGTTGTTACATCAAGTGGTAGTTATTGCCATAAATATAGACGTGGAAAAAAAGTACGACACCAAATTCTCTCAGCCTTTTCAAATTAATTCCCTCCAGTTGTCACTTCTGCGATACCAATATTTCTTCCGACAACGTCGCACTCCCTGTGACCTATATTTCTCCTTTAACGTATTCCCTTTTCTTGCGACCGACTAAGTGTCTTCGTCCTGAATTTTTTTATCTATGTCAAACACTAAGTCTCCGCAAGTTTTCTTCTTACTACGACAGACTAGTAGTATGCGACCAACAAATGCTTCAAAGGCTCACAGTGTCTCTGTTTTCCTCTTTCTATCTTTTTCTCCCTCTGTGGTAGACTAGCGGTCTGCGACCAAAAGTATTATTTTTGTTTTTGCTTTTAGTTTTTATGCAACCAAGTCGTTGTTATCGTAAACCGGCTTCTGTCGACTTCTATTTATCAGTCCTGTGACTGATGTTCCATCTAGATTTTTAATTTAAAATCTCCTCTGTCAGTGATCTCCTCGACAATTTATGGTCCTAACATATGTGTTCTTAACTTGCCTGGATGTTTGAAATTTTTTCTATCATACATAAGAACAAGTCCCCCAACCTGAAACTACTTTTTCTTAATGTGTCGGTCATGCCATACCTTCTGTCTTTCTTTCTCAATGTTCTGGTGATATCCCGTGATAAAACGTTCTTTTCCCAGCTGCACAAGTTGTAACAATGTATCCTCGATAACATCAACATCTGTCATCTCTATGATTGCAACAATTCTTAGGCTTGGTACATTATACTCCATTGGCATCACAACCTCCTGTCCAAACACCAAGCAAAAAAGAGTGCGGCCTGTCAGTTTCTTATAAGTCATGCAGTATACCTATAATACTGCAGAAATATTCTTATCCCAATCATCTCTTTGAAAATTACAAATCTTTGTCAATGCATTTTCCAGGATTTTGTTAAAGGCCTCGACAACACCATTTGCTTGAGGGTGATATGGCGTTGTCTTTCTATGCAAAATCTGAAATTCTTCCATCGGTTCTTTAATCAACCGGTTAACAAAATGCGTACCTTGATCACTTACCAAAATATTTGGGAAACTTAATCTTGTCATGGAATTTTCAAACAAAAACTTTGCAGCTTTACAATCCTTTATTGGTGTTGCTTCAGCCCATCTTGTTAGGTAATTGGTTGCAGTAATAATATAGAGTGCATGTGTGCGCTTTCCTGTTGGATTGATAGGGCCCACAAAGTACCCACAAAGTAAATGACCCATTTATCAAATGCTTGCAATGTTACCTGAGTTACCAATGGCATTTCATCTTTTCGCGACGACTTTCCAGTTCTTTGGTGGATATCATGACTACAACAACAATCTCGGGCATCTAAATGCATGGTGGGCCACCACAATCCCGCTTGTAAAATATTGCATGCCGTATATTTTCCAGCGTAATGGCATCCTGCAACACCAACACGTGCTTCATTTAATATCATTGGTCGCTCATGTTCCAAGAAACAACGACGAAGAATCTCATCAAGACCCATATTTTACAATTGTCCAGCGATCAATTGGAAATCTGCAACTCACATAACTAATTGCTTCTTCTGTGCAGTGGTGAACTTAGCTTGCGCATAACCCATACTCAGAAGTTGTATAATATCTATGTATTCATCATCAAACATAGTTATTGTAATTAATTGTGCATTTGGGAGATTATCCTCCAGATTACTAGGCTCTTCACCACTTTTGATCCTCAAAAGATGGTCTGGTCCCATGTTTCATCGACTGGGTTTAACAATTACTTTAAAATCAAGTTCTTGAAAGAGGAGAAGCCACTGACAGATATTCCCCCCCAACGTTGGCTTATTGACCAGGTATTTCAGTGCAGAATGGTCTGTGTACATCTTGAAATGTCCTCCCAATAAGTAGTATCAAAAATTCTGTAGAGCGTATACCATCACTAACCCTTCTCTTTTTGTCGTGGTATAATTCTTTTCTGTAGACGACAATTTCCTGCTAGCAAAAGCAATAGGATGGTCGATCAACCCTTCTCCTGGTTTGCTTAGCACCATGCTAAGCGCGATGGATAATGTGTCAACATGAACATTAAATTCCTTTTTCCAGTCTCAGAATACAAGTATGAGAGTTGTAGCCATCTTATTCTTCAATGTGTCCAAACTCTCTTGGAAGCTCTCCATCCAATGGAACTTGGCATATTTTTTCAACAATTTTTCCATCGAAGCAGTCACCTCTACATATCCCTTGAAAAACTTTCTATAGTGTCTCGTGTGTCCCAGTGTTGCTCTCAACTGCTTGAGTTTATTAGCTGGTGGTAGATCAAGAATGATCACAATTTTAGTCGGGTCAACTAAAATTCCATCACGAAAAACCACATGGCCCAACAAAACTCCAAACGAGGCGCAAAAGATACATTTCTTCAAGTTTAAAGAAATTTGATACTGGCGACATCATTCCAGCATCATCCTAAGGCTCTCAATATGGTCTTTTACGAGCCCAAATGTCGTCCAATCATCGAAGTAGGATTCAAGAAATTTGTGAATGAAATATTTAAAAGCAACAACTACTATCCTAGAAAAAATCGTCAGAGCACTCTTAAGTCCAAAGGGCATTACCGTATATTGGAAACACCCCCACTCCATCGTAAAGGTAGTCTTGTTATCGGTATTCCTTTACGATTATGATATGATGGTAACCAAAAAACTCATCAGTGAACGAGTACATTTCTTGACCTCTGACACTCTCTAGTACTTCATCTGTAAATGGAGTCTAAAACGAATCATGTAGGCAAGCATCATTCACTTTTCGCAAGTCGACACAAATTATTACTTTTCCCGTAGCCTTTTTGTCTTACACTTCTATCCGATTGATCCATTATGATTCCTTAACAGGATTTATAATACCTGCATCTAGCATTCGGTCCAGCTCAGTCTTGACCTTTTCTTTATAGCACGGATTCAGTCTGCACGGTCGCTGCTTGACCGATTTTGGTTGGGCCTCAAATGTATTTTAATTTCTCCTAGATCTCCGACCATCCCATTCATCTCTAAAAATTTGGTAGGGAACATATCCTAAAACTCATGCAATAAATCAGTGATCTTTCCTACAGTCTCATCATCCCAATAATATCCAATATTGGTGAACTTTGTATTTTTTATCAAACCAATATTAACTTTCTTGATTTTGAGTAGAATAAAGAATTGGTCACTAGAAATACCAAGTCCCTCCACTACCCGGATACCTTCCGACTCAGGTATGTTCCCATCGAGTGGTTCATCATCATATGGTTCTCCCGTTACGTTGTAACATTCCATCAAATGGTGGATTAGCACCCTGCATTGGTGGAAGTTTGTTGCTGCAACAAGGATTTCTTCAAATATCTTTGTTTTCATGACTTGTAATGCAGCATCAATCGAAGGATGGTCATCTACAAACTCAAATGTATGTGTAAATCTAGTAGCTAACTCTTCCCAATAAAGAGTTCCTTGTCGCATCTCTACTAATATATACCAATTCCTTGGTATCATATCCAACATATGCAAAAAGTGATGAACCCATTCTTTGTTAGATTTTTAACATTAAGCTAGCATTATTAGGATCTTTTAACTGAGAGAATAACAAGCACAACAATCAAACACAAGAGACAATGAACATAGTGTTTTTCCTCGGGGAAACCATAAATGGAGAAAACCCCGCAACTTCCTCAGAGATAGAATCAACACCAAATAGAAAATCCCAAAACAGTAAGATGATCTCCCGACAATAGTAACCTCTTTCTTCCTAGCCCCAATGTCTTCTTCTTCCTCAGCTATGCACTACAACTGAGTGTGAGTGAGTGTGTGATAAATAGAGAGGTCACCTCTCTATTTATACTGATTCTCGACATGACTAAAACCCTACTAGGGCCGACTTCACTAGGTGAGTCTAATAACCCTAGTGCCCCAGAATTGCAGGAACTTTAACCCTTAGACAATAGGAGGGTTACCCACAATGAATTGACATGACTTGTTTACATTATAGATCCTCTCGATCGGAAGATCGGGGCATGGCATCATGACTCAATTACATTACAGACACATCCCAGAATAAACATTGGGGTACAAGACATAAGATACATAGGTGAATACATTCCGAAGTTACAAATACATCAACACTCCCTCTTAACTAGGAAGGTATTCTTTTGACACAATTTTTCAGCACTGGTATTCTTCTCTGTATTGACTAGGTCATCTCGTTATCTTCATCTTCAAGTCTTCTTAGTATTCAAGTCTTCTTCTTCGTCTTCTTTGTCTTCAAGTCATCTTCTAAGTCTTCTTCATCACGGAATCTGCATCATAACAACTACTGGATCATCATCACATCTGGATCATCACTTGATCTAGATCATCATCAAGTCTAGATCATCATCACATGCTATCTCAGAATGGTGCTATCTTGATTCTTCTCATCATAGGAAGTTCTACAGACTCAGCCTTGTAGGCCTACCTTTCATGTAGGCCTTCATCAGTGCTTATATATGACACTTAAGTCAGAATGGCCCACCCATCTCTTACATATGACCTCATCGTGTCAGAAAGGAATGCCCAACACTCACATCTGACCTCATCTTGTCAGAAAGGCCCAACACTCACATCTGACCTCATCTTGACAGAAAGGCCCAACACTCACATTTGACCATTTGTAAACACATCGCGCTGGAATGGCTCAACACTTATATCCGATCATGTGCAAGCACATCGCATCAGAATGGCTCTACACTTACATCCGACCCCATCTTGTCAGAAAGGCACAGCACTCACATCTGACCATGTGTAAACACATCGTGCCAGAATGTCTCAACACTTATATCCGACCTCATCCTGTCAGAAAGGCTTTGCACTTACATTCGATCATGTGTAAACACATCGCATCGAAAGGGCTCTCAGTCCCAGACTAAGGATTCCTGGTAACTGACCAGGTGCCTCCATTCTCCCAGAGAATGGCAGTTGCCCTTACTTCTGACGTACTCGTCAGAATGGCCAGCACTCACATCTGACATGGGAGGAACCTAATCCTTTAACCATGACAGAATGGCTGAGCCCTTACATCTGATCAAGTGGGAACACATCCCTCTATCACATCAAAATGGCTCTCAGTCCTAGACTGATTTTTCCTGGTAAATGGCCATGCACCTCCATTCCAAGAATGGCAATAGCCCTTATATATGATAATGTAGGAACCAATCCTACATTTATATCAGAATGGCTCAGCACTCATATCTGACATGGAAGGAATCTAAATCCTCTCACCATGATAGAATGGCTTGGTCCTTACATCTGACCATGGAAGGAACTTAATCCTCTCCCATGTCAGAATGGATCATGGACTCATCACTTCCCTTTGGAGGGAACCTCGATCTGGAGAACACCAAGCTTCTCCCTGAAGTACTCAAACTTCACCCTAGCCAATGGCTTCGTCAACACATCAACTATCTGATCATCCATCACAACATACTGGAGCTTCACTGCTCCCCTTTGCACCATATCCCTGATATAGTGATACTTAATCTCGATATGCTTCGACTTGTCATGGAACACCGGGTTTTCCAACAACTTCACACAACTCTGGTTGTCACAATGTATACAAGTAGCATCCAACTGGAGATCAAATAAATCAGACAGTAGATTCCTTAGCCATACTACCTCAAAACTAGCTGAACAAGCTACGACATACTCTGCTTCAGCTGTACTTAGTGCCACACAGGATTGCTTCCTGCTAAACCAAGAGATCACACTTGATCCCATACTGAAGCAACACCCTGAAATGCTCTTCCTATCGATGGCACTGCCTGACCAATTTGAATCAACATAACCCTCCAGGTTAATCTTCTGATTCGATTCATACTTGAGCCCATAATCAACTGTACCCCTCAGGTACCTCAAAATATGCTTTGCAGCAATCAAGTGAACATTTCTCGGATCTATCAAGAACTGGCTTAAGGTGTTCACAACAAAGCAAATGTCTGGTCTCATGTTCATCAAGTACATCAAGGACCCAATCTTCTGATGATACATCGTAGCATAAACCGATTCTGATAAAGAATCGCTCAATATCTTTAGGTTTGATGCCATAGGTGTGGCCATAGCCTTGCGGTCCATCATCCCGAACCTCTTTAGGATCTCTACTGCATACCTCCCTTGTCCGAGGGAGATTCCATCTGTATTCTGCCACACCTTCATGCCTAAAAAACAATGCATCATACCCAAGTCCTTCATTTCGAATTCAGCAGCAAGATTTCTCTTCGAATCAGCAATCAACCCATCCTTACCTGTTACAAATAGATCATCTACATATAGTAGAAGCATCACTGGGTTTCCATCTTCAACCTTGTAGTAAAGGTTGGAATCTACTTTACTCTTGGTAAAGCCCAAACTGGATATAAAGATGTCAATTCTACCGTACCATGTCCTGGGTGCCTGTTTCAAACTGTACAAGGATTTCTTCAACTTGCACACATGAGACTCCCTGTCATGTGTCTCAAAACCGAGTGGTTGTTCTACATACACTTCCTCTTCCACTACACCATTCAAGAAAGCAGTCTTGGCATCCATTTGGTGTATCTTACATTTCATTACTGCAACCAAGGCAAGTACTGATCTAATGGAAGTGTATATGGCTATAGGTGCAAAGGTTTCTTCATAACCTATTCCTTCTTTATGGGAGAAACCACAAGCCACAAATCTTGCCTTATATTTTTCAATGCTACCGTCTGCCGCATGCTTGATCTTGTAGATCCATTTGGAAGTTACAACTGACTTCCCTTCTGGTCTTGGGACAACATCCCAAACATCATTCTTCATGATCGATTGATACTCTTCGATCATAGCATCCTTCCATTCTTTCCGTTCTACCGCTTCTTCATAATTGGAAGGTTCTTTATCGATGAAATCACATAGTAATGCTACATACCCGGAGCAGGATCTGGTCCTCTTTCTTTCTATGTGATTCTCTTCTGGTGCCCCATATCTTTTCTCACCTTGGATAATTTTGCGTACCCAAGTAGGTTTCCTCTTATGAGGATTCTTCTCCAGAGGTGGATCTACAGGTCTTTGTGGTTCTTCAAATTCTCAATCTTCTCCGTGAGTTTCTTCGTTCATGGTTGTATCATGAATTCTGGGTGCTTCTGTTTCTTCAGCAAGTTTCTTTCTAGATTTGTTGTAAGCTGTGTCTTCATCAAATGTCACATCCCTGCCGATGTCAATCTTCTTGTATCCTAGGAAATATATTCTGTAAGCCTTCGAGCTTTCAGAGTATCCCACAAATATACCCTTCTTTCCTGAAGGATTTAATTTTGTCCTCTTCTCTTTTGGAATGTGTATGTACACAGGACAGCCGAATATTTTGAGATGGTTGATTTCTGGTTTCTTGCCGGAGAAGACTTCTTCAGGAGTCTTGTTCTCGAGTACTCTGTGTGGAGTATGGTTCCGTACATACACCGCTGTTCTGGAAGCTTCTGCCCAAAGATGCATAGGAAGATCTTGATCATGAAGCATAGCTCTTGCGACTTCCATGATAGTTTTGTTCTTCCGTTCTGCAATCCCATTCTGTTGTGGATTGAAAGGAGTGGACAACTCCCTCTTAATCCCTGAGTCTTTGCATAACTCTTTGAATTCATTTGACGTGAATTCTCCGCCATTATTTGATCGAAAGGTCTTAATCTTCTTTTTAGTGTGATTCTCGATCAAGGCTTTGAATTCCTTGAATTTGTTGAATACTTCATCTTTGTTCTTCATGAAGTAGATCCATGTCTTCCTAGAAAAGTCATCAATGAAAGAAACATAGTATACATACCCACTTAGTGAACTTGATGACATTGGACCGCATACATCGGAGTGGAGGATTTACAAGATTCCTTTTTCTTTGCTCTCGCTACTTGGAAATGTCTTCTTTGTGTTCTTTCCTTTCGCACATCCTTTGCAGACCCCATCATGTTTTGCTAGTATTTATGGAAGACCTTCAACAACTTTGCTTGCAAGAGGTAGTGCTCTATAATGCACATGTGCAAGCCTTCTATGCCAAAGTTCATTTGGTTCTACTGTGTCATGGACCAAGGCTTGTTCTAGATGGCCCTTCAATTTGTACAAACCTCCTTCTTGTTCCCCAATCACTATTGCATCATCAATAGTGTTTCCTTTTGGCCACATGATGACTTGACCATCTATTAATGCAACCCTCATTCCTTTTGCATCTAATGCAGATATGGAGAGAAGGTTCTTCTTGATTCCAGGTACAAACAATACTTCCTTCATTGTCATAGACTTTCTAGAGTCTAGCTTATAGGAGGTGTTGGCTGCTATGGGCAGACCCGGGTTAACTATAATCAACCAACAACACCCCTAGATCACTGGCCCTTTCGGTGACAGACCGCAAAGCAGCCTAAAGTCTCACCCGAAGTGACTCTAATGGGTTGGCCAAGGAATCAAGCGTATTGGACCAGGTTCTGTGGCAATCCTACTAGTGGCTCGCAGTTCCCCTAACTGCGAGGTCTCCTTCTCTGCGCGTCGCGCGATCTCCTGCTTGCGTCGCATGATCTCCTCATCTCGCAGCTCTTCTAGCCGTGAGATATTCCTTTCAACCGTCGCGCAGTCCCTTTCTGCGGCGCGCACTTTCCCAGACTCGCGATATCTCTGACCTTATCGCATCGCCGCGCACTGTGCGACATGCAGCTCCTACCCAACGCTAAGTCCTTAACCTGCGGTATCGCGCACCGCAGCTCCTCTGCCGGTGCGGTATCACCTCTCTGTGATATCCTACCTCCGTGGTTTAGCGCACTTAGCGTTGCTCGTGTCGACGTGCAAGACTTAACATACAAGGCTATTCGATACTGCAATAGTGACTGTTTCGCGCAAAGCATAAATGAACCATATAGAGCATGTCAAAGACTTTAACTTATGTTACCCTTCTATATTGCTGTGAACTTATTAACACATTCATTCCTTAAACTGTAAACAAAGTCCATGAACTGACTGAGAAATGCATAAGTAAACATAACACATAAACCAATCGCATAACACTTGATTTTAACGTGGTTCACCTCCAGGATGGAAGTTACGTCCACAGAATTGTGTTTTTATTATAGCTCAGGGGAAGGTAAAACACAGTTCTGCTGCACCGCATATGCAGCTTAAGATCTTCTCTCTTAGATCTCTTTTCTCTTCTATATTGCTCTCCTACAATATACTCTTCCCTCTCTATCGATCCCTGTGGATCATTACATGCATATTCTATAAGCCAGCTACTGGTTACCATAAGATTGCTACCGCTAATAACAGAACCAGAGCTAGGCTTTTACAACAGTCTAATGTTCTGCCACAACACTACTAACAACTGAATGAACCAACTAACTAACCAACCCTTTTACAATACAAAATATATCCCTTTATAGGCAGCCCGAAGGTCTTGCCATTACAACACTGTGGGATTGTCCCAATAGTAACCCAAAACCCTAACTAGTGACAGTCGGCCATATCTGTACTTGAGGTAGTCGCTTTCCGTCACACCACAGCTCTCTGCAGTCTTCCATGCTTCCCGGCACTGATCATGGGTACTATGCACCGCTTCGCTCTTCTGTCCTTCGCCTTCAATGCTTCAGCCTTGTTGCTCCTTCTCCTTTATGAGGGTCGTTGAGCCCTCCTGTCTTCCGTCGCTGCCTTCAATGCAGTGGTTGAGCTCTCTCTTCTCGACCGCTCAGGTACCGTTGCCTTTCTTAAATTTTCTATCTTAAAAGTCATGGTTTTCGGCTCTGCTCTCCAGCTGGAAACGTGCTATGGCATCGTAGCTCTATCTTAAATTCTTTTCGCCAAAAATAGAAGCTTCTTCTGTAGCTGCGGGACCCTGCTCCAACAGTCCCCTAACACTTACTTGTGGCTCGCCCTCGAGCCACCTCCAGCGGGCTTCTCCTGTTGTAGCTTTGCCTTGGCTTCCTGTGAATCCCTATGCAACCTGTCACGAAGTCCTGTGACTTCCTTCTGCATCACTTCGACACTCTCTTGTGCCGAGTCAAGCAAACCTTGACTAATACTGGCGTCTTCTGTGGCGTCAGTTTTCTCTCTGGTGGTAGTGAACTCCTTCATTTTCTGTTCAACCGTATCGACTATCTCTGCGATTTTCTCTTGATACGGTTGAAGCAAGTCATTAATGTACATCTCCTTGGTTCTTAGTTGCTGCGCTTCCTGCTGCAAACAGTTCATCTCCTTTGTCTTCCTCATCTTTTGAAGAGCTGCCAAGCCCTTAATTTCTTCTTTCATTTCTGTAGCAGTATTCTCTATCTGCTGAATACTTTGTTGGATTTCTACTTTCTCTGGCGGCTCATCTAACTCGGCCCATGTGTTCGTCGCATCGATTAGTACTAACCGTGCTTCGTCGATGCGAGATTGCATCTGCGCAGAAGTGAGTCGAAGGGCTTCTACTCACTCTTTCTGGTCTGCCTGGGAGGTGTCTTGTATGTGAGCCTCAAGCTCAGCGATCTGCACCTCGTGGTCTGCCTTTATCTTGGCCACTTCTTCGTCCATCCTAGTCACGGTTTCTTCCAGAGCCTTTGCTCTGTCTGCTACTCTTCTTAGCTTCTGCGGAACTGGTAAGGCGAACTCAATGTTACATTGGGGCAGTTCCAATGCAATTCTCTGCAAAACTTGAGAAAGATCTTGCTCTCTTTCCTCATATGTTCGTACTTCGTCTGCCCTTTTCTAACCACTGATAGCAAGTGTTGCATTCTGTTGCTTCAGCTGCGTATTCTATTTGTAAGTCTCGAGCTCTCTACTCTTGAGCTCTGCGCCTAGCTGCCGCTGGATCATCTGCAACTGCTCAATATGAAACTCTGCAAGATTAACCTCGATGGGTTGTCTAAACTGAGCTGGTGGGTCCTTCATTGTGGCAGGGAATCAGATACTCCCTGGTGGAATTAACACAGTATTGAGGCAATCTTTGGCTAAGCTTTCCTGGCGGGACATCGGCGGTGTCGATGTTTCTACGGTGGTCGGCTTTACAGGTGGAATGTACCTCATGGCAGTCTTCTCTGTAATCATTTTTAAGTCTAGAAGTTTTTTTTCGACTGCGCTCTGGCTCTTTTCCTGCGACTCCTTCATCGCGTCAAGTGATTCCTTCAATGTGTCACATGTCCTTGTTGCGATGAGTTCATAGTCATCGTCTGTCAATGCGGTCTTCAGAGTTGGCTTTGAGGTTTTCTGTTTTTTCTTCTGTTGTGTCCCTGGTGGCCCTTACTGTGAAGGTTTCCTCTTTTCCCCTGGTAGTGGTTCTTCTGTTGAAGATTGCGTCTGGGTGTCTGCGTTATCTTTGTCCTTGTTCTGGTGTTCTGTTTTTGCAGAGTCTGATGATAGTGGTGTGGTATCTTCATATTCCTGCTTCCATTGGTCGTCGAAGTCTCTTATGACTCCTTCGACGTCCCTGGCTGTCATCCTAAACGAGCCAGTAGCCCAATCATCCCGCTTAGTCCTTTTCGGTCACAGATAGATTAAATGGCTGTCTGCCATAAAATTAAGCCGGCTATCATATATGTCCACAGTCTCCGTGCTGAGCCGTGGTGTCTCTTGAATGACCTTCATCAACAGCTTATAGTAGTCATGGAATACCATCGTATTGATCGTTTTCTTGGTTGGGCGGTTGGTCTCCCATAAGCTGGCATAGCGCACTCCTTTGGGCACGCCACCTGCTATCTACGGAAACTGGGTATGGGGCGGTTCCTTCCATCCGACAAATGCACAAAGTATAAACAACCACGAGAAATGGAAAGGGTGGTTGGTTTCATCCTGAGCTGCCAAGCAATCTGCTTGCAACATATTTAATAAGAATAGAGACCAATTGAACTGTTCCCCCTCTGTGACCTGTATGGCAAGGTGAATTACGGATCCTGTAACTTCCTTTGGCCAAACCTTGGTTAGCAGTCTGCCCACGATCAGACTGGCGGTCAATATAAGTGTCTCATTTGGTATGCTTGAAATGTCATAAGCCCGTCCTCCTCTCTGTAGCTGATACTTAGTTACTAGGGCTTGCGGTAACTTGGAGTCCTTGGTTTTTCCTGCTGTCTATATATCAGGGTGTTTACCTGTCTTGGACAGGCCGGTGATACGATGTATCAAATCGACATTCAGGTCGACCTTGTTGCCTAGCCAGAGGTACCCTCTATGTACGCAAGAGAGTAAAATGTGCACCACGACATTAACCTCTGTACCCCGTCCAAAATGAGGTAATCTCAGCAAATTGAGCAGTCTTGACCGCTCAAGAATATGGACATGCGGCAGGGGAACACATTCATCTCTCCCTGTCCTTGGGTTCTTCTCAATCTTCAGATAGCTGTCCGGCTTGAACTGAGGATATGTCTTACCATCTCCCAGGTTATAATCTACAAATTTAACAACAGCAGCATATCCTACTAGATCTCCATTTTCCTTTACTCGAGAATCAATGGGTGGTATGGGAACAGTATACTTAGCGTTCTTAGAAATTCTTGGTTCTGGTGCACCTTCAACTCGTGGTATCATGTAGTCTGTTCCGCTGTGAACTTCTTCCTCATGCTCTGAACCAAATTCATCATTGAGCTGAGATTGGCTCCTCGTTTGTGGTTGCTGTCTGGGCTGTGACGAACTTGGCGGAGCACTCTTTGGTGGCCTCGTCATAGCTCCTGCAAGGCCGTGACGTTGAAATCTTCTCAAAATGTTTGCTATCGGTTCGTCCTCGGACATAACCCACTTAGTACAAAATGGTGGACGTGCACTGGTTGCAACTTCTGAAAATCACAGCACTCTGTAACAAACTTAGCTCTTCACAGGGAATTCTGAACAATGCACTCTACAGCTCTCGATTTTTCTGCAAACGTAACTGTCCCAATTGAATACTTTCTGCTTTTATGCCCAATACGATAATCCCAGACGCAACGGTCATCTAGACTGAACCCGTCGGTCGTCATCAATGCCTGGACAAGACCACACCCGCCATCCGATCCCTAATAAATGCGGAAATCCGAGCGAATTTCCCTCGAAATGTGTGTGTACAGGCACCGGTCTCGTCGGAGATTTGCTAAATCTGGAAAAATTGATTATACTGCTGCCAAATCTACGATAAGATATACCGGTCATTACCTCATTAACTACCTGTCAGATGCTGACTTGACTGGCCTTTGTCGGTTGCAAAACTGAGTACGTGGCACGTGGAAGCATTGCGCTGCCACGATGTGACTCCGCATCACCTGCATAAACCAATACTACTCATTTTTAATTTTTTTTGGATGCGATTCCTCATACTTAGAATAATACCTGCCGATGTAGACTTGTTCCCGGTGCGATGCCTCCTTTCAACTACACTAGACATCTGCACCACCATAGACTGGTTAAGATAGGGCTGAGAGGCGGGGTGGCTATCACTATAGGGCTTAAGCCTGCTGCCATTAATCCATGTGGGAAAAAGCTCCCCATTCAGCTGGCTGAGCTGAACGGCACCTCCCTCTGTGACTTGCTGTATCTGATATGGCCCCAACCAATGTGTCTTGAACTTCCCTGGAAACTTAATGAATTTGCTGTCATAGAGGAGCACTAGGTCTCCGATCTGGAAAGTCTTATTCTTAATGTGTCTGTCATGCCAAGCTTTTTCTTGTGCCTTCTGCACTTTCTGATGGAATCCGGCGATGAATCTGTCTTCTTCTAAGGCAAGCAGCTGTGCTAGCCATTCCTGAACGGTGTCTGTATCAGTCATCCCGGTAATCTGAGCGATTCTTAAACTGGGAAGAATATACTCCATAGGAATAACAGCCTCCTGTCCATACACCAAGATGAAAGGTGTGTGTCCCGTAAGTTTCTTGCATGTGGTCCTGTATGCCCATAATACAACGTTAACTCTGAGGTCCCAATCATTCCTCTGGCTGTTGCAGATCTTAGTAAGAACATTTTCTAAAATCTTATTAAAGGCCTCCACTGTACCATTATCCTGTGGGTGGTAGGGAGTGCTCTTATGGTGCTAAATCTGGAATTCTTCTGTCAACGCCTCAATAGTGCTGTTCAAAAAATGTGTGCCTTGATCACTCATCAAAATTACTGGGCATCCAAATCTACTAATGATGTTTTCAAAAAGAAACTGTGCGGCTGTAGCAGCATCACAATTTCTTACTGTTTTGGCCT
Source organism: Pseudotsuga menziesii (assembly GCA_001517045.1). NCBI lineage: Eukaryota > Viridiplantae > Streptophyta > Pinopsida > Pinales > Pinaceae > Pseudotsuga > Pseudotsuga menziesii. Next base: position 312,513 of record LPNX010366150.1, on the reverse strand, counting down.
CTGCCCATCTGGTGAGGTACTCTGTTCCCGTGATAATATATCTCGCACCAGTGCGCTTTCCTGGTGGGTTGATAGGACCCACAAAATCTATAGCCCATTTGTCAAATGCACGCAACATGACCTGCGGTCGTAGCGACATTTCATCGCGTCGCGAGGGTTTTCCTACCCTTTGGCAGATATCGCAGCATCTGCAAAATTCCTTGGTGTCTTTATGCAACGTAGGCCACCATAATCCTGCCTCCAGGATTTTCTCCGCAGTCGGCTTTCCTGCGAAATGACCTCCTGCGGTTCCTGAATGTGCCTCTCTGATAATAGTGTCTTTTTCATGCGGCATCACACATCTGCGTAGAACTTCATTCGGACCTAACTTGTATAGGTGTCCTGCGATGAGGGTTAAGTCTGCTGCTTTAACAACCAACTGCTTCTTTTGCTGCTTAGTAAACTCATCAGGTGCTACTCCCATAGTGAGAAATTGAATAATATCGGCACAGTACTCATCTGCGATCTGGATAGAGAACAACAACGCATCCGGTAGATTGTCATCTAGGTTACTTGGCTCTTCTCCCGAGTCTATCCGCGACAAATGATCAGGTCCTGCATTCAGTCTTCCTCGTTTCACAATGATTTCAAAATCATACTCCTGAAAGAGGAGTAACCATCTGCAGATTCTCCCCCCTAACACTGGCTTATTGACCAAATACTTTAACGCGAAATGGTCAGTAAACATCTTGAACGGGGTACCCAACAGGTAGTGCCTGAACTTCTGCAGCGCATACACCATAGCTAGGCCTTCTCTTTTAGTTGTGGTGTAGTTCTTTTCTGCTATCGAGAGCTTTCTGCTGGAATATGCGATAGGGTTGTCAATGTCCCCTTCTCCTGGTTGTGTTAAAACAACCCCTAATGCGATGCCAGACGCATCCACATGTACATGAAATGGCTTAGTCCAGTCGGGAAATACTAAGATGGTTGATGTAACCATCTTCTCTTTAAGCATGTCTATACTCTGCTGACATTCCTCGTTCCATAGGAATTTTACATCTTTCTTGAGCAATTTCTCCATTGGTGCTGTAATCTTTGCGTAGTCCTTCAATGCCTTCAATGCAGTGGTTGAGCTCTCTCTTCTCGGGCGCTCAGGTACCGTTTCCTTTCTTGAGTTTTCTATCTTAAAAGTCATGGTTTCCAGCTCTGCTCTCCAGCTGGAAACGTGCTACGGCGTCGTAGCTCTGTCTTAACTTATTTCCGCCAAAACTTATCTTTCCGCCAAAACTAGCAGCTTCTTCTGTAGCTGCGGGACCCTGCTCCAACAGGAGGATTCCCCACTACCTTTTATTGGATACTGGTAGTCATCTCCTAGTTTCACCTTGTGAGGTGATTCATGTTCTGAAAGTTTCATAAAGGATTCCTTGAATCCAGTCATGTGATTGGAAGCACCATTGTCTATAAGCCAATCATTGCTTCCATGAGTAATGTTTCCCGTGAGAGCGGAAAACAAAACATATTCTTCCTCGCTTGAAGAATCTTCACTTTCATATCTGGTTCTCTTTGATGAAGGTTCATCATCCTCTACAACATGAGCATGGTGTCTTCTCTTGTTTCCCTTCTTCTTGTGACAGCTACTTTTGTTCTTAGGACAATCTCTAGCAAAGTGTCCTCTCTCATCACATGTATAGCAAATGAACTTAGACTTATCTCTAGGCTTTCTGAAGTTATTCCTTTGATTAGAACACTTACTTCTGTGATGGCTAGATCTGGGTTTCTTGGATTGTAATGTGAGAGCTTGATCTTCACTTCCCATATTCTCTTCTCGAGCTGCTATCTGAGCTTCTTCTTGAGAACATTCTTCCCACAGTCTACTGAACTTGACTAACTTCTTCCTAGCACAGATCCCTTGAATGAAGGAGTCCCATGTCCTAGGGAGACTATTCAAGGTGGTCATCACAATCTATGCATTCTCCACTTCGTCATCTACTGCTTCCAATTGTTCCTTGATCTGAGAAACCCTTGTGAAGTAAGACTAGATGGTTTCTGCATTCTGGATCTTCACATTCTTCAATTGGTTCCTCAAGGTCATATTCTGGTTTATGTTCTTTCCTTCAAACAATTTGGTTAGGGCATCAAACATAGCTTTAGGTGTCTTGAGGGAGGACACCTGTGGTATAAGGTGATCCTTGATAGAATCAACAATGATCCTCTTTGACATAACCAACTTCTTCTTATGTAAGGCCTTAACCTCATCTCCCTCTGGAACTCGAACCTCCTCATTGATGTAGGAGTCCAACTCATTCTCTTCCAGAACCAGGGAGATCCTATACTTCCAGGCTCGGAAGTTATTAGCTCCCTCAAGCTTTTCATCAAGCTTGGTAGGATGAGACATATTAACTAAGAACCTCAAATAAAAATACAAAAGATTTAGAACTTACCAGGTCAAGATGTCAGATATGGATTTGGAGCTGAAATCCTGTAGTGCTGGTTTAGGAGTAGATTAGGGTTTTCCTTTTTCGGAGTTCTGTCCAACCAAATGCTTTGAAATTGATCCCTACCTTTGATCTTGGGGAGGAGATCAATCCAGGCCTGGGCTCACTGAAAAATTCCTCTTATGTGAAAAGCCCTAATTTCTGGCAGCAGTGTCGGGTCCAAAACTGAAAAACCTCAGAATTGGATTTTGCTTCGACAGAAAGATGCGCCCTAAGGAGGAGAGTTAATCCAACCTTCTTTTACTGAAAATCTATAGAGGAAGATCCACAAAGTAGGAAGCCCTAGTTCCCGCAGCTGCACAGTGTCTTCTTCTCAGGTTAGTTGTGATACCATGTTAGATTTTTAACATTAAGCTAGCATTATTAGGATATTTTAACTGAGAGAATAACAAGCACAACAATCAAACACAAGATACAATGAACACAGTGTTTTTCCTCAGGCAAACCATAAATGGAGAAAACCCCGCAACTTCCTTAGAGATAGAATCAACACCAAATAGAAAATCTCAAAACAGTAAGATGATCTCCTGACAGCAGTAACCTCTTTCTTCCTAGCTCTAGTGTCTTCTTCTTCCTCAGCTATGCACTACAATTGAGTGTGAGTGAGTGTGTGATAAATAGAGAGGTCACCTCTCTATTTATACTAATTCCCGACATGACTAAAACCCTACTAGGGCCAACTTCACTAGGTGAGTCTAATAACCCTAGTGCCCCGGAACTGCGGTGACTTTAACCCTTAGACAATAGGAGGGTTACCCATAATGACTTGACATGACTTGTTTACATTATAGATCCTCCCAATTGGAACATCGGGTCATGACATCATGACTCAATTACATTACAGACACATCCTAGAATAAACATCGGGGTACAAGACATAAGATACATAGGTGAATACATTCTGAAGTTACAAATACATCAACATTCTTGTTGCAAATATGCCTTCCATGTCGCACGACAATACTCAATATGATCAAGAGGCTCTGTGAGTCCTATACATTTTCGAGCATTATAACTGATCTGTTCTCCAAATATGATCTCTAGAAATTTTCTACATTGCGTCCATTCAGAGATAGCTTGTTTACATGTTCCCCACCATTTAGCGGGCGTGGCTTTCAACACAAAGTCTAAGGCAGAAAATTGATGTGATTTTGTACCTTTGCTTCAAGTTCTGCTATAAATGATGCAAGATTAGGCAAACCTTCATATGTAGGTAGCTTGCTCGCTTGAGATCCTACTCGTCGGACAGATTGTGTAATTCTTGTGCATCTTCTCATAGATACTTAAGGCATCTGATTCGACCAATTTTCTAATGGTTCACCCGAATCAGATGTACAGGAGCTAACACTCTACCAACTTAGCTTTCCATATAGAGGACATGATGTTATATATATGGTTCAGGTAATCACCTTGTCCTTCACTATGCACTGGTTCAACATATCTGATCTATACTTACAACAGATCAATTGGCGCGACCACTCTTATCTCCGAGTCTTGAAATGACAATATCTGTAGCATGAAATTTATGATGGTATGATTGTTTATTGCCCAGTTGATCCCCAAAAGTGCAGGATATGGTTTTGTATCATCAAGAATGTAGATCACTTCAAAATCTAAATATGTTCTCAGGCCCTCTACCTCGATAGGTACTTGAGTCAGTCAATCAATAGGTAGGACCTTCGACTGATTTTCTAGCCTTAGTCGAATGGGAGACCAATCAAGTCACAGTTTTCCCATGCTTTCCAATGTATGTAATGTCAAAATATTAACATCAGAGCCGATATATAAAATTATATAATCCATATCATAATCTCCTATTTGGGCAGTCATTCGTAATTTGTGACTAGTATTTAACCTTGTTCCCACATGGTTGACTCTTCTTTCTGGTCAGATCTCTTCATGAGTTTCTTCTATCAACGCTTTCAATTGTGCACAACATCTCTATCGTGGATTAGCGATAAACAACTTTTGAAAAACTCTTTTAAGTTTACTAACCTTTCCCGTTAGTTGCTTCCGTAGTAGCTGGTCAAATTTCTCAGGCATTTGCACTATCGGCCTTCCAGACGTCGACGCTTGATTCTTGCCAACAAATTCAGTTGCACGTCCAAGAATACTTCCTTTTCTTTCTGGATGTCGAATGGTAATTTCTTTTGTGCCACTGGTCGCACCTACGGTTGTCCATGCTGTGTATTTTGGTCTACTCTGGTTGCAACACCTCCTCTTGTTACAACATTGATGTTTGCTTCTCTTGGCTCGACATAAGTCATTTGGATGTTCTGATTAGGATTCAGGTTGGAATTATGCACAGGATTGGGATTTCCTATCGTTCGGGCTTTCCACTTTGCAATCAATTGTGGACATTGCTCAATAGTATGGTCAAATGCTTTACAATACAAACATGCCTTCACAGGACTCACACAATATCGAGGAAAGTGTCATGGTTGTCCACAGTTATAACATATGACTTGGCCTTTTCCTCAACCAAATCCTCCTCCTCCTTATTGTAGTTGTCCTCGACCCCGAAAATTTCCACCCCCCTAGGTTGAGGGTAGTGTTGTTGCGGCAGATATTGATTTTGTTGATATTGCAAGTGAGGATATTGTGGTTGTTGATATTGTGGGTGAAGATATTGTGGTTGTTGATATTTAGCAGGTGGATATTGAACAGGTTGATATTGAGCTTGCGCTCGCTCAACAACATATGCTCATCATTCTTCATCAAGTAGGTGTCTACAGTATTCTGTTGCAGCAACTGAAACTATCTACAATATTTCTCATCATGTCCTACAGATTTACTAAATTTACAATACAGACTAGCAGGTGCGCTTACAATCTTCTTCTAGAACAAGCACTCTTCCGACCGATGGGATCGAATCTGACATATTTTACACCAAGGAATCCCTTGGGTACTTATCGGGTTCGACGCTCTCGTCATGACATAATTAATGAGCACTGGGCAATTATCGTTATGGTGCCCCTCTGTTGTGCACCTTGTCCACCATAGTTCTTCCTGGATCTCTTTCCCCCTCTTTATGTATTGGAGTTGCAACTTAAGGTTAGCTAGTTGCAAGTGAATCTGCATTATTCCTGCATCGTTTTCTCCAATCGGTGACGAATCTAACTTCATGGTTGTCTCCAGAGCTTCAATCTACGATACTATTTTCTACTGCATCAATGGGATTCGGATGTGCGGAAACAATGTGACAATGAACCATTCCTTGTGTTATATTCCCAACATCTGAAAAATTACTTTTGCCATTATTGTCTTAAATATTTGGTCAAAGTCCTCGAGAGACTCTGTAGGCAACTGCTTGATTTCTTTAATTTCTGTAATGCACTACGACTTAGATTTGCGCTTTCTAAACTCATCTATCGTTCCAACTCGAATTTGGTTGAGTGTTTTCTGCGCAACTCCCACTTGGACTATATAAAACTTCATGTACCAGTCTAGCGCACGATTCCTCAAGGTTGTGATCAATTGTGCTTTCTTTATAGCTTCATGTTGGACCTGTCGCACATTCCATACGCATTCACATAGAAACCAATGTTTCTCTGGGTCTTCTAACCCATTTCCATTGAATATCGAAAACTTAATATCGGTCCCAGCCATGATGTTAATTGCTGGTATTCTTGGGAATCTTTTTTGACTAGTCGGACTCCCTTGTATGCTATTCACAATGTTAGTATTACTTGTATTTACAAAACCACTTGGAGACGAGTTTCTATATCTTACCTCCAACGATGTGCGTGAGTTTGTAGGGGTATTGTACTCGTGCTCTGGGTATGGAGATTCTAATCTTGCTTTGTCTTCGGATATTGACTGATATTCCTCTTCTTCGTCGCAAGAGCCTTCATCAATGTGTGATGTGGGCTCGTAGTCTTCTCCTCTAGTCCTGCAAATTCCTCTTCTTGTCATAGTCTTTCTTCTCTTTCTCGACCGAAATCCTCTTCCACTTCTCAAATATCTAGCCTCTAGTTCAGTTCCATTATCACCAGGGGACATTTCAGCTTAGTTTGCTCCATATTTCATGCACTTCGTCTGCGACATATCCAAATTTTAGCGCACAGTTCTTTTAACTGTCACATTCTCAGGATTCCTTTTTTGCATATGAGCATCTTTATCCAAGTTTTCAAGGATGGCCAGTATCTTCCTCGGGGTCCTTGGAGAAAAATTCTTTCTGCCTCACTATATGAGGTTATTGTGTTGACATCAAACTCAGTAATATAACCTTGCAAAATACTATATACCCAAAAATCAATACCCTTCGACACAGGGTTTCTAACATTCTTCAACAGCCGAATTAGCTCAGGATTCCACTCCGTCGGTTCTCCTCTTTGAAAATTTATTTGTTGGGTGGATAATTTCGATAACCACTCACGCAACACAATAGGAAACTCAAAAAAGAAAATCTCATGAATATTCGTATAAAGGTATCGAACCAACTGCTCTATTGGGTCTAACCGAGATCCTTTACTCTCTTCTTGCACAAAGTCTAATGCTTTAAAATCCACCCAATATTGGATTTTAGGCTTCAATAGATGCCACAACATATCCCTCACCAAAATGATTCACGGTCCTGACAACGTAACAATTTGTTGGCGTTCGTTTCTTATATTTATTCTTCGACCCAGGTTCAGATCCTCCTTTGCTTACAACAAATCTTGAGATATCGACACGATAGATCAAGGCTCAGTCAGCAGCACCTACAACATAGATGTAGTCTCAACCGAGATATCTCTCGTATGGGTAACTTCTAGAACCAAGTTTCCGCAGGTGGGTGGGGGATTTTTCTTCCCTTGGAATTCAACCAAGGAGCTCGATTGAAGCCAAGGGGTGGGTTACTTATACTGATTATGCACAGTTTATATGCAACTCTATTCAACCATCAACATATACTATAACAATAAATATCATTGAGTATAGGTGATTTTGACTACCACAATACGACAGATGCATATAACTCAATTATAAGCAAGTACATAAACATTCATTCACAACAATATGCATATGACACAAATACAACCATCATTTACACATTCGACACAGTATCTAATATGGGAACCCATCCAGGAAAAACCACAAAGTGCTCTTCCTCTGACATGAAAAATATATGGCGCCTTTTTTTTTCTGCGCACTAAATTGTAGACTCTGTTCTAGATATTCTTCTTTTATCTATACAGACTTCTCTCTCCCCTCATGCTCGTTGGTCTTCTTTCGCTAGTTCTTCTTTACATGACTCTACTATTGATCCACACACAACCTGGCTCAACTTGAGTTCTCCTCTACAACTATGCGCACTTAGTTGCAGACTTCTTTGACTCTTATCCAAGCAACTAACTGACTCTCTATTGATAGACTAAGAACTAAGCAAGTAAGTAATAACCTTAGAAACTTAGTGAGTAACTGAGTAAGTTACCCGCACATAGCCTAGGTTCTTCCTTCTTATAGACTCTTACATGTTGCTCTAAGCCGACTTCATACAGTTAGCCAACAAGCTGTCATTCGTATTCTAGCAACACATGTCAATAGGAACTAACGATCTAAATTACAAAGATGGTTTCCTTCGTGCAACATCCGTCGACTCTATCCGACCTCGTACCTACGATATTTCTAAATTGTTGCTTTCGAGCCATTGCACCACTGCACACATTTTAACAATGTTTCCTCTGTCGCAACTCATCTTGTCACATCTTTTCCTTCTGTCGCGATGTTTCTCTTGTCGCGAACTCTTCTACTGTCATGAACTATTCCTCTGTTGCGCACTCTTCTGTGTCTTCTCTTTCTTCCGTAGCTTCTTCCGTCATAACACCTTCTTCCTTCTTCTTCTTCTACTTTTGTCGCAACTTCCTTCTTACTTCCTCCGACCCGACTCTTTTCATACTTGGGCGGAATTCCAACAGAATTCTTCTTAACTTCCCCGAGGGCCAACAATTTTTTTGCAAGAAACCAACTATTCGATAGATAATATGACGAGTACAACAAGAAATGGACGGAGAAAAAGTGTAGTAATGGGAGTAGATGCTCAAGGTTTGACCGGAGGATTGGAAATTAGATAGGACCCTGATAAAATTGAGCTTTCTAATTTTCTTGCCACTCAACAAACTATTTCGACGAAATTTAGGTTTCTTGGAACCCTGGTTCGGGGGGTAATCACTAATTTTTATGGCCCATTCTCTCTAGGCTAGAAAGCTATGTTTTTGGTAGATTTGGAGAATTTGTCTTTATGGGTTGATCAGAGACATTGGGTTATAGAAGGATATTTCAATATGATTCACTCGCTATCAGAAAAGAAAGGGGGGTGAAGGAGATTGGAATCAAGTAGCCAGGAGTTTGAAGATCTAATTGATAGAATAAAACTGGTGAATGTCATTAATGACAATAGTCTATATACTTTCTACAATAGGAGTGGGGATAGGCACATTATTTCCATACTAGATTGATTTTTGGTATCAAAATCCTTCCTGCTGAATGGAGGAGAGTTATTTGCTTTGGTGCTTCTCGAAGCTGGTAAGATCATTCACCCATTAGTTTATTTTAGCAGAGTCAAATTGGCCTTCCTTTGAAGCATACTTTCTATTTTGAGTAATTATTCTTGTTTTATGACCCCACTTTCAATGATCTGGTTCACTGATGGTGGGAGCAAACTGAGTTGAATAGAGGATCATTCATGTACATATTCAAACAAAAATTTAAGCTGATAAAAAATAGAATTAAGACTTGGAATAAGTATACCTTTCGAAATATATTTGAAGACAAAAGACAGTTCAAAACTAGACTACAAGCAATCTAGGAGAAATAAATTCCATAGGGTTATGATGAGGGGATGGGTGAGGAAGAGAAAAAATCTCATAACCCAAGTGGATCAAAGATAAAAATAGGAGGAAATATTGTGGCGTAAAAAATATCACAATCTTTGGTTAAAAGAGGGGGGATGAAATACCAATTTCTTTTACAAGTCTACAATTCAAAACAGACAGATAAATAAAATTCTCATACTAAAGAAGCAGGACAACCAAATAATAGAAACCCATGAGGAAATAGAAAAAGTAGTTGATTCAATACTTTACAAACCTTATGAAGGATTTGTTGGCCATATTTTCTGTCAAGTAGCCAACTAAGGAAATATTGGTTCAGTAACAACAATCAATATTCTAGTTCATATTGGTTCAGTAACAACAATCATAACAACAATGATAATCTAGTCCATATTGGTTCAATAACAACAAACAATATTCTAGTTCATATTTGGCAATCTTTCTTCTCATCAATGTGCCTCTAGTGGGATGATTGCTCGTAAAGAACTACTTTCCCTTTAGTCAAAATGAAGGCAAGCATTATTTTAATACTATAGTGGATAACATGCCAAGAAAAGTAAATGATGTAGCCAAAACTTGGTAGTAAAAACCACGGTGTAAAAGTAAATAGTTAATTCCACTCAAATAGTTACGAGGAATGCAAAAGAAAATGCCCACAATTGTTTTAATCAACTTGATGACAAATTGATGGCAGGTGGAACAATTTAAGCCATTCAACCTCCAAATTTTGTGTATAAGCTATCTCCCTTAAAAAACAAAGATGCCTTTGTCCTCTGAGTATAACTCCATTAATTGGTTGTAGTAGTGGATAGCGGCACTAATCATTCTAGGTGCAATAGTGCAAGTTCTAAGACTTTGAGTGGTAATTGGCGAGAAGCTTCCAATTCTCGTAAGAGAAGTCCACGGATGAGTGAGGGGTTGATAAACTTTAGAGTGCAACTCTATTAAATGAAATGGAGGTCTAAGAGCTTATACAATCTAATTAATGAAAATTGCAGCTTTATATTGTGGTTAAATTCTGCATAGCCAAATTGTATTTGATTATTGTGGTGTATTCTATGTGACTTATGAAATTGGAGTGGCTTTATTTTATCGCATTGTACTATGAGTTGCAGGGAGGCATAGTCCCACTATAATATATATCCACACACAAAGTTAAAACACAATTAAATACTATGTAACCTTTCTTTATAAATTTCAACTTTCAAACATACAATATATTATTTTTTATTAAAAAAATTAAAGGGTTGTTTTTTTAAACCTTTAATAATGCTTCATTGAGAATAATCCTTTATCTCAACTTTAAAGACGTATTCTTAAGCATGTCCTATATCAAAACATTTATACATTTTTGAAAGAAAATAAATATCATACTTCATATAAAGATGTTACATCAATTTATATGTTTAATCATAAAAATACATATTATACTATTTCACATCACATTCGACCACTGCCACAAAAATTCAAATAATAAATTCCATAATAATCCCTACATTTCTTTACAAGAAACAAACACATATATGATATAATATACAACAAACAATTGTCCTACACACATATGTACATCCACAATGTATAATTTTTATTATCCTAATATAAATATTCTTCCCAAAAAAATATTGTCGTTCCTTTTTGTTTAATCACAAGGAATAAGTATTCTTCCCAAACAAAAAAATGGTGTTTCTTTTTGTTTAATCAAAATTGATTTCCAACATATGTGGAAGACATATACAATTCCTTAGGTAAGAAATGTACAATTCCTTAAGTAAGATAAGACAGATACAAATCTTTACATGCATTAAGTACAACCACTTTCATCTCCTTTCCATGTCTTTCCTTTAAAACTTTTAAATAAATTCCAAGTTTGAACCTTCTTTCCCTTTCATACTATTAAAATGGCATGAAAAATTCTCAATGTGAAGAAAACTGTAATGACAAAGTGGTTCCATTTGTTGTCACACATTTTGAAAAATAACCTTGTCAACTCCATTGCAATAGTCAATGACTAAATTGACTATCATTTAGATTTTATGTTGGTTTTTCCTGTCCCGTAAACTTTTATATACACTTGGTTGTTCTTTTTTGTATTTTAATATATGAAAATTAATTTAATTAGTATTTGGATTTTTATATGCTTATTTGAAAACT
>LPNX010366150.1:122083-300641 GCA_001517045.1 Pseudotsuga menziesii | reverse complement strand
TCGAATGAGCCTCTTCCATGATGTGAATTTACTAAAGTTTATCAATAGAACGGAGAAGGACTCCACTAAAGCCTTTATTAGATAGGGTACCTCTAAGAAAAAAAGAGAGTGTAAAATAGACTATACATTTACTATAGGACGTAAAAACACTTGAAGTAAGAGTACGCAAAGCTAAATATTCCTGGATACCCATAATATAGGGATTATATGCGTTATTACTATATGAATATATAGTAGAAGATTGAAATGACCTTTCTCCCACAAAGGATCAATAAACTCTTCATTAAAATAACATAGAGAATATAAAAGGTAAATTAAAGGCATAGAAATAAAATAGGATTTCAATAAGCATGTATAATAATACCCACATAAGGTGAATACTTCTTTGGGGATGTAAAACTAAAAGTGGCAGATAGGGCTAAGTAAAGTAGTTGATTTATTTGTTTTAAAACGCTAATTAGGGATCTTCACAACAGGTGGCAACCTGTGTTATTTTAGTTAGCGCTTACCGGTCTTTTTAGTTAGCCTCAACCCACATAAATGGCTATTTAGACATAAAAATGCTTCATGATACACCTACACGAGAATCTTTATTTATATTTTAGCACGATAAAGCCAAAGGCAGAGCCAAACGAACAAAGCTTGGCTAACCGCCCCAACCGCAGGAGCCATGCCAAGAGAGCTGACAATGCTAAGTGCTTTTTACCCGTCGGCCGAACTTAAGTGAAGTGGTGTCAGAACCAAAATTATTAACAAGTTAACCAAGTCCTGTGCCAATTTTAACTACCCATCCCAACACAGACAGACGGCAGACTGAATGGACGACGGATGATAGCAAAAATCATATACATAATAATTTATTTTTTCAAAAACGCTGATCAGGGATATTCATAACAGGTGGCAGACTGCATGGACGACCGAAATAATCTACATAATAATTTATTTGTTCCAAAATGCGGATCCAATTTATTTGTTCCAAAATGCGGATCCAATTTATTTGTTCCAAAATGCGGATCAGGGATCTTCACACATGGACAACAGGTGATAGCAAGTGGAGTATGCCGCGGTCACTGCCTTTACCATCAATGGAATATATCAATCGAGAGGCCTGGTTGGCGAGCTGATTTTTTCTTGCATTTTCAGTTGGAGAGAATGCTGAGCTTGGTGATCAATTTCTTTACAGGGTTGTAGTGTATTCAGTAAAGTTTATGACTTCACTATGTCTGTTTTATTCTTGATGCGTTAAATTCCTGCAATTTGTTCTAGCATTACGGCCATTTTTGTCCAGGCTATGGAGTGTTTGTTTTTGTTGCATCCTGCATCAATCTCAACTCGTTTTAAAGTGTTATTTCCCAATTTGGTCGCTTCTTTATATATTTCTTCAAGCTTCGTTAAATTCCTGCAATTTGTTCTAGCATTACGGTCATTTTTGTCCAGGCTATGGAGTGTTTGTTTTTGTTGAATCCTGCATCAATCTCAACTCGTTTTAAAGTGTTCTTTCCCAATTTGGTCGCTTCTTTATATATTTCTTCAAGCTTCGGCGAAATTCTCGCCATCCTTTCACTCATTCTTGTTTTTGTTGAATCCTGCATCAATCTCAACTCATTTTAAAGTGTTCTTTTCCGATTTGGTTGCTTCTTTATATATTTCTTCAAGCTTTGGCGAAATTCTCGCCATCCTTTCACTCATTCTGTAGCGTCTTGACCACTTTGGAGGTTATTCTACTGCTTTAACCGTTTTTTTTGCAAATGCAGACAATTGTCCCTTATACATAGCACGAACTTACTTGTTTCTTTACCTGCATGTGTAAATGACGGGTTCCTTTTTACTCTGTCATGTTTTATACAGTTCACGCACTGCAATTCGAATCGGGACATATTTTAATGCCTTGAAAAGCCGCTCATGGGGTTTTCGTCGATATGGCCTAGTAATATCTCAATAGCGGTGGTTTTACAGGGTATTTTAATATGTGCAGGGTCGAATGGCAGTGATTTTGTGGCTCAGCAAGACATTAATTAGGACACTTTAATGAAGTAAGTTTGGAATGTTTTTGTGATAACATGTCATTATGTGTCATTCCTTCTGCATCATGGTTTTAACTATTGCCATTAGATTTTGTTCTTCCCACAAGAACACACTATTCAAGGGGTTTGGGACTCAGGTAGGTTGGTCTTCATTTTAACGGCTAGACGACAGTGCTAGCCTGTCTCTTCCACACTCTGCTTCCTTCTTGCTTGCCTTCTCTTGCGATATTCGCGAAGGTAAAACGCCAAAACGGACAAGAAAGATTTCAAGCTTAAACTACATTGTGAGATGTTTTAGGATTCATTGCTATTTATAAATTCAGAGGGGTCTATACGACAACAACAAAATAGAGTTCTGGGCGACCATGGAGATCATCACCATAACCATGCTATTAAGATACAGCCTCCTCCTCCTTCACCACCACCACCAACAACACCATCACCACCACCTAAGACACAGCTTCCTTCTCCTCCACCTCCACCACCTCCCCCTCCGGTTAAGACACAGCCACCACCTCCTCCTTCTGTTCTTCTGCAGGAGCTCAAGAGGAGGAGAAGCGAAAGAATTTGCAATGCCAGTAATAAGAAGGTCAGCCATGAAAAGAACGCTTCCTCCCTGCCATTAAAACCAGAGAGACAGAATTCTCCCCATGATCAAAATTCTGACAGCAAGCCAACGGGAAATATTAGTATTTCTAGGCCTCGTTCCAGCATACCTTCAGCCTCCACGGATCGAATATTATCAGATGATCAGGAAGCTGCAAGATCAGATGATACAAAGACCATTAAAATGCCTATGGTAATATCCCAATTACAAAATGTTGCTTCACAGCCGTCGACAATTCACAGAGATGAAGACAATAATAATGAGAGATCTCCATTGAACCCCCTTAAGTCCAGAAAGGATTCGTCTGAAAGTTGAAACGTGAGTTCTACTTATTCTTTCTTTTTCGTTATTTCTTTGTTTTTGCATGGAACAGTGCGTTTAATTTCTCTTGATAAAAAAACTGGAGATTAATAGATCATCTGCAATGAAAGAAAATGAAATTTTATAAACAAAACAATTAGAACTTTCTCAAGATTCGAGCACTACACATATACCATGTAGCACAATATAGCTGTACCATATACAAACAATCTACACTTATCTGTACGTTTATTCTTTTTTAAACTATGCTGTACTGTGCACATAGACATTCTACCCCCAAGTAGGAAATATCTCCCTTTAGCTGTGTAGTAAGCTATTTAACTACTTGATCAGCAGGCATTCTCTGTGAGCTGTGCAGTGCTTGAGTCTTACATGTTCCTAATTTGAACATTATAGTGCCTCTGCTTTACGTTGCCCAGGTTAGCATTCTATAGCCCAAGCAGAGAAGATAGTTCAAAATTATAAAACCATTAGGCATTCTCAGTAAACCGTGTACTACTGCTAATATTTTGGACCTCCTAGAACTTCTAATTTACTTCCTATTAAGAAATTTTATATTTTACTTCCTATTAAGGAATTTTATATTTTAGGTATTTATTTTAGCCATGGACTCGTTAATTTTATATTTTAGGTATTTATTTTAGCCATGGACTGGTTTTTTTAAGCAAAATAGACTAATAAATCAACTATTTGTTTTTTAACGATTTGTTATTCACATTTAGTGTTCCAATCTGTGTGGAAATTCACTATTAAATTTAATGAAATTATAAATTTTAATAAAACAAATAAATTTACAAGGCTATATATTTATAAATTTATTATGTCTGATTTCCTAATTTTTTATTAATTGCATGTTACTGTTTACCCATAATTTTTTTTGCTCATTATTTCTTACCAGGTTTAAGATTCATACATGCTAATTCTAGATTTATGTGAGGAGTTATGCAAATATGGTTAACATGCATATATGCTTAGAATCCTATATGTTTCCATTTAGTTTAACAGTTTTTTTTGGGATATGATATCTCTATTAGGGTTAACATGGTATTCTGATATTCTTGTTTTGTATGTGTGATTATTGCATTAAACTTTCATTTCTCCTGCTAAATCTTGTCTACCATCAACCATTCTTGAATTCTGATCACAATCACATTAACGTGCTTCAGATTGCAAGCTCCTTCGATCATGCTTATGAAGCTAAAAATCAGAAAAGCTCTGACTATGATCAATTACCAGCTGCTCTCCAGCATAATTCTGCAGCTTTGTCAATCAATCCAGTCTCTGTTCTGGAATTGCCAGCAGAAGCACATAATTTAGAAGCCGATGATGTGGATGAACGGGAAGCTGCTGATAGGGAAAAAGAAGACTATGAATTCTCCTTCCAGTTGATGATAAAGGTTATCATTTCTTCAAACCTGTTACCAAGCACTTTAATACTAACGTTGTCGATGGTGTCTGAGCTCTCCACCTCAAGAGTTATAGTCTTTCCGGTCAACGTCTTCATGAATATCTGCATCTTGAAATCTAAATTTTACAAACACAACACCTGCACCTGCACCTGCACAGTGGTAGCGCACCATTAGAGACTCCACATAACCCCAGAACCTCACAATGAAACCCTACGCTCCATAGAATCAAGGTATCCAACAGAGAAACTGCAGAAATCTTTCATCGGATAACCAATTGTCGATCGGCAAAAGGATAATAAACACGTTTCTTGCAGTTTATACGAAAATCACAAGTGAAAAATACTCCAATTGAAAATTCAAAACAAAGAATTTGGACAGCCTAAAATATAAACACAGAATTCCGAAAAGACGACAGAGTTCATGGCGGCTTACTATACAATACGGGAAAGAAACGTGAGCAGCCTAAAATATAAACACAAAAATGTGAAAAGACGACAGAATTCATGGCGGCTTACGATAGAAATCGCAATGAAAAACACAGAAATATGCGGCGGCGGTTTACAGAAATATGCCCAAAACTGGATAGAAATCGCAATGAAAAGCTGACACCCCTTCCAAATGTGAACCAATCATAACGCGACGGGATTCAACTGAATAATCCAACTAGTTATTTCTAGGAGTTGAAGTCGCGTTATGACTCCCCGGGTCAAACGTTGAATTTTGTGATGTCATTGTTACCAGGTGTCGACTGAAATCGAGATAACAAACTTCGAGGATGACATCATCCCTGCATAACCAATAGCAACACAAATAAATACAATTTTAATAAATTTAAAAATTGCTATTTTTCACATTCCAAAGTTTAACTTTGTAATACAGATTTTAATCTTTTTCATATGCGTCAATATGCACCAACTAATTCCAAAGTCAACGCAGGTTGACTTGTGAACAATTACAATATACACTGCCTGCCGCAGGTATAATAACTTATAATTTTTTTTAGTTATTTTTTAATTGTATTTTAATATTTGAAAACTAAATTAATTATTATTGGGATTTTATTTTGAGTTTTACTTTTTTATGTTTATTTAATAATTGTAATTTAATATTTGATTTATTATTATTAATATATTTATGTTTAGATTTGAAAATGGAAAAAAGAAAACATCTTTTGAATATTTCACTAAAACCTTTTACAATAAATTAGAATATTTTTATAGTGATACATTTAATTTAACGTTTTTTTTCCACGAAAAAAAGTTTGCATTTTATTATTGAAAGCATAACACATTATTCGGAACTCAAAGGTTTACAAGTGCATAAGCACATAATCACACTGCTTAGAGAGCTAATAATAGCAATATATTACAACATTAAAAAGCCTATATCAGGGCATCCAAACTGTGCATTAAGCATCAATAAAAACAACTCCAAAAGAGATAAAAAGCAAAAAAATGGCCAAAGATAGAAGCCGTCTAAAAACAACATTCATTCCCGAGCAATAGAACCAAAACAACATCATTCCACTACCAACCATGGACATATACATGGATGCAAGAAAAACCTTGTCGTAGGGGCCACCACTTGCATTAGAGCAATAAAAGTCCACCATCGACTTTATGAAGGTAGGGGATGGGCTACGAACACCATCCTAGTAGCCCACTATTCACGTAGACTCATCGTCGTAGGACCAACAAGCTCACTGCCGCATAAGGTAGGGTATGGGTTGCGGACACCACACCAACAACCCACCAGCTATGCATGGTCACCTCCATAGCAATAGTCTCATCGTTGAAGAACAAGTATCCCACCGTCAAAGAACCAACATCCCTTGCCCATCGATTGCACAGGAATCGCCACACCTCGCCAAGCCAATGATTTGTCGTGCCACCTCTAGTATCACTATCGTCGTCGTAGTTGATAGATGATACCTCTCCACGAGTCACGATGCGAGAGCTCCCTCCCCACTACTATAGATACACTACCTTATTTAGACATGGCCTTACCAATAGCCAAGCAAAGGAGTGAAGCAAGTAAACTTCTTTACTTGAAGCAGTAAATGCTTCTTTAACGTTCGTAAATTCTCTAAAATGCCCACAGGTAATCTGAATCCCACATGTTGGTAAGTAGTAATAAATATTGAATAAGATAAGATGATGAATTACATATGAGGGTCTGTTATTTATATTTTGGTGAAATACCATTTCATTAATAGTCATGTCTTTTCGTAAAGACATTATTAATTATTATTATTTATTTTATATATATTATTATTATTATTATATATATTATTATTATTATTATTATTATTTGTTGTTATTATTTAAGTTTGTTACATTGCCACTCCCTTAGAAAGGCTTTGTCCTCAAAGCCTTATAATGTTTTTGCATCATCTTGTGTGCTGTCACAGCTGATGAAACGTGTTGATATGAACTACTAAGAGTTGAGCACAACTTTTGATATGTGGATGAATCAATCCATCCCAAATTGATTTGTTGTGGACTGTTGGCATTCTGTACTGATCTATCGTTAGGAGATTTGATCACATTGATATCGCTATCTTTCGACATTTCCCACTTTTTAGAATATCTGTTTTTATGGTTGGGGTGTCGATATGGAATTTTCACAATGTCATTGTCTTTTACGAGTGCCATTTGTTTAGCATTGATCTGAGTAGAAATTTGTGTTTTCGTCTCTTGAGGTTTTAAAGCTTCGTTCTGTATCTTTTCTGACTTGTTTTCTAACTGCATGTTATCATTTTGAAACTTCTTAATCACTTCTACATGTGATTTTCTGTCATCTTCACACTTCTTAAGTTGTTCCTTAAGATCTTCATTATGCCTTCTGATACAACGATTTTCTTCCTGTTTGTCTAGAAGTTTTCCTTCAATGTCTTCCGTAGATTGTTCTGTCTTCCGACTACTTTTCAACTTCTTAATTTTTGTGACTAGTGTCTTGTTATGATTACCTAATCTGAAAATTTCTTCGGAATGGCTTGATAAAATCTTGTTGACTTTTGTCAGTTCTAACTTATGTGTCTTCTTATTGTCATCATACTGCTGCTGGAGTTTTTCCTTTTGTTGTTTATGAAGACGTAACTCTACTCCTTGATTTTCCAACCTCATCTGGACTTGCGCCAATTCAGCATCTTTTTCCATGATGAGTTTGTTTAGATTCTTTATTTCTTCTTCTAATTCATTATCGCATCCATATGGTGATTTGTTGTCAATTTTTAACTTTTTGATCTGGTCTTCTAGGTTTTGATTATGAATTTTTAAACATGATATTTCGTTATCCTGATCAGACAACATTTTTTTGTTATCTCTTATGGTTCGTTCTAGCTGTCGATTTTGATTCCATAAGCGGATATTCTCATCATCTTTCCACTCTTTCAACCACTTTTTTGTCTCAACCTTAGCTTGTAGACTTTTATTGATCTCCTTGTATTGTTCTAACTCGTCCACTGTTGTTTGTAGCTGTGCCTTCATTTCCGAATATGTAGTAGCCATTGTTTGTGACTATGTTTCTACTTCACTTTTGTCTTCGTTTCTTCTAGAAGGATAGATACAAAAGCTTTAATAATTCTCAATATGTCTCTTTTGGAAAAATCTTTCTTCGACTATTTAATAATACAATTTAAGAATGGTGAGATTTAAGAAATAATAATTAATATTATTATATTAATTATTATATAATAAAATGTTTATTTTCCCTTAAGTTTTGTAAAATGTGAGTAGATTGGGTGGTTGGGGGGATGAGTGTTACATTCCCCACCTAAGTTCAAACCTCACTTTCTCTTTACAAGTAATTATTTTGTACTTTATTTTCAAACCCAACCCCACTTATTCAGAAACCATGTGTGGTTTCACTTTTACCCTTTTTTTTTGTTTTACTTTTTTTCTTCACTTTTTTTTTTTTAAAGACAAGGTCCTATTTTCTAGGGAAACCCTAAAAGCTTGAATAGTAACCTCGCTCTGATTCCACTTGAAGCAAGTAAGCTTCTTTACTTGAAGCAGTAAATGCTTCTTTAACGTTCGTAAATTCTCTAAAATGCCCACAGGTAATCTGAATCCCACATGTTGGTAAGTAGTAATAAATATTGAATAAGATAAGATGATGAATTACATATGAGGGTCTGTTATTTATATTTTGGTGAAATACCCTTTCATTAATAGTCATGTCTTTTCGTAAAGACATTATTAATTATTATTATTTATTTTATATATATTATTATTATTATTATTATTTGTTGTTATTATTTAAGTTTGTTACAAGGAGAGGAGGGAGGGCAGCTAGGGAAGGAACCTTAGCCGTCGAAAACATTTTGCTATTTTGACTCTTAAACCCTAAAATCCAAGTATGTGATTATTCATTTACATTTTACTCAATTTAACAAGTTAAAAGGGTACTTAGAGTATTATATACATTTAGATTATTGACAAATTAGGATGAAATACTTAACTTGACCTCTTACAATAAATTAGAATACTTTTACAATGATACATTTAATTTAACAAGTTAAAAGAGTACTTAAAAGGGTACTAGGAGTATTATATACATTTAGATTATTGACAAGTAGGATGATATAGAGGGTAAAAGGGTAGTAGATTATTGACAAGTTGGGGTGATATATAGGGTATGTTATGAGGATAATTCATTATAAACTCTATAAATACAATAGAGATAATAATGTGGGTTATGAGTTTTTTCCACTTCTATTACTTAGTGTTGGTGAAGTAAGTGTTGGATGGGGCCTAACCGATGTTGTATGTGTAAGATGGATGACGAGATGGTTGATCATCCTTTTGTTACTTGTACATTTGCTTGGGCTGTTAAGACTACTCTTACCGACATACATGGCTTATCTCTTTCCTGGAAGGAACCAACACGGATGGAAAATTTCAATTGTTAGTTAGATAAAGCTCCCCGTATGCTATATTTGCCTTGTTTTTATATCTGGTGTATCTGGATCACTCGTAACAGGTCTTTATTTGAGGAACAATCCCCCCGTGTTGGTTATGTATGCCTTAAGATTATGGAATTGGTTCTTACCTATCCAGCTATTGAAAAAAGAGTATCAGTGAGGGTTATTGGACTGCCGCCACAAGATGCTTTCCCTACTGACTACTTCGATTGTGCAGCTGCATTAAACATTTGTGGTGTTGGCTTTACTCTACATATCAATCTCTCTCACGTCTTCCATGTTCAGATGGGATGTGATGCCAGCACAAATACCAGGGCCGAGCTGCTACCCCTTTGGGCTCTCTTGTCTTTTGCAAAATCTTTGGTTATCTCATCCCTCTTAGTCTTTGGCGACTCAAAAGTCATTATAAACCGGGCAAACTCAGTGGCCAAGCTTGAAGTAGTTGACTTGAACCACTGGTGTGACCGTACATCTGAGATTAAAGCCTCCTTCCTCTCCATTAACTTCATGCACATTTACAGGGAGCACAATACTAGTGTTGATATCTTATCCAAGGAATCTCTTTCACTTGATATGGGAAATCTTACTTATACATAAATTTTGGATGGTTAATCCATGGGGAAAAAATCTATCCTACTCTTCCAAAAGGATATGTAACTCGTATGGAGGATTGGTTTCTTTTTGTCACAACTCATCTTTGAGTTGTTTTTGGATTCCTCTAGTGATTTTTATATTAGTCAGGGGAAATTTCACCCCTTTGACTCTCCTTGGATAAGCTTTCAGGACTGGTATTGTACTCCCTTGGACTGTGTGGAAGTTCTCTTTGCTGAGAATTAGGGCTTTTTGTTGTATTTGGCCACCTACTCGGTCTTGACTTATGGTACCCTCCTCTGCCTTGGTATTCTTTCGATGTCCACTTGCTGACAGATGTAATGGTACTTTGGTATCACAGTTGTGTATTTTGGTTCCTTTGATTCATAATGAATATCAAGGCACTGCATTTTTTTCTACTGAAAAAGAAGAAGAAGAAGAAGAAGTAAGTTTTCAAATTAGATATTTATAATCTTTTTCTTATAAACTAAACATTTTTACATGTAGATATTGATGCGTGGAATTGGGAAACAAAAACTACCTCAAATAATAATTTCTTAGAAGTTGAGGGATAATGACGAATAATTTCTTAGAAGTTGAGGAATAATGACGAGTAAGGCAGGCAAAGACAAGGATAATGTTTTGTATAATGAATTCAAAGAAATCAAATTTGAGCTAATAACAAGAATTAATGTGAGTAGACATATAAAATTATGTATTTCTTACTCCAAAATTATGTGTCAAGCGTACAAGTTAAGGCATGTTATCATATGTAAAATTCATTAGGCTAGTGAAGAGGAAGACAAGTTAAGGCATGTTATCATATGTAAAATTCATTAGGCCAGTGAAGAGGAAGAGGGCTTTAAACTTTACTTTGAATACCTCTAAAAAAAAATAGAAACTTCAAAATGAATAATTAGAATTAATGTGGATAGACATATAAAATTATGTATTTCTTACTCCAAAATTATGTCTCAAAGCGTACAAGTTAAGGCATGTTATCATCTGTAAGATGTACAAGGCATGTTATCATCTGTAAGGCGTACAAGTTAAGGCATGTTATCATCTATACAACTCATTGGG
Organism: Pseudotsuga menziesii; assembly: GCA_001517045.1. Lineage (NCBI taxonomy): Eukaryota > Viridiplantae > Streptophyta > Pinopsida > Pinales > Pinaceae > Pseudotsuga > Pseudotsuga menziesii. The sequence continues at coordinate 289,682 of LPNX010366150.1, read as the reverse complement.
CTAGTGAAGAGGAAGAGGGCTTTACTTTGAATACCTCTGAGATAAAATACAAACTTCAAAATGAATTATTAGAATAGTTGAACTCGACAAACAACCAAAGGACTTAAAAAAAAATGATGTGTTTCTTCGTGTCCCGTGATTGTCGCTCCCTTGGAGGATAAATTTAAAAAGGTAAAAACAATGGAGAAAGTTAAAAAGCAATTTAGGGAATATAAGAGTGAATATCTAGGTGAAGATGGATTCAAGGTGGAATTTATAAAGACACGTGGGATTATATAATAGGAAACATCTTGATGGATTCAAGGTGGAATTTACAAAGACACGTGGGATTATATAATAGGAAACATCTTAAAGTGATTCACAAATTCGGCAAAACAAATAGACATTAATGAATATGAAATTATGCTTATGGATTCCAAAGGGTACAATGGAGAAATTGCAAGTGGCTCCAAGCCGCTAACTATGCTTAATATTTCATATGAAATTCTAATAAAGATTGTTGACCATGCAACTAAAGATATAGTAGCTTGGATGGTTAAGCCTAAACATACAATACTTGTTAAAAGGATTTTAATCTTGAAAATTTAATCATTATGTGGAAAGCCTTTATGTTCAAACGAAAGTGATTAAGAAGCTCCGGTTTTCGAGATAGATTTTAACAAAGCAAATGACCACGGGGCCGGGGCATATCTCACGGTGCTTCATTTGGCATATGTTAAGATGTCATAACTTGGAAAATAATTTTATCAAAAAGTTTATGATATTATTTTGAAACACTTTAGTCATCTTGTGTGTGGTTAAAGAATTTCTTTCCAAAATAATATTACATCAGTTTTTGTTTTTTTTCCAAGTCGAAAAAATTCTGACCTTAATCATTTATATGAATTAAAGGACATCATAAAGTGCCTCTCATAAATGGGTACTACAGCTATCAGCAGAGCTGAGATCATAATCAGCAAAAGCTTCCAATACAAAGAGTCAAAACACAGACTAACCAAGAAGAGCCCATATGTAAACCAGGTTTACCATGGCCATGCTAAACAGTCCCAACCTAGAGAACAATGAGAGCCCAGAGAAGTTGATCTAGAGATGCCCGCCCCCATACTATAAAACATAGAGATTCAAGTCTCTCAATGCAAAAAAAAAAAGGAGATTAGCTCCGGCACAATACTCTAAAAGAGCTCAAGTTCACCACTCATACTGATAGAATCATCAATAGTTTTTGAAAAACATAGGTTACCAGGGGCCAATAAGAGGGCATCTTTGGATAGGTTGTCTGCACTCTGATTATGCTCTCGGTAGACATGTCGAATTTCCAGCCAGGTAAAACTATCCATAAGAGATCTGATGTTGATACACCAATGATTCAGCTTGAGAGAGGTAAGTGAAGCTTTTTTATTTGCCCAATTAGTGATGACTGAGGAGTCACCATAAATATGCAAAGAGGGGAGCCCCATTTTTTGGGCCACCAATAGCAAAGTCCATAAAGCCAGAAGCTCAGCTCTAGTGTATGTCGAAGGACCACATCCCAGCTTGAAGGAGAGTTTATGTGTGCTGCTGATAGCAATAAGTACACCCACTCCACCTTGTGCTGCAACAGTAGCCCCATCGAAGTAACCACATGGAAAAACTAAGTCCGGAGCAGTTCCAATAACTCTGATACTCTTCTTTTTAACAGGTACAGGATAGAGGTGCATCAAGTAATCGATCTGGAACAACACACTGTTGATAGTGACCCAACCACCTTAAAAAATTCTCTTATTTCTCATCTTCCATATACACCAGCAGGCGAAGACCATCAAATATTTGCACTCTGAGTGCTCAGCATAAGTCGAGAACCAAAACTTTAGAAGATCATTAACTAAGCCATTTGTGCAAGGAAAATTGCAATGGTAGATCCCACGGAGTTTTGACCAAACCATGGATGTGAAAGGGCATCCCGCAAAAATGAGCTGAGTTGTTTCTTCAGCACTGGTGCAAAGTACACACCAGCGAGGGCCAGTCCAGCCACGTTTTACAAGATTATTCCAAGTCAAGACTCTGTTGATAAGTGCCAACCAAAAAAAACATTTTATCTTTAAGGATATATACTAAGCCAAATTTTCACCAAGTATTGATCACTGGGAGGTTCCACCAAAGAGTTGGACATCATGTCATATACCAGAGCAGCAGTTACCATTCCGACTTTTTTATTATGGGACCAGAGTATCTTATTAGACGAGTGCCTAAGTCTAATACCACTCGATTCGAGACTTGAGATATCTTTGTTCCAGCTTGAAGCCCAGGATCCCCCCAGCTCCAGGTCCTCTACCAGAAGCCAGTAACTATGTGCCCCAATAGTGAGATTACAGGCGTCCTATAGGATTGTGATGCCATAATCTTCAAGATAATCCACTAGTTCAGGGGGTAAAACTGTGTGAATAGAAGAGCAGATAATGGGATCAATACCAATATGTATATTTTTTTTCATTTCCCACTTGCCAACCCAAACCCCTGCCCAACCAAGATAAAGTATTTAAGAACCCATTCCAGAAGACTGAGGTTCCTCTAACAAGAAAATGTTTTTTCTCTAAGCCAAACCTCCACTAACTGGTTTTTTAGGTATTTCATGGTAATCACATTGTACCAAAGACCAGAGCCATTAAGAACCATCCAAAGGCTCTTCAGACGTAATGAGATACTGAACCAATCCAAGTTTTTTATGCCCCAGCCCCCAAGCTCGATTGGTTTGGATAGATGCTGCCAGTCCACAAGATGGTAGTGTTTGTTTTCACCCAAGGATCCCCGTAAGAATTCAAAGATCACCCTCCTTAGCTTATTGAGTATGGATTTAGCAACCGATTCAAGGGAAAACCAGTAAACTGGCATACTGGTGAGGACAACACGAATGAGAACCAGCCTCCCCCCCAAGGAGAGCATTTTATGTGCCCAGTGGAGGATCCTCCTTTCGAAACTCTTGATAATCCACCACCAATCTTTTACCTTGTATCCCAGAGGCTTGATGAAGTATCCCAGATACTTGAAGCCTTGCATAATGGGTTCCATCTTATATGGCATAAAACTTGGAATATTTCTTTGCACCCCCATGTCCAAGTCACTGAACAAAAAACTTGATTTTTCAAGACTGATACACATACCAAATGCAGAGTAGAAGGTGTCCAGTATGACATCAAAAGCCAACCAATCGTGTACAGTACCAACACCAAAAAGAACCACGTCATCAACGAAAAGGAGGTGAGTAAGGGTCATGTTTGTTGATATATTAATACCCCAAATCGTGCCCTTAGCCTTAGCATCCTTAATAATCAAACTGAGTCCTTCAATAACCAAGATGAACATAAGAGGGGATAAAGGGCATCCCTGCCTGATCCCCCTGGAAGCTGCGAAAAAACGAGAAGGAGTATGAATTTGTCTGTTCTTAAGGAAGCTGAACTGCTCAGGTGAGATAAACTTGTCCAGAAAGGGTTTAAGCTTGAGAGCAGCAATCTTGGAGATAAGCTTATAAACCAAGTTGCATAGAGAGATCGGTATAAAGTCTGTAAAGGATAGTGGCATCTCCTTCTTAGGAATCAGAGTTATAAAGGTAGAGTCTAGTGATGCTTCCACCTTCCCTAGGACTCTGGAGGATTCAACAGTAGCAAGAAGTTCACCACCCATAATGTCAAAAAAATGTAGGAAGAATTCAATAGGCCAGCCATCAGGGTCGGGGCTTTTGTCCTTTTTGAAGGATCTCAAAGCCCCCTCAACCTCCCCCAGAGAGATACTAGAGGTAAAAATATCTGATGCTTCCTCGGCAACATAGGAAGGAATAATATTTATAACTTTTAGCTGATAAAAAATGTTGGTATGATTGTCATCTGTGAAGATCTTGGAGAAATGTCGGGTACCCATCTCCTTCAACCTGTCCTCATTCTCCACCCAGTAATCATCTTCATCCTTCAGAGCCCATATAGAGTTATGATTTCTTCGAGCTGAAGCAATGGAGTGAAAGTATTTAGTGTTTGCATTTCCATTCTCAGCCCATTTAATCCTACTTTTTAGTTTCCAGGTCAAAAGTTCATGTGCAAGCATCTTGAATTTTCTGTCTCTAAGATTTCGGAGGGATGTTGATGCTTCTAAGGAGAGAATAACCATGGGGAAAGAAGACAACAAGGAGAAAATCTCATCCTCCATAGCCAAATAGTCCCTTTTCATATCATGTGACATGTCCCGAGTCCATGCTTTTACTTTCAGTTTGAGGTCTCTAAGCTTCAAGGCCAAGTCACTCATACCATCCAATAAAGGATCCACCACCCAGGTGCTCTAGCACTCCTTCACAAAGACACAGAAGTCCACCTCAGAGAGCTAGGCCCTATTGAACTTAAAGGGGTAGTTCCTGGTAGAGGCATCCACAACCCATTCCAAGAAGATCAGATAGTGATCCGATACATCCGAAGGAGATGACCAAAAACGATGGCGGTGAAGGCTAGAAACCACCGAGGATGCAACTAAGAACCTGTCCAGCCTCTTACTGATACCAAGTATACTAGCCTGACTATTCCTCCAAGTGGGTCCTGCACAAGTGGGGGCCAAGTCCACCATATTATTGTTATCAATGAGATGGGAGAAGTAGTGTCCAAGTCGGTCAAGTTGAGCTTTGTTTCCCCAAATTTCATCTGCCCCGATAGTAAAGTTGAGGTCTCCCGCCAAGATAAGGTTTGGTAGTAGCAACAGGCCCCCAGCTATAAATTTATCCCAGAATGATTCACGATCCTTATATGGGCCATAGCAGTTGAGAACAGAGAAGGTGACGAGCGAGTCCCTAAATCGGGATTGAACCAGGATCCCGTCCATTGTTTCAAATGCTTTACAACACACGGAGTGAGGGTTCCACCCCGTTAAGAGACCGCCAAAAAGACCAACAACACTAGTAGCACAATACTCCCAATCCAAAAGGAGTTTTGAGAAAGCCAAGAGAGCAGGATAATGGTTGCACATAGTTTCTTGGAGAATAATCATATTAATAGACAGAGAGCGAAAAAGTGTGGTGAGGTTTTGTTGTTTGTCCAACCCCCCAAAGCCATGAACATTGAGGGATAAAATCCGCATTATATACCAGAAGGTGAGGGTGACTGTGCTCTAAGTGCCCTAGAATGGGAGTCAGTAATACATCGTGTCGCATCCTTGATTATGACCGACAGAGGGATAAAAGGAGGCGACACCAAGCCATGCCTAGTGTCCACCTATGGCTTCTTCTTTGTTTTCCTAATAGTGACATTTTTAAACCGGATAGAGTCCAAGGGCAGAATAGACGGGGAGCTTGGTTTTTTCACCGAAAAAATAGAAAGGGACTTCAAAAGTGAAGGGTCAAAGAAAGCAGGTGCCGAGCATGGACTAGCCGATGAGGCCAAGGTATGGGAAGGGTTATTCAATCCAGGAAGAGGGGGAAATTCCTCAAGCAAGAAGAGGGGGCCTTCGAGTGAAGGGATAGGAGGTGACTCTAATGACGGAAGGTGGAGTAATTGCAAGTCCTCCGAACCGTGGAGAAGCGATGGGCAGGAGTGACTCAAGTGCCCCACCTCATGACACCGGTTACAATGGAAGGGGACATGCATATAGTCCAGTTTCTGAACAATGATGCTATCCATACACTAAATCTCTACTTGTGCAGGAAACTCCTTCGATATGCCAAGTTCTATCAGGATCTTGGCACATCTTTTGTCGAAAATGGAGTGGAAGTCATCTTCAAGCGCAATAAAATGGCCCAGAGAATTTTCCAACCCCGTCAGAAAGTCCTTGTTCCAGAGCGGGAAAGGAAGTGCAGGGAGAACCATCCACAAATTTCGTTTGGCCACCTTCTCCTTCAAGGGGTCGAAAGCAACGTTCCACTTGATCAGCACAAGGGAACCCTTCCCAATTTTCTAGGTGGCGTTAAGGATGCAAGTGGCATGTTCTGCATCCAAAAAGACAAAAACCAGCCACCCTTTTGCTAATAAACGGATGGTCAGAACATACGTGAGAAGTGACTTCCAGTGTAGAGATGCCCACTCCAACCACTCTTTCTTGCCCATACTGCAGTGTTTAAGTCTCCCAATCAACACCCTGGTGCAGAGATCACCCACTCTTTCCATAAAAATATCCTTGCGAAGAACATACCGGAAATGACCCTCATGTGCTCTTATATTCTTCCTATGTCGCTTTGAACGGGCCTTGGAATGTCCCTGGCGACAAGCATTTGAGACAAAACCCGATCTCCGGCCCATCCCCCCAGCTATCCCAAAAGCCAGAACGTAAGGACTAGTGGCCCTGACATTGAGCGCCGCACAAAGATTACCGAAAAAACCATGGTATCAAGAAAAAAGAAGAACAAGAAATGCATGCACACCTGCAACAGAAGGGAGATGTCTAAGACGACAAAAGCACACAGCCCGCAAGATGCTTACAGTGAGTGTCAGCTGAAAGAACGGGAGACAACTAATAGTCAAAGAATAAAACCCCAAAGACCCAGTATCAAAGTGTGAGCACATTGTACAAAGGAGAAGGACCCTGTTCGAAATCCCCCAAAGACACCAGAATACAACAAAACGTCACGAGAACGAAACCGAAACCAGAACCCAAAAGTAAGAGGATCCACAAAGAGTGTGCACATCACAAAGTGAAAGGGAGAACCTCGTTCCGACCAAAGTCGAAAAGCCCTCCAAGGACAACGAAAATCAATGGCAAAAGTTGTGACTGGAGACAACTTTTCAAGTAGGATTCCATCAAACCCCCCAACGCATCACAAAGTCTACTGAGACAATGATAGACCCTCATAGTCAACCCCATGAAAAGCATAAAGTGAAACAAAAATAGAAAGACAGTACCCGGTCGTCCGAGGGCTTCCAGACCACCTCAGCGTCATGTGAGGAAGCATGCAGAGACAGACCCGAGGCACAAATCAACGTAACAATCAAAGAGAAAGGTGACGGCTTTGCAAAAAGAAAAACCCATGAAAACCCCTTCCCACTTTTTGACTTATGATTGGTACTAGTCTCCCGCACAGGGAGAGGAACTCCATGAAACCCCCCCAAGACAACCACAAAACGTGTCGCCAGACCAAACAAAAAGCAATAGTACCAAACAAGCCCCCCTACCACGCCAAAAACCCACAAAAAATTCACAGGAAAGGGACCAGGAGCTTACCATCAAAAAAGCCATCAGGAAGCACGGGACGACGGCCTCTAACCAAGCAAGAGCTAGAGCAAGGGTGAAAGTAGCTACCCCTCTAAGAGGTGCCAGAGAACCAGGGGTCACAAACCCTCGCCATCACCATATTTGTTATTCTTTATTTGAATATGTTAACGTTTATGAGTTTCCTCTATTTATAAGGCAACCGTAATAAATAGTCTAATAAAAATCGTATTTATCCCATTAGGAGGCTTGGTAAATTATTTATCATTTTGCAAATGATTATTTATAATTACATTATGTCATAGGATATAAGTGGATCACATTTTGAACTCTTTTAATGTTTTTTTTTAATGCTTAAAGAGTGTTACTATGAACAACCATTTAAGTTTGTGTTATATAACAATAATTGCTTAATTCCTTGATTCATTTATTCAAATTGGGTGTCAATTTCAAAGACATGAGAAATTTATTGTTATTTGGTTATTTATTTCAATATAGTGTCCCTCTTAAAAGGATGCATTGGGGTTTTAGAGATGATTGAGCATAAAACACTGACAATAGTAGAAGTGCAACTTTTATTTGTTGGTAACCTCAATAGTACAGCTTGAGTCGACCTAACAATTAAGAACATGAGTTTCCTCCTAAGATGTCATAGATTCGAATCTAGAGGGGGGTAGGTTATGTACACCTCTGTAGACTTTAGTAATTACATCACTATGCAAAAGGGGTCCCTTGTCTCACAAACAAGGGGGTCTCATACAACAAATTGGTGTCTGGCTTGGTTGTGACTTTAAAAATAGATTATGATTATATTATTATTATTATTATTATAAAAACTTAGATATTGAAAATGTATAGTATTTTTCTTAGTTTCCATTCACTGTAAGCTATGCTTCGTTAGAAAGAGTTGAGGGTCTTTTTGGAGCAAAGACGTTGATTCCTAAAGCTTCCTCTAATTGCTTGGATAGAGCTTATTTTTACCAAAGTGTAAAAGTGGCTTAGGCTTAGTGGCTATCAAAGTTCAAAGCATAATGTTATAAACTAAATGAGTAATTAGATACATATCGTGAAATGCGCATTTTCAAATTCTTGTTAGATACAAAATCACATGAACACAACATAAAAATGATATAAAAGAACCTTTCAATACAAATGATAACATCAAGAAGCAAAGCATTGAAAGGATGTAAGGGACCTTTCAATCTACATGATACCATCACCTACAGAAAAGTTTCCAACATGAAAGGAACACATATGTTCCATACAATCTTTTTTAAGCATAGTAAAAATATTGACTAGTGTCAAGAACTCCGATAGTATATGGAGTAGAAAGATAGAAAGATATAGTAGTGAAGGTTCTTTGGGCATGTTGGTATATGTATGTCAAATTGTTGCACAATAAAAGTGTTGTGTAATGAAATTGTATAGGGAAAGGAATTTTAGAACATCCAAAAACAAAAACAAAATTAGTTAGAGCATAAATATATAACTAAAAATGAAGGGTTTTAGGGAGTGACAAAGTTATGTATTTTTATACTTTTGAAGTCTCTTTTTGAAGAAGAAAAATATAGCATTGGACTAATTGCCCATATTCAATAATTAGAGAATTAAACGTACTTATCTCAATATATAAGATATTTTTTTCACAATGAGAGGTTCGACCTCCACAATTGCTTTAGTCTAAAACCCTTGGGTAGTGATCAATGACCCACTCACTGCCATTTGATGGGTGGCACCTTTCAGTAATCTAGGATCCTCCTACTATATTGGAAACCAAACACCTTGCTCAAAAACCCCAACATGTGTGAGGACCCCATCTACCAACACTTGGACTTGAACTTGAGACCTCCCAAAACCCGAAAGTACTGAAGGAGGTTTCCTTTGTCAATCCACCTACAAACTTAAGCCCATTGATATAAAAAACTATATTAACATGAAATTTATACAGATGATCACAAAATATTTTATTGAAACCAAGCTAATAAATAGTAAAATATTATGATAATGGGAAACACTTGTTAGCTAAAAAATTTGACAATGAAGTCTAAACGATGATGAACATAAACAGTACAAAAATTAGTTTGCTTGGTAGGGAGATTAAGACATAAAAGCTTTATGTGTTAAGAACCCGTGTCAACCCTCCTCTTTATTTTGTTAGTATATTTTCCGGATGCATGTGTTTTGTAAGTCGTCCCATTAATATGTTGTATTATCCTACATTCATGGGGAGTAAGTAATAGTTGTTAAGTCGTCCAGTTAATATGTTGCATTATCCCACATTCATGGGGAGTAATAGTTGTTTATATTATACTTAGTATATAAGTATGTGTTGAGGCTAATGAAGGCATCGAAGAGTTATTTTGTATTGAGCTTGCTCAAAGGAGGTTCCCCCCTCGAAGTGGCTTGCGATTAATAATATCTCTTTTGTGCTCTATTATTTTTGATATCATGCATTCAAAACTATTTATTGCAGGAGGTTCTTCATATTTGATATCAGAGCACTTTCTTGGGCTCGTTGGGTAAACTTTCTGCCATTTTTTATTTCTTTTGCAGTGCTTCCTAGCGTTGTTATTATTGCAGTAGTTATTCTTCTTGCAGCGGTATTATTCATTCGGATCAGGGAATAAACCTTACCCGCTTAACTCCGGGAAGTACTTGGGAATAGCCCTAAAACTCATTGTGAGGAGTACCATAGGAACCCCGAAGTAGTTGGCCATTGAGAGGACCTGCCAAGCGAAAATGGCAATGACCCCTACCTGATTGACTAGTTCCCACCCATGAGGTAAATCAAGAGATGTCGTTTGTGGCAAAGCGGTAATTAGTTTTACCTGAGCCGTGGAGTGAGGGGTACTGCCCCAATACGCAAGTCATTAAACAACATTGGTGGCCGAGTGAATCCTTGAACCTTTAGGAAGTCAAACATACCTAGGGTCCATATCCATTTACAGTTGATAAATCATAGATTTTTAGAACCTCCACAGATCGTTTCCTCCATTTGTAGTTGATAAAGAGCATCTTTCCAGAACCGCCACAGATCATTTCCTCCATTTCTAGTTGATAAAGCGCAACTTTCCAAAATTGCCACAGATCATTCCCCCCCCAAAAAAATCTATTTTTTGGCCATATCTTCTTTGATTTAGCTCCATTTACCTTGAAAATTCACTGTAATCCCCATAATCCCATTATGCATATTCCTTCCTTGAGGAGCCTATCCCAAATTCCACTTCCTGAAACCCGAAATTCCCATTTGTCTATTTTTAGGGTTTTGCATAACTTTTCTGATTCTCACCCAATCGCCTTCAAATATTGCCACAGTGTACGTTTCCCATTATGCTTCCTTGTCCCTCTCTGACAAATTTTCCAATTCCTTCAGCCCGCCTTTGAAATTCACATTTTCTACTTTGTGTCACTAAGAAAGTGTACAAAATCACATGAACACAACATAAAAAGGATATAAAAGAACCTTTCAATACAAATTATAACATTAAGAAGCAAAGCATTGAAATGATGTAAGGGACCTTTCAATCTACATGATATCATCGCCTATAGGAAAGTTTCCAAGATGAAAGGAACACATATGTTCCATACAAACTTTTTTAAGCATTGTAAAAATATTGACTAGTGTCAAGAACTCCGATAGTATATGGAGTAGAAAGATAGAAAGATATACTAGTGAAGGTTCTTTGGGAATGTTGGGATATGTATGTCAAATTGTTGCACAATAAAAGTATTGTGTAGGGAAAGGAATTTTAGAACATCTAAAAACAAAAACAAAATTAGTTAGAGCATACATATATAACTAAAAGTGAAGGGTTTTAGGGAGTGACAAAGTTATGTCTTTTTATACCGTTTGAAGTCTCTTTCTGAAGAAGAAAAATATAGCATTGGACTAATTTCCAATATTCAATAATTAGAGAATTAAACGTACTTATCTCAATATATATATAAAAATTTCACAGTGAGAGTTTCGACCTCCACAATTGCTTTAGTCTAAAACCCATTGGTAGTGATCAATGACCCACCCACTGCCAATTGGTGGGTGGCACCTTTCAGTAATCTAGGATCCTCCTACTATGTTGGAAACCACCACCTTGCTCAAAAACCCCAGCATGTGTGAGGACTCCATCTACCAACACTTGGGACTTGAACTCGAGACCTCCTAGAACCCGAAAGGAATGAAGGAGGTTGTCTTTGTCAATCCACCTACAAACTTAAGCCCATTGATATACAAAACTATATTAACATGAAATTTATACGGATGATCACAAAATATTTTATTGAAACCAAGCTAATAAATAGTAAAATATTATGATAATAGGAAACACTTGTTAGCTAAAAAAATTGATAATGAAGTCTAAACGATGATGAACATAAACAGTAAAAAAATTAGTTTTGCTTGGCAGGGAGATCAAGACATAAAATCCTTATGTGTTAAGAACCCGTGTCAACCCTCATCTTTATTTTGTTAGTATATTTCGTCGGACGCATATGCTTTGTAAGTCGTCCCATTAATATGTTGTATTATTCCACATTCATGGGGAGTAAGTAAAAGTTGTTAAGTCGTCCAGTTAATATGTTGCATTATCCCACATCCATGGGGAGTAATAGTTGTTTAGATTATAATTAGTATATAAGTATGTGTTGAGGTTAATGAAGGCATCGAAGAGTTATTTTGTATTGAGCTTGCTCAAAGGAGGTTTCCCCCTCGAAGTGGCCTGCGATTAATAAAATCTCTTCTGTGCTCCATTATTTCTATTATATCATACATTCTCATTGTTTATTGCAGGAGGTTCTTCACATATGGTATTGGAGCACTTTCTTGGGCTTGTTGGTGGGATTTCTGCCATTTTTTGTTTCTTTTGCAGTGCTTCCTAGCGCTGTGATTATTGAAGTAGTTCTTCTTCTTGCAGCGGTATTATTCATTCGGATGAGGGAATAAACCCTACCCGCTTAACTGTGGGAAGTACTTGGGCATAGCCATAAAATTCATTATGAGGAGTACCACAAGAACCTCGAAGTAGCTGGCCATTGAGAGGACCTGCCAGGAAAAAAGGGCAATGACCCCATGGGGACTTTACTTAGTGAACATATCACATAGCACGTGCGATCATGGGATATTAAAGAATACCCTTAATTTCGAGAGATATTGACCCAAACACATTTTGTTGAAACCCCCTCCCAATAATTAAAACCTCCTCCCCACCCCTTTTTATACCTCAATCCTTATAAAACACCCTACCCACCCCCACCTTAAACGCCTCATCCCCCCAATACCTGCAATATATTGGTTTGATTTTTTATAATTTTAAAACCCACAATATGAACTAACGTGATAGGATATTGGTCAACAAGTGAAGCCCCCGTGAATGACCCCTACCTGATTGACTAGTTACCACCCGTGAGGTAAACCAAGAGCTGTCGTTTATGGCAAAGCAGTAATTAGTTTTACTTGAGTCGTGGAGTGAGGGGTACTGCCCCAATATGCAAGTCGTTAGACAACATTGGTGGTTGAGTGAATCCCTTGAACTTTTAGGAAATAGAATATACCTAGGGTCCATATCGATTTACAGTTGATAAATCACATATTTCTAGAACCAACACAAATCGTTTCCTCCATTTCTAGTTGATAAAGCACAACTTTCTAGAACCGCCATATATCATTTCCTCCATTTCCAATTGATAAAGCACAACTTTCCAGAATCGCCACAGATCATTCCCACAGAAAAAAAAAAAAAACAACAACTGTTTTTTGGCCATATCTTCTTTGATTTAGCTCCATTTACCTTGACAATTCACTGTAATCCCTATAATCCCATTATGCATATTCCTTCCTTGAGGACCCTATCCAAAATTCCACTTCCCGAAGCTCGAAATTCCATATTTGCCTATTTTTAGGGTTTGCCATAACTTCTATGATTCTCACCCATTCACCTTCAAATTTTACCATGATGTCCATTTCCCATTTATGCTTCATTGTTCATCTCTGACAAATTTTCCAAATCCTTCATCCCACCTCTGAAATTCACATTTTCTGCTTCATGTCCCTAAGAAAGTGTCCAAAACCCCAATTACCCCCGCCCCCCCTCGAGTTTTCCCCAACTCAAAAGTTTCCTTTTCTAAAACCATTTCCATTTTTGTTTTTCAACCCTTTCCCCCCCCAAAAAAAAATCGCTTATGGTTGCCACCCGCACTGGAGAAAATAAACAAATGGAAGACCTTGCCGCCATTAAGTCCAAAATCGAAGATCTGGATCAAAAATTTCTCGGCCTCCATCTTTAGCATTCACCCATGAACAACCGACAACATCCTGAGTCTTCTGTAGACACTAGGTTCTCTTCCTCTAGCAACTTCCATGGGCCGAAGCTGGATATTCCTCGCTTCAATGGTGATGATCCGGTTGGATGGATTTACAGGGCAGAACAATATTTCAGTCTACATAACACTTTTGATGTCAATAAAGTCCCACTTACATCCTTTCATTTGGAACATGAAGCACTTCAATGGTTTCGTTGGTACATCAAGGCTAGTGGAGATCCAAACTGGACAGATTTTTTCCAACTCCTTTTGCAACGATTTGTCCCTAGTGCGTTTGATGAATTCATAGGAGCACTCACCAAACTTCGCCAAACTAGCACTGTGAGGGAGTATTAGACAAAATTTGAGAAACTGGCCAATCACACCGAATGATTGCCTGAGGCGTTCTACCTGAGTTGTTTTATCAGTGGTCTGAAGGATGCAATCCGATTTGAGGTTAAAATGTTATGTCCCAACACAATGATGGAAGCCCTAGGGTTGGATAAGTTAGCAGAGGACAAGATCATGGTTCAACAATGCTCCAAATCCACTTTTGTTCTATTCAGAAATATAGTTCCCCAAACACCCCAAATTCCGCCAGCTCCTAGAACCACTCCTATCAAGCATTTGTCTGAAGCAAAGATGCAGGAACGTTGAGAAAAAGGGCTTTGTTATAATTGTGACGAGAAATTCACCCAGGGACATCGATGTGCTGAGCAAAAGATCTATCTCTTGGATGTGGATTCTCCACCTGCACCTGAAATTTTTTATGATGCTCAGGATCCTGTAGATGCTGAGGGTGGCATTCAACAACTGCATGTTGACCTTCCTACTCAAGACGACCAGCCAGAGATATCTCTACATGCATTAGCCGTAGTCACCACCCCACAAACCATGTAGGTCAGAGGTTTCTTCAAAAAAACTCCCTCTTACAATACTCATTGCGTCTAGTAGCACTCATAACTTCATTGAACCCAAGATTGCCAAATAGGCTGATTGTTTTGTCCATCCTTGCTCCAGCTTTGAAGTCATTATTGCCAATGGGGGCACCTTACCTTGCAAAGGTAAGTGTCATAATGTGCGAATCTCTATTGGGGATTATAACTTGCAGTTTGACATGTTTTCCTTTCCCTTAGGCGGATGTGATGTGGTTTTGGGCGCTCAATGGTTACACACACTTGGACACATTTTATGGGATTTTGCTGAACTTTGGATGCAGTTTTCAATCAATGGTCACAAACACACATTGAGGGGCTTACAACCAGGGTCTCTCAGCATCATCAGTTCGCATCGCATGGAAAATATACTTAAGAAGAGTTCACATGGTGTCATTGCTCAGCTCCATTTCATCTAGATGCAACCTTTAGCGGTCTCAACTACTCCCTTGGATCTACAAAAAAAATTGGATCGATATGCATGTGTGTTTGTTGAGCCAGTGGGATTGCCACCTTCAAGACCAGAGGAGCATCGTATTCTGCTCCTTCCTGGAAGCATCCCTCCCAACATCAAGCCCTATCGATACTCGTTTCATCACAAGACAGAGATTGAGATGCTTGTTCACGACTTACTGGAGCAAGGTGTTATTCGCCCTAGTACTAGTTCCTTCTCTTCACTAGTTCTTCTTGTCCAAAAAAAATATGGATCATGGCGCCTCTGCATCGACTTTCGAGCACTTAATCACATCACAATCAAGGATAAGTTTCCAATTCCTGTTGTTGATGAGCTTCTGGATGAGATCCATGGTGCTCATTTTTTCTCCAAGTTGATCTTCGTTCTAGGTATCATCAAATTCGGGTTCATGCGGACGATATCTCTAAAACATCTTTCCGCAGACATGATGGCCACTATGAATTTTTTGTCATGCCATTTGGCCTCACAATTTCTCTTTCCACATTCTAGGAATTGATGAATAAAATGTTCTGACCCTACTTGTGAAACTTCATTATGGTCTTCTTTGATGATATCCTCATCTATAGTAAAACATGGGTTGAGCATGTCCAACATATGGATCTTGTAGTGCAACTTTTCTATGATCATCATATCTGTGCCAAATAGTCTAAATGTGTTTTTGGCCGGAAGGAAGTAGAGTTACTCAGAACTATTGTTTCAGCACAAGGCCCTTCGCGTTGATCCTTCCAAAATGGATGGCATGAAAAATTGGTTGCATCCTCAGACCCTGAAGAGCCTTCATAGGGTTTTGGGACTGACTGGCTACTACCGCAAGTTTGTCAAGGATTATGGGAAGATTGCATCTCCAATAACAACTCTACTGAAAAATGATGCTTTTACATGGACACCTGCTGCTGAGTGTGCATTTGACAAACTGAAACAAGTTATGTGTACCACACTTGTTCTAGCTATGCCTGATTTTTCCAAGCCCTTCAATACTGAGAGTGATGCTTGTGACAATGGACTTGGTGTTGTCCTCCTTCAAGATGAACATCCCATTGCGTTCACCAACAAATCCCTTTCCAGTAAGAATTTAGCCGCCTCTACATATGAGAAGGAAATGATAGCTATTTTGCATGCAGTACAAAAGTGGCATCCATACCTCTTAGGGAATCATTTCTGCATCAAGACTGATCACCAGAGTCTGAAATATTTCCTGGAACAACGGGTCTCATCCCCAACACAATAGAAATGGGTTAGAAAACTCATGGGTTGTGACTATGAGATCACTTACAAGAAGGGTAAGGACAATCTTGTGGCGGATGCTCTTTCCCGCACATTTGATGACCATGCTTCTCTTTCAACTATTTCTATGCCTATTCCAAATTTGTTACAATCTGTTTAGCAAGGCTATTTCAATGACTCTTCCTTATCTAAAATCATCCAACAGTTTGCCGGTAGTCCTTTTGTTGTACCACATTACTCTTGGGATGGTTCTTCTCTGAGATACAAGGGTCGTCTGGTGCTTCCCCAGAGCACAAATATTCACCAGGTTGTCTTCTATGAACTCCATGCTTCTCCATCAGTAGGGCACTCTGGGTTCCTCAAAACGTATGAGCGGGCACGACGTAACTTATTTTGGAAGGGAATGAAACGATAAATTCAAAAGAGGGTTGTCGAATGTGATACATGCGAGTGCCACAAGGGTGAAAATACACTCCTCCCCAGCTTGCTCAAACCCTTGCCCATCCCTACAAGGATTTCGACATATAATTCAATGGATTTCATTGAAGGGCTCCCTAAATCTGGAGGGAAGACCGTCATCTTGGTTGTGGTTGATCGACTCTCCAAATATAGTCATTTTTGTGCTCTCATCCATCCATACACTGCCTCCTTAATCGCACAAATTTTCATGGACCATATATTTCGTCTTCATGGAAGCCCTTCTTCCATTGTCTCAGACCGCGACGCAACTTTCACGAGTCATTTTTGGACCGAACTCTTTTGCCTCACTGGCACCAAACTGAATCTTAGTTCAGGATATCACCCACAAACAGATGGTCAAGATGAAGTCATCAAAAAATGTTCGAAAAATTATCATCGTTGCTTCACCTCTGAAAAACAACATCAATGGGAAAAGTGGCTTCCTCTCGCTGAATGGTGGTACAATACTCCCTACCATACTGCATCTAAAATGACTCCATATGAAGCAGTTTATGGTCAGGCATTGCTAGTGCTCCTTCCATACACCCCCAACAGTTCACCAGTTCAGGCAGTTGACATGGTTCTTCGAAACCACGATCAGATTCTTCACATTCTACAGGACAATCTTCACAAGGCAATAAATCGCATGAAACAACAGGCCGATCAACACCGTTCTATGCACACCTTTCAAATCTGTGATATGGTTTTTCTTCATCTGCGGCCTTACAAGCAATCCTTCTTGAAACTCAAAGGGCATCAAAAGCTAGCTCCAAAGTTCTATGGGCCATATAAGGTTCTTCAGAAGAAGGTGCTTATAAATTAGAACTTCCTCCTTCTCGCATTCACCAAGTATTTCATGTCTCTTGTCTCAAGAAAGTGATTGGCACCAACATCAGAGCACAAACTATTTTACCAGAATTGGATAAGGAAGGATCCATCATTTTGGAACTGAAGGCCATCCTCAATAAGCGCACTCGTCAACTTCTCTCTCGGTCCATCACAGAGGTCTTAATTCAGTGGCATGACATGCAACCAGAGGATGCTACATGGCAACCACTCCTTCAGATTCAACAACAGCTTCCACATCTAACGCTTTGAGGACAAAGCTTTTCTAAGAGGGAGGGGATGTTAAGAACCTGTGTCAACCCTCTTTATTTTGTTAGTATATTTTGTCGGATGCATATGCTTTGTAAGTCGTCACATTAATATGTTGTATTATCTCACATTCATGGGGAGTAAGTAATAGTTGTTAAGTCGTACAATTAATATGTTGCATTATCCCACATTCATGGGGAGTAATAGTTGTTTAGATTAGACTTAGTATATAAGCATGCGTTGAGGCTAATGAAGGAATCGAAGAGTTATTTAGTATTGAGCTTGCTCAAAGGAGGTTGGCCCCTCGAAGTGGCCTGCGATTAATTAAATCTCTTATGTGCTCCATTATATTTGTTATTTCATGCATTCTCATTGTTTATTGCAGGAGGTTCTTCACGCCTTATGCCACAACTCATTTGATAAGCTATCCATCTTTTAAAAAGCCTTGGTGTTTGCGAGAAAATTACTTTGGTTTAACAAGCTTCTCTTCTTAAAAAAACCTTAGTATTTGCCAAAAATTCAATTGAGATGTCAAAGTAGCATGTTGAGGTTATCTCCCCTTGTTTTGGAGAAAGAGATACCAAACGTTTAGAGATTTTGCTAATTGATTAAATATCATATTTAGATTTAATAGCCCTTAGAAAAATATGTCAAAGCTAGTTTGGTTGGGACAATCAACAAAAATTCTTGGCATTTGCCATAAATAATAGTTAGATGACAAGGTTTGACCAACTATCATTTCTAAAATACTTTAATGTTTGCCACAATTTTATTTGAGATGATAAGTAGCCAATTTGGTTGGGCAATATGGAGTGGGGTGTTTGAAGATTTGATAAAATAAATAATTAAAGTTGGTAAATTTTTAAATTTAAAGATGTTTAGAAAATTCTTAACAAATAAAATTTAAAATTTAAATTTAAATTAAAAAAATCATTTTAATATAATAATTATTTTGACCTAGTAATGAAAATCCTTTTAAAAAGATGTCAATTTCATATATATATATTTATATTTATTTATTTATTTGTAAGATTTTAGATTTTGGTTTTAAGCAACTATTTTGTATTTTTTTATCATTAATTGTTGGTTTCAAGTTGATTGAAAAAAATATATTTGTGGATTTATGAACTTAACTATATATGGAAGTTATGCTTTAAGTTTATTGTTTATGTTATTAATAATGATAATTGTGTGATTTACTTTCAACATACAAATATAAATAAAATGATAAGGTACGTGAATACCACTTGAAGTTATGATTAAATGAGTAAATGGGTACCATGAACATGATGAATACATTAACTTGTTTACGTTGTTTGAGAGTTGATATTGGTAACTACTTGGAATCAATAAAACATTATGCATGATCTTATGTTTTAATGAGACTCACCCACACGTTAGAGGGGCTAAGTAATAGCCAAATACTTCTTGTACTCAAGTGACGCTGATGTAGTTCACGTCAAAAGAGAAAAGGGTAAGCTATGAAGCATTAATTCATGAATTAATTGTTAATTCGATACATTGCTAATGATATTTGAACTACTGAAGGTTTTTATAAGAAACACGACTACCCAAACTAATCATTTGATGAAGCAACTCTAAGAACAAAAATAGCAACACAGTATGATTATTGATAGGGTGTTGACCCTAGTTCAATTAGGAGGGTGGAGTTATTGCCCATTGTTTATCTTTCAGAACCCGAAGTCATAGGATGGTTGTGTTAAGACACATCCCACATGTTGTCTGACAACAACCACCGATTGTTTGTTGAAGAAAATAGATCAATATAGTCGACACTTCTACTTATGGGTTATATCTCGAATTATGTCAATGTAGTTGACACTCCACCATATTCCAATAGAGAAACAAATATTATGTGGAGGATGGAAATAAGATATGAAGGAAAGATGATTCAACGAAATAAATATAATGTTTGAGAATCATATATGTCACTTTAGATTTGTACTTGGTCTCTTTCGTAATCAAATCATTTGTTTAATTCATTAAAGCGAAATTTAAGTATAATGTTCAATTAATACTAGTGTATTGTAGCTTAGTAAGATTGCATAATGTCATGTTTAATTGGTTACTACCTTGCATGTGTGGTTATGATCATTCAAAAACTATGCATTAGAGGTGGTGGTGGTTATCTTTGGCACATGCACAAGCTATACATACACTAACTATGCATACATAACTTGTACATGTGCACTAGTATCATTTTAATATATACCAGCTATTTAATTATTTTTATTACTATTGATGGTATTGATTGTTGTTGCATGATGGATGTAAAGTATAATTGTACTATTAGTGTTTCATTGGGTTAATTTCCATTTTTCTTCTTTCTATATAAGCTATAATTCATATGCATTTCATTTAGATCAATTTACCTTATGTAGAAACTACATTTCAATTATATTTCATTTAGCATTTAATTCATTTAAATGGGTGCTAGGACTTTAAATTCTTATCAAATATGATTTGGTGTGATTGGAATGTACTTTGCTTTAAGGATTTGTAATAAATTCATATATTCTTATATTTTAATATTCTAGATGTGAATTGAATTTAATGTGAAATACATATATTCTTATATTTTAATATTCTAGATGTGAATTGAATTTAATGTGAAATATATTTTGGTAACTGGGTTGTTAAGGTATTTATGTTTGGTAGGTGAATTATTATTATATGTAAGTGGGCTGTTAGGATACTTATGTTCAGTGGATGCATTATTATTATATGATATTTGATCTTCCTAAAAGCCTTTTAGGTGATGTAAGTTTAGAAAGTGAATTATTATTATATGATCTTCAATCTTCTTAGAGATGCTTCTCATGAGAGAGTACTTGTGATGAATTTGTATATTCTTATATTTTAATCTACAATATGTGAATGGAATATAATGTGAAATTTACCTTGTTGAATGGGTTGTTAGAGCACTAATGTTTGGGAGGCGAATTATTATTATATGATATTTGATTTTTTTTAAGGCCTTTCAAAGCACTTATCTTCGATTTTCCTAGAGCTTGAGATGCAATGTATAAACTTTATAAATGAGGATTTGGGAGATGGTATGGGGGTTGGCACTTGGAAGGAAGTCCTATTGGAGAAGGATGTTTGGTTGGTTAATTTATTATATTATCTTTGATTTTCCTAGAGCTCTTCTCAAGAAGGTGAAGGATGCAATGTATAAACTTTATAAACGAGGATTTGGGAGATGGTATGGGGGTTGGCACTTGGAAGGAAGTCCTATTGGAGAAGGAGTAATTGGGAGAATTATTACTAAACCTTGAATTGGAACCCTAATATTGAGATTGGAAACTTGAAGTTTTGTCATTGCTACTATTGTTGTTAGAAAATACTTATAGGTACCCTAGAACTAACTACTAAGTTGCTAGTTAGCTAAGAAAATTAATGATAGTTTGAGTGTTAAGATTGCTAAACACTATATTAAATTCCTGATTCAAATAGTTGTTAGAAAACTAAACCTTGATTTGGAACCCTAATATTGAGATTGGAAACTTGAAGTTTTGTCATTGCTACTATTGTTGTTAGAAAATACTTATAGGTTGCCTGGAACTAATTACTAAGTTGCTAGTTAGCTAAGAAAATTAATGATAGTTTAAGTGTTAAGATTGCTAAACACTATATAAAATTACTGATTCAAATAGTTGTTAGAAATCTACTATTCTTGCTTTAGTTAGATTATTACATTTAAATGACAAATTAACCCAAATTTTACTATTAAATATGATATATTTTAATATTAAAATATGATATATTTTAATATTAAGATATTATTCAATTCAATGAGCAATTAGCTTGATATGAAAGACATATTGATACGAAATACATATTGTAAAAGGAGATCATGAAATCAAATCACCCCACGCTCACGGGAGCGAGATTGTCAATTCTCGTAATACAAACATAAATAAATAAACAAGTAAAATATTAAGATAATATACATGATAGGAAAAATAAGAAATTGCAATGGATCTAAGGAAAGAAATTATATTTACAGAATTTGGAAACAAAATTATGCTTAGAATATAAACGATTTAGATTTATTGTTTGAAGAAACAAACGGAAGTTTGCGCACTGCCAACAGGGTCAGTCCGCCTAATTAATCCCCTTAGTTTTGACGTTTTTAGAATTAATCAGTAAGGAGTCCTCACTTAGGAAGTTTATTACAGAATTTGGAAACAAAATTATGCTTGGAATATAAGCGATTTAGATTTATTGTTTTAAGCAACCATTATTGGAATAGAAGTGTTTCAAAATATAATGCATAAAAATCTAAGTGCCCTGGAGATCGATTTATTCTTATAACAGGTTAACACAAAAACATAATTAATCATATATTGAAGTTAATTATCATATTAATCAATATCATATATTATTAAAATTATTTGTGTCATTAACTAAATTGATTTTATAAAATCTTCCATATAAGTTCCAACTTCCAGTAACGTGTGTGTTTTGTACAACACTCCTGTTTCTCCATTCCAATTAGCTCAGCAGTAACTTAAAGGCAGTTCTAGAGATTTCTGTTATGTTCACTCACAAGTAATAGCTAGCACTGTTATAACTGAATTTGAGTATGCAATAAGTTAATTGTAGCTAAACATTTAGAGAACCCATTACAAACAAAACGGTTCAGAACCAACCTCAAAATTGGAGAATTCTTCTTCTTGGAGATGTAACCCGCTATGGGACCGTAATGGTTGCTCAATGTTTGCGTAGCTTAACAAACTTGTGATGATACTGGTCCAGGCGACTGCTGACAATCTATACCAATGTGCAGTTGAAATTCTTGCAAAAATAGGTGGTGGCAACTATTTCAAGGATACAAATCAAGATATCAATCAACAATTCCTCAATGTTGCAAGCAAAGGAATACCCCCAAACCTTTTCAGGCAGGCAAGATTACAAATTCATAACAGCGAGAAGAGCATCACTAAAGAATTTATTATCTAAGAGCCGCCACCATGGTTAAAAATATATATTGGAGAAAAACAGACTTCCTTTTGGGTGTTGGAAGAAAAATGTTAGTACAGACTTCTAGACATCTACTAGAGTGGGGCTTGCAAAATGCAATGGCTATTTACAAATTAAGGCAGCAACCAGGTCCTGGTGTGTGTTTGCATGAATATGAAGTTGAGTTCTGTTTAGGAGTTATTGATTTCATATGTCATTTATAGCTGCAATGACTGACCCTCTACTGCCTAGTGCCTAATTCTAAAGGTATTTATAATAATTAATCATGTACACCTATAACTAACAGTACAATTTAACATGAAATTAAAATATCAAGAGAGGAATTCATCTTGATCTGCAATTAACTATGGAACACATAATATCAAAAAACATACTGTTATTTGGCACAACGGGAAATTTACTAGTACTCAGCAGTTCAGAAAATTAACCATCACTAGTACTGGAAAAGTTAGGAGTTCACCATATTAAGGCAATTGCACTTTAACAAATCCCCATGACGAGAACAGTGGCAATTCACTTGTTTCTCTTTGAGTACAAGCAAAATTTATGCAGGGGTTAACAGGGGTTAACTAAATATCGCTGTAATTTTGCAGACATTTGGGCCCCTAAAAGGAAAAGTAAATTATATCATCAAGAAGGATAAAAGGCACTACTTGATGCCAATTTGGTCTCGCTGATTGCAAATAAAAATGCTAAACTGCATTCAGCTGATCCTCACATAGATCTTTGCAGGTCTATCGAAAAACACTATAGACAATAGAATTTGACAGAAGAAACCCATGTTCAAAATAACTCCATACAAACCACCAAAATAGATGCCTCCGTAGGAATCCGATTGGCAAAGACTAATTTTGCTATCATCCATTATTCAACATCACCTCAAGAGAAGACCTTTAAAAACAATTTACAAGGCATATTTTGCAAAATGAGCTCCAGACACTCGAGCAACCCTACAACCAGTAATGTGTACCCCAGTTTCATTTGCCTACTGTTTACCCAAAACAGCTATAGCAATTGATAGCCTAAGATTGTATACTTGACATAAAGGATAACTAACATGTCCTGCTTGTACATAACAGTTCTTGGATGAAAATCAAGAGGTGAACAAATATTAGGTCACTGCATAATACAAAAGAGTTAGATAACTCGCTTTGAACATCTCTTTCAAATAAGAAAAACAAAGATAGAGTACAATGAAAGTTTTCCTACTACCTTGAAAAAAAAGATATAAAATGAGATCCTTCAGGTGATGAAACCGTGCCCAAATGCTGAACTCTGACCATTTCATGGTTGGAGAGCATCAAAACCCGTGGCTGCAGTCTTGTTCCCAATACCATATCATGTCAGACAGTATTTGAAACCCATGTGAAAGACTTTTCAAGGCCCCCCACATTCCTTTTCACAATCTTGCAAGATAAACCAGAGCATCACAACTGCCACTCTAAATATTCATCATAGTCATGGTTGTTTGTGCACTCCATAAGAGCATTGGATCTAATTTCCTGCTCATATCTCCAAATGTAGTTCAAGCCGACAAGAAGCTCTGTGATTGCTAATTCTGTCTTCACCTGATTAGCAAAGTAGAGTGTTTGAAGCAGAAGAACATTGGTCCTAGGAACCAGGTGTTGTTGCTCGAAATTGCGTTCAGACTGCCACCTTATCATGTTATGTGCCATGGGAGCCAGCCACTCCAGTATTCTACCCAAAGCATCATTCCAATCTGCTGCGAGAGCAGCATTGTACCTCGTTGAAGCCATATTCTTTGCATATGACTTTAGTCTTGCCCGGAGTGCCGTCCTGACACTAGTTGGTAACATCTGATAAAGATCATCTCTAGCATCAGGACCAATCAAGTGCGGGTACTGCACCAGCTTTTCGATGACAATTATAACATTGGCATAATGCAGGGCAAGAGCAGCACCTCCAAGTGTTGAAGGTGGCGCATTCAGTAATTTACATTTTGAGCCATTGAATGGACTGGTTTTCAGCGATCCACTCTGGGGAAGAATGGCATTGCCAGAAGTAGAAACAGAGTGAAAACCACTCAAAGCCATTGATGCTTGATAATCCCTCTTATCTACATTGCAAGAGACTGGAGACGTCATACAGGCAATGGGTGACTCAACATTCGAGGAGTTTTGTCTTGTCAACTGATGACTTCCATTCTTCACAAATTCCTTAGAGGGTCTGGCTGGACTACTGGATCCCCATGTCATTAACCCCTTATTTTCAGACACAAAAGATTTCACGCTACTTACAATGGTATGCCGATCCCTGTCTTGGCAAACCCTGTTAGATCCCAGACGGTTCAAAACAGGACCCAATCTACGACCCGGGTTCAATTCCATCGGAACCCTCTCGAGAGGCCCTGAAATGAACTTCACCTCCTTTTTCTCTGGCGGATAAGGTCCTGCAGCCAACGCTGATACCGAGCGGCTGCGAGGAAAGGATTCCAAAGTGGTGGAAAATTGATTCACAGCAAACATATCTAATTGAGGAACGCCAAACACAGACCTAATTCTTCCATATATTGTAAACACTGTCTGTGCCAGCAAACCTACTACTGCATCAAAGGGCCGATTCCACAACGAAATCTCTCGCAAATACTTCGTCTCTTGCCGTTGCCAAGATACCTTCTGCTGAACTGAAAGCAAGCTGCCATCTTTGAGCCTAGTTCCGTCATCCCCGCTTTGCATTCTGCGCAAAGTCTGCTCCAGATCAGTAAGAACTTCCAACTCCCTGTAAAGATTCGTAGTGGCCGAAGCATATTTCTCCATTTTCTTAATTTTACTCTCCATTTCCTTGGCAGAAAAGACAAGACCCCTGAAATCAATGTTATTACAAAGCAAATCGTCATAAACATGCTCAAACCCTTGCAAGGCCGGGTCTTGACATTTCTTCCCCAGCCTGGCCACGGCTCCGGCCAAGACCGTCAAGTTGTCCAGCTTCTCTGTACAGGCAAGCCCTAGGAGAAAGCCGTCATCGTTCGACACTACTTTCTTCACTCCTTCCAACGTTAAGACCACGGTTCGAATCCGAATAATTTCCTCATCACACAATGACTGCCAGAGCTGGATCAATTTCGACATCAAATTCGCAACCTCGAAGGCCAGAACCCCGATGTAAGCCTTGTCGGATTTGAACCTGCTCTTGTTTTTCCAAGGGTCGAAGCTGGCCTTCTTTATGGCTGTTTTGAAGGTGTTGCTCACAGAATTTCCAAAGCGATTGAGCCATGTTTCCAACACCATCTTGATCTGCAACTCGCACAGTGCAGTCCGATTCGGGGATTGGGGCTCTATCCCTTCCTCCTTAAATGAACCGGGCCACTGCCCGGCTGTGGATTAAATTCATGGATTAAGCATTGATTTGCATTAAAAGAAACTGCAAAACCCTACCATTCATGCTGTCGATGCAGAACTGAACGCGTAACGTCGTCGATAGATATCATCTGGTTCTCTGGTTTTCAGTGCCATGGTTTCGAACCGACGCCTCCTGCTATATCGCCTGGGCCTTCAATCATCCGTTGCCCGAACCGAACCAGATCCTGCTCATCTACAACTACAAGCAAGCGACTGAACGAGCAATGTCTTCGTAGAAAGAGCGCAAATTGCGATGAGGTAGGGGTATGCATTTCATTGCTACGCGTAACGTATTTAATGAAAACAATTAACATTTAAAAAACCGCAACAACGAAAATGTGAAATGGATTTAGTATAAACTCTAAAGCTACTTTTGGGAACATCATCGCCGACGTGGACTCTTTAGCGGTCTCTTTGAACTCACGAAAAACTTTTGTCAATGTGAAAGGTCATTTTGGTTGCAGGTGCTTTCGTCTTTCTCAATTTGGCAGCTGCCTTTGAATTTCGAGTTCTTAGCTTTATTTTCTGCCTCAATTTTTATGCATAGCATAAATAAAGAGATAATTGTTTTTTTATTTTATTTGTGATGATTGATGATCTGATATTATATGTTTTTTTTATATAGTTTACATTGTTTATAAATTTAGATTATGTTTATATATAAATTAATATTTTTAAAATTATTAATTCTATATTTTATTTATTTATTCTAAAATTTATTTTATTAATTTAATTATAATTTTTTATAAACTTCAACTATATTTACACAAATAATCTTTCTTTTATTTATTATTTTTTATATTAAACATCTCACCAATCTCTTTAGAAATTTATTCATTATAATAAATGCTTCTGTATCATAAAAGCTAACAAATCTTTCTTTCCAAATTTATTTGCACATCTTACAGTTACCCATCTCTCAATTTATTCATTGTAATAAATTGTTGTATATCATGCTAAAATATAAATGGAGACAGCAAAATGTGTGTGCGTCTATCTTTTTCAAATTTATTCATTATAATGAATGGTTGTATATCATGTTAAAATAGAAATTGAAGTAAACAAAATGATTATTTTTATTTGCACACCTTATTTATTTTTCTTAAATTTATTCATTATAATAAATTGTGCATTGTTTAAAAGTTAGATGATTACAAAATTCCAGAAGAAAATTTTCAAATTCTTGGTTACAATTATCAAACTTTGAAATTTTGGATACCTTAAAATTACCATTAAAACGTAGTTAAATTCAAATTTTGCAAAATATAAATTGTTGGATTGAGAGAAAAAGACAATAAACCAACCATGCAAAATCATCGAGTCTCCTAATATATTGTTGTATATCATGAAAAAATAGAAATTAAGACGCACACAAAAATTATTTTCACTTAAATTTTCATCTTTGTATATATAAAATAATAACAAAGTTTTTTATTTTTTTAAATTAACAATCATGGAATTGACTAAATTTTAAAATTTAAAATAGACATTTTATATTTTATAAACAACAAAATCTAATTGTTTTTAGTGATCCAATGATTGAAACAAGAGATTGCACTGATGGTAGTTAATTCTCAATCAATGGATGTAGTGTTTTATAGGTTAAGTTGGTTATAATTCTTATGGAATTCGTATGAATATTAAGTTGGTTAATTTTTTTATGGAATTCATATAAAAATTAAGTTAAAAATCTAATCATTACCATTTTTTAATATGGAGATTTGGAGGAAACTATATATAATTGAAAAATCAATTATTATTATTTATTTAAATTTAGTATTACTTATTTTTTTAAATATTAAATAAAATTATTTGAGAGCATATGTCTACTCAATTTGAGTCCTGAATCAATCAATCAAGCAAGTATATAGAGGGATAAAAAAATTGATGTGTAATTTTTTTTCTGTGTAAAAAATTTAATATCAATAAATTTGATCCCTTTTAGTGCTTATCTAGGTTTAAAACGGATTTATGCTAATTTTATTTTTCTTAGCTTTTGTGTAAATTTTAAAATTGATCCAACTTATCTTGTCAAATAGATTTATTCCTAGTTGCATGGGAACCACTCTAGCATCTTTGAAATCCATTCCCACCATTCCAATGTTTTTGGGAGCTTGGGAATGAGTATAAAAAATCCCCAATTGGATAGGAATCGCTCCGAGGACTTGGGAGTTTTTTGGGAGATTCGAAGTCTAGAAAATGGGAGCTTGGGAGCCTCTTAGATGGAGTTTTTGATAGAGGGATCATGTCGAAGCTTCCTATTTGATATAAAACTCCCACAAGCTCCTCCAAATTGGTGCATCCTTGGCATGTTTTCTCATTATTTTGTTGCCAATCTCATGATGCTATCCTCAAAAACCATAAAATGATTTTAAAAACCCTAACTTTTACCTATAAAATAGTCACCCTCTCATGAATAACACACATTGTTTGGCATTTGGCATCGTATTGCACCGTAGGTTATTGTGCGAGTGAGTAGCATTATGAGTCTTGTGCGAGGAAGGCCAAGGTGTATTGAGTTGTCATGATTGAGTGAGGGTCGAGGCACATGGAAGAGTCAAAGGTGAGTGAGGCGCATTGAGGAAAATTGTGAAAAATGGCATGAGGCGCCTTGATAGCATTTGGTCATCTCAACATTTTTTTTTAACAGAAACTAAAAAGAGAGTAATATTAAACAGGTTGTGCACAACCATTCATTACAAAAAAATGCAGCTGAAGTATTCTTGCAGGTTTGAGAAAAAGGAAACAAAACTAGGCCAGAAGATAGACCTTAGCATGCCATAGAAAGTTCTTACTTTCGATTAATTACAGGCGTATTATAAACTCGAACAAACTGTTGATTAAGGAATATACAAACAAACATAGACTTTTAAAAGACACATTAAGGGTTGCCTGGTTTCCCCACAGGCTGAGTGACAGATTCCTCTTCCATGTTCTGTATTGCTTCTGCTGGATTTTCATGAGCTTGGATTCCCTGGTTCATCTCTTTAGTTGTCTCTCTGCTGTCCATAATTCCTATGGCCACCATTTCATATAAACATCGTATGTTCACCTTCAAATCTACAAGACCATCATTTTGCCCTGCATGGTCCATTTCCTGAATTTGGTGAAGGTCTTGATCAAGACTGTGACTGTAAAGACTTAGGCTTGACAGCTGATTGAGCACCGAACTAGAAGAAACGAAATCTTGTTCACTGCAGAGGCTGCAACACCAACTTCTAGAGGACAAATTGTTGAAAACAGAGCTGAGAATGGAAAGTTCTTGTTGTAGAATGTCACAATCCCTTCTATTTCGACAAGAGAGAGTACTTATCGAGTCTTCTTCCTAGCCAGTGCAATTACAACCAAGGGTCAGGATATTACCTTCAAGAAGGAGCTGCCTGAAGAGGATTTTTGTGGTCCCAGGGCCTATAGTTGAGCGCCAAAAATACGCAGGAACGCCGCGAGTTGGAAAAATACAATTCAGGAACGTATCCAACGCAAGTCTCTCTTTCACAAAACCGCTTAGCAAAGGCAAGGCCTCCCAAGGGATAACATGTGCAGAACCGGACTGAGGGAAAATGCCTTCGTCAAAACCATACCTATCAATGAGCGGGTCTTTGCCCGGAGAGATAACATGAGGTTTAACACAAAAATGGCTATCAAGAAGAGTGAAGGGGTGGATGAAGCTTCCAGATGAATCCATTGTACACTAATGGGGTTGACATGGAGCGTGCCATCTAAGCGAGCATTTAAGCTTGAGGGGATGGCAAGTTAATGCAGAAGGATGTGTGGAGGGGCTGAGAGTGAGTGGATGCCACATGTCTCCAAAGCAATGCTCGTAACTTAAACCATAATTCAAAGAAATTATTTTATTGAGACTTAGGATAGGGAAATTTTTTATAAGAGTGAGAATACTTTGCATTAGGGAATTGGTTTGGTGCCAATGTCTAAGTCATTTATGCGAATATGACCTGGAGGAAGCGAGGCCCCTTGATTAGCCAAAGCATCCATGAGAGCATTGTTTGCTCAGAGAATGTGAAATAACTCAACTCTACTCGATAGGAGGGGAGTGATTCTGTCATACAACCTTCTGCAGTTGACGGATCCTGTGGAATATACATTGATCATTTTGTATATGAATTTCCTCAAGTCTCCAAAGACTGCTAGCCTGGGGATAGTTATTGTGTCTGAGAATTCTAGATCCTGCAAGAGAGCCATCCATTCAGCTTCATTATTCGTCTTGTGGCCCAGTCCCCAAGCAAAGGTGTTTTCCATTTGTCCTCCGGGATCCAATAAGATCCCCCCCGCACCTGCCACCCTTGAGCATTTGGTCATATCAACATTATGAGTAGCAGTGCGAGAATTTGTGAGCAAATGCCAACATTTGTCATTTTCTCACACCAACACTTTTTAGGTATGTTGTCCACTAAATTATATTGTGTGATTTCATGTAGTGTTGTAAGTCTATTGTGTGTCTTCCTATTTTAACTGCCTATGTGGTCTACTAAACCCTAAATCCTAATACTAATAGCTTATAACATAAAATGTTTAAAGTTTTTTTTTAGGATTTAGTTTTAGAGACCAATAGCTGAGTTTTGTTACTTGTAACTAGTTGAGCAACTAAATATACTAAAGCAGTAAAGTTTAATATAATATGGTATATAATATAGAGTAGCACCATTAGACAATAGGAGGCAGAGTTGTCTTATATTGGTCTTCAATTTGATTGAAATGAAATTTAAATATTAAAATCTAAAGCACTGCTAGGAGGAAAAACAATTTAAAATGGATTGCATTTTAATTGAAATAAATACTAAAGTCTAGGCATTGCTATAAGGCATAACATTCCAATATTGACATTATATTATAGTTCTTATTTGTGAGTTTAGTCAAATATGAGTGCACTGTGTTCTTGTACCATGAATATAGTATGAACATTCATAAGTACTAACTTCAAGCAACTTAAATTGAAATATTGTATATATCAACACACCATTCATTGTTCTTGTACCATGAATATAGTATGAACATTCATAAGCACTGACTTCAAGCAACTTAAATTCAATATTGTATATATAAATACACCATTCATTGTAGTATCATAGTTTGTATGTATCATTGTTTGGATACATTGTAGAATATTATATTTTTTTAATATATAATATCGTAGCTCTCAACCTAACATTTCTTGCAAATTTGGGGAAACTTATAGCCATTCTAGACACTCATATCCACATTCTCACATTTTGGAAACTTGTGCAACATAGGCTTTATTTAGTATTTTTGTTGTCATATATGTCACATAAGTGACAACATCTCCAGGATCATACTAAGTTGTAGAGCACCTCACTACTCTTGGTGCAATTACTAGATAACATAATTGTGTATTACTTACTCAGAAATGAATATACGTTCTATTGAAAATTTAATGGATGTTATAGATCACACAAAATTAAGTATGGCCTTTATTTTGAAATTATTAAACAACCTAAATAAAGTATACTTTTCTATTTTATAGTTGATAGATCATGCATAATTGACCGCCCCTTTATATTTTGAAATCAATAGCAGTGCGACCTTAACTAGATGGGTGTAAACTTGATGATGTTATAGTGCCTACTGGGGTTGGATTGTATTAAAAAACACTCAACGTTTTCCTATAAGGGGGTTGTTGATTAGTGGTCGAGTAGTCATGGTTGTTAAGTTGAGTTGGGGGGTTACATGCCTTATAAGTGTAAAATGATTTCCCACGTCTTGATAGTTGGTGGTGCTCGTCATTTTCGTGTCACAAGTAAGCTTCTTGAGTTTCTTCTATTTTGAAATCAAAGGACAACCTAGAAATTACTATTGTTGATTCTTTCAAAACCCTCCACAATGCAAAATCTGTGTCTGCATTGTATCTCAAAATTGGTAGACAACCTAGATTCAATTATCTCATTCTACTTCAATATTGGTCATGGCTTTCTAGCTTGAAATCAATTTCAGACTCAATTACCATTTTTATTTTGAATTTTGTAAACGATATGGTGAGAATCGATACATAACTTAGATACTAGTTTTTTCAAAATTTAGACACATATTGATTTATTTCAAAATTGAATTCCACTTCTTCCATTTGGTGCACCACTACTTCTATTTTGGTGTCTAGGTTAGTGGGCAGAAAAATATCTACAAGATCACAAATCAAGTTTTTATAAGGGAAAATTTTAGGGGCTAAATTTTAGGTGTGGACTAATTTTTCATGCATTTTTCCAAAGAAAAAATTATATAAAATAAAATTGTTTAGGTCTAAAAAATCACAATTTTTTTCTAGAAACTACATAAAATCCTTAAAAAATGAAATATTTTTACAATAATATTGCTACACTTTTGATAGTTGACATGTAAGAATTAATAAGTTTTGCCAACTTTTTTACACATTAAGATAGATCCTTTAGTTTTATATGGCTAGTACCCTGAATAAGTAGTTAGAAACATTAACTTACTAAAGCACAAAAGTTCTCTTAAATTATTATTGAATTCTAAATTTAAATAGAATTTCAATAATATATTTTGTCACTCTACTTAAGGATTTTACTTTCCTAGCATATTATAGAATAATAGTTTTAAATTATTATATTGATTGATAAGATCATTAATGGTAGTAAATGTATTTTTTGAAAGATTATTAATTATTGTAAATTTATTTTATTTTTAAATCATTATATTAATTGATAAGATTACTAATGGTAGTAAATATATTCTTTGCAAGATTATTAATTATTATAAATTTAATTTAAAAAACGTGATTGGATTTGAGATTATAAAATATTAGTTAGTTTTAAATCATTATATTGATTAGTCAAAATCACTTAGTATTATAAATATATTTTTCCAAAATGGAATTAGATCCTAAAATAATTTGGACTTTTGTGAAGGAATATAGAATATTAGTTCTCATTATATTGATCGGTCAAGATCACTAACTGTTAGTAAATGTATTTTTTTTAAGTGGAATTGGATCTAAGAAAATTGTCTTTGCTAATTTGTCTATGCAAATCAATATTTTACTCCAATAAAGTGAGTCTGACCTAAGTGTTTCATCAGCCGCTTACAATGTATTGGAAAATATTTCTTAGCTTAGTTGATGATTGATGATTGCCGAATTTGTTAGTGACTATGTGGCCCTGTTTTACAAAGTTTTATAATAATGTGATTGGGGTTTGTTAGTTAATCAAGGGTCCTATTGGTTGAGTGGTCTACATCCATAGGGCTAAGTTGGTTAGTCAGTGGATGTTTAATTGTTAATTTTTTTAATGTGTGGGTTGCATCTGTTTCACGCATTATAATTCATGTCATGTCCACATGTGGATAGGTGTACTTGGGTTGAACATGCCCACCCCACCGACCGCTAGTGGGTCATTATGAGAAGTTAGTCAATTGCACTTTCCCTTGAGACTTTTCAAGAGGAACATTGCGTGCGTGGAAACATATTCTAGAGACATCCTGTGGGGCATATGTAGAGTCCACGAAACTACCATTATTCTGCTATGTGTCTGTTGTGGGGTGGGGTTCCTTACATTGCCTTAAAGTGGGTAGATTCCTTCCCACTACTCCAAGGTGGGCTTATGTAGAAGGTAAGTAATCATAATTGTGATGAGTAGTGGTGGGGTGGGATAAAATATATTGTTATTCTCTTTTTATTTTATGCTCTATCTTCACAAGGCATAGTTTCGAAATACTTGAAAAGAATAAAAACGGATTTTTCAAACTCCAAGCACCTTAATGGTGGAGTCTAAAGTTGATTTTGATTTGAGTTTGTGCTAGACAACGTATTTCGCTTTTCACTATTAATGATGAAAGCAATTTTGAAAACCATATTCACACGATTGCTTCTTGTGTGGTCCATGGTGTTGGATTGAAATTTTAAAGCCACATTAAATGGCATTTGAATATTATGGTCAAAGACAAAATATGACCAACGAGTCTTTACACAATTTTTTTAAAGAGATTTAAATTTAGAAAGTATGATGTTAGTAAAAAAAATGTTAAAAGAGAGTTTTGCATTTTTGTTATTTGAACTTGTGAGCTATGGTCTTATCGTTAACAACATGTTTTGATAAGATCAAAAATCATGTTTTGATAAGAACAAAAATCTAATCGTGGTCTTTGATGGAGTCGTGAGTGGAACTGAACGGACTGGAACGGTGAAGGCTAGGGTTTGACATCGTTTTTGATGACTCTGCGACCGTGTTTCGTTGGACGTCACTATCTTGTTGCTAGTTTCTGGCATGTTCCAGCTGTTAGGGTGTTTTGGTCTGTTTCTAGTGGCTTGTTGAGCATTCCTGTTTCCGGTCACCGGGGCTCGTCGACCACCTTTTGGATTCCTTTCGGCATGCATGTTTGTTGGCGTATTGACCCGGTATATGTGTGAGGTCTGTCCACTCACTTGGGCGGGTGGTTTGTGTGGTTGAACAGACTGCTGCGGCGATTCGGACGGGCTCTTTCTCCGCTTGGTTTTGGATTTGATGGGTGTTGTCGCCGTGGCTGACTTGTGAAGCCGACATCTCACATGCTAATGATGCCCTCGTGCCCAAGTACTTGGTCTTGGTCTGGGGCTTGGGTTTTTTTGTTTGTTTTTCTAAGGTTCCTGGGTTTTTCTCTGACCTCCCCACATGGAGTCCACCCTCGACTCTGAGGGTTAGTACCAACCATGTTTAAAAAAAGCGGGAATATCCTGCGGGTTTACTGGGCTCCTGTCTGTTGGGCCAGCTGGGTCTTGGTTCTCTGTTTGTCAGTGGGTCTGTTCTATTGAGCCTTGGTCTCTGGTGGACTGGCTAGTCGTGAGGGGTCTGGCTTGTCGTGAGGGGTCTCTTTCCCTGTCTTTACTGTTGCTTACCTTGGTGTAAGCGCACGTGGGCTAGGTTCTGTGCGCTCTGTCCGGGTGTAGTGTTTTTTTTTCTGCCTTGGATTGTGATTGTGTGGTTTTTACCTATGTGCGCTTGCCTTGTATCTTTGACTGGGTGGTTTTCACGCTTCTGCTGTTTTTTTTTTTGCGTTTACCTGTGGGTCTTGTGTATACGTCGTATCCTCTTGGAACTCATGTCGTCTTCGGGCAACCCAACTATTTCTTTGTTGGCTGGTGGGGGGTCTACTAGGAATCGTCCACTTAACCCTGGACGTGCTTGCCGGAAGGATAAGTCTCTTAGGGCTTTAAACCATAAATGTCAATTTGTTTTGGGTCATGATGTTTTTTTGGACAAGGTGGATACCCTCTGTCGCCATGCCCTTATTGGTAGATAGGAATATTGCTCCTTGACAAAGGACGAGTGGGTTGAATGGGAAACCATTCACTGGAAACCTATGGTACACTACGTCCCTACTGTTAGTCTTCTAGCTAATAACTGGTTGGTATTTGTGTTTCTAGAGGAGTCTGATGCCACCCGTATTTTGGATTCAATGTGGACCATTTAGAGGGGTTCCCTTGTCTTGAACTGCTGGCACTCTGGCTTTGATCCGCTTACAGAGCGTGTCTCCATTAGGCACTTGTGGGTTCTTTTGCCTGCGTTACCCTTCCCTCTGTGGAACAAGGATATCCTTACCGGCTTGGCCAACACGATGGGGTGCTTTGTCTCCCTGGAAAAGGATTTTCACTTGTGTTTTGACAAGAGGACTGCAAAAGTCCTCGTTGAGCTCGACATTTCCCATGGGTTACTCTCTGAAATTGATATTGTATGTGGGGAACGTGTTATTACTCAGAGGCTTGATTACCTGAACATGCCATTTAGATGTAATTACTGCCATGAGACTGTGCATGTGTGCAACTCCTGTGCTCTTCTCCTTAAAGGTCGTATTGCAAAGAGAGGCTTTGTGCCTTGTCCTAGTCCCGTGTAGGGATCTGCCTCTCCCTCTCCTGAAGATTGTACCCCCTCCCAGGAACCCTTAGCTGGCTCTCTGGAAGACATTTATGTTTCCTCCTCACCTACCCCCTATGAGGGATTGTCCAAGGGTGAACTCATGTATATTGAGGACATTGAAGTATGTGCCCAATACTCCTGCCCTGTNCCCCCCCCCCCCCCCGCTTTACCCTGGAACATTACCCTACTCTCCTTGCTCCATCGGCTCACCCTACCACTTCCTCAACTGACCCTTCTAGTTCTCCAAAGAACACCCTTCCCACTAGCCCTAGAGAGGAGCCTGCTTTCCTAGCCTCCTCTCTCTTAAAATCCTTATCGATTTTTTTTGATAAGTCACCAATCTCCCCCTCTACCCTTCCCCTGGACTCCATCTGCTTTAAAAATGTGACCATTCAAAAGGCAAAGAAGCCCTCCTCTATGGATTCTGACTCTCAAGGGGTTTATACTTCGGTTTCCCAAAGGCTGAAAAATGTTGCTAGACAGTCCCGTATTTCATCATCAAACCCACAGGTTCTTAGAGCAAGTTCACCTAATGGATCAGGTTCCCCATGAAATTAATGTCCATGAATATTTGGGGTTTTGGAGGGATTTCCAAACAAAAAGCTCTTGGCTCTCTGTTTTCTGATCTTAATCCGGATATGATCCTTCTACAAGAAACTATGTGTACCTTTTCTCAGTCTCTCCTGTTGTTTTCAAAATTAAAACCCGGTTGGGAGTTATGTGCTCTGGATGCTACAGGACTTTCTGGTGGTCTCCTTGCTGGATGGAACCCAAGCCTGGTCCACTGTAAAGCTTTCTCTTCCATTGCTGGTATTGTACTCAGGGCCAACATTAGAGGAATCTCCAAAGTCTTTACCATTATTAATTGCTATGAGCTTTATGCACAACGAACTATTTTTTGGGACAACATTCAGGCTAGGGGTTGTTGTCTTCGCCTAATTTACTTCTGGCTAGTGACCTTAATTTTACTATCTCTTCTTCTGAAATTTTGGGCACACTTGCTAGGCCTGATCCCTTGGCCTCTTATT
This sequence comes from Pseudotsuga menziesii, assembly GCA_001517045.1. Lineage (NCBI taxonomy): Eukaryota > Viridiplantae > Streptophyta > Pinopsida > Pinales > Pinaceae > Pseudotsuga > Pseudotsuga menziesii. The sequence goes on along the minus strand of LPNX010366150.1, from coordinate 252,779 downwards.
TCTCCCAGCTTATTGTCATTAACCATCTTGTCAATCTCTCTTTGTCTTCTCCTGTCCCTACCTGGAGGATGGTAGGCAAGGGGATGCTAGGATAAGCAAAAGACTTGATCGTTTTTTGTTATCTGACTATCTCCTGCCATGTCTTGGCTGCTTTAGATCTTGGGCTTACCCATCTAATGTCTCTGACCATTATCCGATTTGCCTAGAATGGGGCCCGAGACTCACTGCTCAATGCTATCCTTTCAAATTTAATAGAGCTTGGCTCTTGGAGGATGATTTCACCTCTCTGGTTAACTCCTCTTGGATGGCTCCTCTGTCCTCGGGTTCTCTTACACATTTGGACTCTTTCTCTCTTAAGTTGGGCAGGCTAAAGGGAGCTATGAAGTGTTAGGAAAGGAAGAAAAAAGGTGAAAGGAAACAAGTGATATTGGATTTAGATTTAGAGACTATTGATATCTTACAGTTGGATTCAGGTCTACTGTCTGCTGAAAATTCTGTAAGGTTTAAATCTCTCCAAGAGAGAAAAGGAAAGTACCGGGCGCATGAAATTACCTCGCTGAGACTAAAGAGCAGAGTGCTCTGGTTAAGGGAAGGGGATGCTAATACTAAGTTTTTTCACTATTTTGCTTCTGCTAGAAGGAACACCAATGCTATATGGTCCCTGAATGATAGTTTTGGAAATGTGGTGACAGAGGATGCTCCTTTAAAACAACTGGGTAAAATGCATTTTAGTGAACTCTTTCAGGATGACGGGTCATCAAATATATCGAATCAACTAAATGTGATCAGGCTCTTCCCTAAGTTGACTGAGAAAGAGGATGAAGACCGTTTCCTTCAGCCTATTACTCTTCATGAAGTGGAAGCTGTTCTCAAAGGTTTCAAGAAAGATAAAAGCCTAGGCCTGGATGGTTGGCCGGTCAAGTTCTTCTTGGATTTTTTTGATCTTGTTGGGGAGGAACTTGTCTTGGCTGCTGAACAAGCTAGAATTGGTGGGAAAGTTCTTGGTGCACTAAACTCCAGCTTCTTGAATTTGATCCCTAAATGTGAAAAGCCTACTACTTTTGCTGATTTTCGACCTATCTCGTTATGTAACCTTGTGTACAAGGTCATATCTAAGATTGCTGCTCTTCGTCTGAAACCCCTACTTAACAGAACTATTTCTGCTCAACAATTTGGGTTTCTTAAGGATAGGAAGATTACTGAACTTATGGGCATTACTCAGGAAATTCCGCACTCTATAAAAACCAAGAATTCTAATGTGATGGTCTTAAAACTTGACTTCGTTAAGGCTTTTGATAATGTCAACTGGACCTTTCTGAGATTGCTCCTCCTACAGATTGGCCTGCCTCTGATTGGTGTGAACTGGATTATGGGCTGTGTAACAAATTCCTGCTGCGCTGTCTTAGTCAATGCAACACCTTATGATTTTTTTCTTGCTTCAAGAGGTATTCGGAAAGGCTGCCCCTTATCTCCCCTAATTTTCATCCTGGTGATCGAAAGCCTTAGCAGGATTATTCAGGATGCTCAGCTTATTGGAGGGATAAAAGGTTTTCATCTCTCTCAATATTTATCTATCACTCACTTGCTATTTGTTTATGATGTCCTTTTATTCGGTATTGCTATTGTTAATGAATGGTATGCTTTTAAAGAAGCACTTGATCTGTTTTGCTCTGCTTCTGGTATGGCTGTCAGCGTGGAAAAGTCTTCCTTCCTTTTTCAGAACGTGGATGTTGGTACTCGGTGCCAAATTGCTCAGTTTCTCCCCTATAGAATGGATCCCATACTAAATGGGTTTAAGTACCTGGGGTTTCGCCTTAAACCTTTGGGATATCGATTATCAGACTGGAATTGGATGGTGGAAAGGTTCGAAAAAAGGATTAAAAACTGGTCTTATAGGAGGCAGAGTTGTACTTATCAATTCAGTCCTATCTGGACTTGCTGTTTACTAGTTTGCTCTGGCTAGATGCCCAAAATATATTATGAATCGAATGAGGCAAGCCATATCTTCTTTTTTATGGGGGAGCATAGAGGGTCATCAGAAATACCATCTTGCTTGCTGGGATGCAATATCGATCCCGATAGAATGTGGGGGTTGGGGTATCAAGAACCTGGAATGGTTTGAGACCTCACTTCATCTGAAGAATTTATGGTTGCTACTTAATGGGAATGGTATTTGGAACCAGATCATTACATTTAAGTACCTTAAAAATACTCCTTTGGTGGATTGGATCAGAGCTCGAAAATTCATTATCAGTGGAACTTCTTACTTCTGGAATGGGTTTATTAGAATTTTATCGTGGATCTCTGGTCAGCTTGGCTGGAAGGTGGGTAATGGCTTAAATATTCATCTGGGCATTGATCTGATTGCTGGTCTGGACTCTTCTTTCTTCTTGCCGGAGGACATTCGTGATTATTTGTCTGATTATGGGATTACTAGTCTGGCCTAGGCTGATAATTTGGATGGACCTTCTACTGGGCTAAATTACTGGTATTCGGCGACTGATCTCTGCTTGGGTGGTGTGTGGGCCGATCTATGGTCTTCTTTTGTAAAGCGCATGTCTCATGGCGGCATTAGATTGGATGATCACGAGAACTCTCTACTTTGGTTGTTTGATAAAAAGAAAGGAACGGTCTCGGCAAAAAACACCTATGTGCTGATCGTATCTGAGCATTTGCAATCGATTAGTGATGATATTTTCCCAAATATTTGGGGTTTCAACATTCCACAGAAACTGAAATGTTTCAATTGGCTGGCTGTTAACAACAAAATTAATACTTAGGATAACCTGAAAAAGCGGGGTTGGGTTGGACCCAATAGATGATGTCTCTGTAGATTGGATGAGGAATCGGTTGAACACATCTTTGTTGGCTGCTCTTTTGTGAAAGAGGTATTTCATGGCTTGGGGATTTTGTTTGGTATTCATTTTCAGTGGCATGTCTCATCCCTTTCTGCAAATCTGTCCACCTGGGTCTCTTTGGGTGGAAAGTTCCTAGTGGGATATCTGGAAATGCAGGAACAATTCCAATTTTGATGATAAGGTACCCTCTATTCCCAGAATTTGTCATGGCATCTTGACTAATACTGCTTCTCATCAGGTGCCTCAAGTTATCAGAAATAAGATAAGATTTATTGGTGACCCCCACCAAAAAAATTTCCCTTGGTTTTTTTTGATGGAGCTGCGGCTGACTCTCTTGGGGGTGCAGGTGTCTGTATTTGGCTAAATGAGCAACACTCTCTCTCTCCATCAAATTAGGCTGCAGGCACATCTCAAACACTAGAGCGGAGCTTCTGGCACTATGGGCATCATTATACATGGCCAAAGATATTGGGTTGCCATACCTTCATATCTTTGGCGATTCCTCAGTTATTATAAATTGGGCAAGGAATGAATCCACTCTCTCCATGGTGAACTTATAGGCTTGGTGTATAAACATCAAGAAACTCATATCTTGGTTCACCTTTGTGGATTTCTGTCATGTCTTTAGGGAACATAATCAGAGGGCAACCACACTATCCAAGGAAGGGCTTAGTATGGCTGTCGACCATCTTTCCCTCACTGAAACATGTGAGGATGGAGTTTTTGGGGAGGTTTCACTCCATATATTTTGAAGAGCGCTGCTCTGGTTCTTAGACTATTGTCTCTTGACTCTTGATTTGTGAAAGTTTATTGGTTGAGTTGATTTGTATTGTCTCTGGCTTTTGAGTGTTACAAGCCCTGACATGGATAGTGTGTCTAGGTTCTTATTATTTTATGTAAGGACATATGACTGAGTGCCGACTTATCATTTATGAGAGGTCATTTTTGTATTTGATGCCCATTTTCTGATTGCTAAGCTCTGTGGAAGTGATCCCCCTTGATTGTATTGCTGGTTGATAAGGGATCCTTAGTTTTTGGACTGTTGTAACCTGCTGATGTACCAAGTTCCTTTGATTCAATAGAATATCAAGGAATGCCTTTTTTCATCTGAAAAAAAAAGAAGATCAAAAATATAAAAATGAAGCTTAAGGATTTTTATTTGACACCATCATAAAATTCATAAAAGGCAAAGGAATTTTCCTCTTAGAAAGAGAACCTGTATTAATTTTCAGCTCCCTGTAGATGTAAGTGAAGGAAGTCCATTTGAAAGATTAAACCATGGACTAAATTTTGTGCAATAAGTACTTTAGATGAACAACGATGACTTTGTTTATTTATTGGCTTAGTCATGACGGACTTCGAATCACCCATCACTTGCAACTTCTCAACATTGTATTTGGATACATACATACATACATACATGCATACATGCATACATATACATATACATATCAACCAATGTCAGCCTACAATATATTCATTAGGAGCTCAACATGTCACATGCAAGGATTGAACCTGGGTGGAGAGAATAACGCTCCTCATAACCATGTAGGCTAGACCCAATTGATGGTATTTATTTATCTACACAAAAAAAGCAATGGGTTATCTCAATCAATTCAAATTGACCATTTCAAGGCTAAACTCGTTGTGAGCTCTTTGGTTTTAGCTCAATTGAGGTTTGAGTTTGACTTAGTCACATTGGGTTACTAGTCACTATTGTGGTTGTAGGTAGTTGAGGGGGCTCTTGTGAGGTTTTCTTTGGAATATATATAATACCAAAATAAAGTCAATATTATTTTACTATAGTTCAAAAGAGTTACAAAACCCAGCCCAACCATCCTTGCAACACATATTACATTAACAAAAAGAAATGCATTTAGAAAAACAACAAATTTAAACCTTTTTGTTGAATCTTATCTCTATTCCATATCATGGAGCATCCTCAGTTTGTGTCTTCTTTGAGATGGCCATCTAGATGATCCTTTGATTGAGAAACCATTCCCTTAGGTTGTCATTCATTGAGACGCGACAATTAAAATACTCACTTTTCTCAACTATCTCCTTGTAACTTTTTTCCTTTTGCTTCTTCACATCAATCCATTACCATTGCTAGACCTTGTTAGAGGGAAGAGGAAGACCAACTTGTTGCGCATCCTTGAGGGGAAGATAAGTTCAAGGGGGGGGATCTTGCTTTTTGTCATTCCTCGTGTTCTTGCACTTGTATTGATTTTTTCAATGAATATTCTAGAATCGAGTTGGATTAGTTGTTTTTTTAATATAGTTTTCATGTGTTTCCTTATCTACGTAATTCACCTCCTCCACTTTTTTTTCCAAAATAGAAAATATGTCTTGACTTGGACTATATTTGGATTCTTTGTTGGACTCGGAAGAAACCATGTACTATATTGTCCTTCTATTTGAGGGTTGGCACTTTTTAAAACTCTTCATCTTTATTCGAGAGCAAGGAGGGAATTTTCTTCATAATACTCTGGCTTAGATGTCCATACTCATTGCAACTATTACACTTCAAGGGAAGTTGCTCATAATTGTTGATTCAAAGTTCTATAAACTCACAAACACCTTCTTTGAGGTTTACTTTGACATAAGTCCAGGCACATGTGTACATGCTTGTAATGTATAGTTTATATAGCTAAACAAATAATTAAGATCAATATATGACAAAAATGCTAACTACACAAGTAAATGAAACATAACAAAAATGATGAACTTGCAAAATAAGTAACTATATTGATATTCTAGGAAATTAGCAATGTTTACGTGCTTCTTCGAGGGAGAAACCTCCAAATTAATATAGCTCCAATACAATAACAATCATTTCCCAAACATTACATAAATTTCTACCTCTATAAGTAGTTTCTTACTACCCAAACCACGATCACTATTGCACCCAACATTAATGACTAGGCCACATTTATTAATTAGTATCAACTACCTAGTGTGTCTTATTCCACAAGGATGATCCTTTACATTACTTAACCACATACCAATTATCTAGTGGGCCAGATTTAAAGAGGATGGCCATTACACATTATTAACTATCTCTTAAGTATCCATAACTAGGGAGGTTAGGGCAGGGCCCTATCATGGTCCATACTTCCAAAGTAGTGATTCCCTCAAGCATCATATGGGGTTGATTGTCATGAAAAAGTGACCTATTATGGAGATTATCGCTCACTGAAGGTTCTCGACTATTCATCAACCCAACCTATCATGATTCTAAATTTACGATTGACAATTGATGTTTGTTTGGTAGGTGGACATATTGATATGCATTTGGAATATGGACATGTTGTCTCGACTTTGTTGATGTGAGTCAATGAGGGACTATATCTTTTCTTCTTGTTGGGTGATCATGGTATCCATTCTTGTGGTAGTCATGGGGCCACATGGGTTCAACGGAAGGGTTACCAATGAGAGATGCAAATGCAATCAACATTGTGCCAAGATTATTTTGAGATAGGTCATCCACAATGGTATTGGTAGGCTTGGGACCAATCCTAGACATTTATTTAATGGTTGGAATCTTAATGTATTGATAGAAATTTCAAATTCTTGATACTCTAAGTTATATAGGAATTGTAGTGCTTGTGTTGTAGAGATTTAGTAGGGTCATGAGAGTAAGGAAATTTTAGGTGCTATAGATCTCTAATATAATTTGTGATTTCCAACAATAGTACTTGATTGATATTTCATGACTCTAGCTAAGGAGGATCAATTGCACCCTTAGCCACACTTCCCAATTCCCTATTATGCGAGAGTGATCTCCTTGACCATTATGCTTAGTGTAATGTTGCACCCGCAACTNCTCTAGCTAAGGAGGATCAATTGCACCCTTAGCCACACTTCCCAATTCCCTATTATGCGAGAGTGATCTCCTTGACCATTATGCTTAGTGTAATGTTGCCCCCGCAACTACCTTCCCTTTTTATTAACCACCCAAGTCATGAAACATCGCCTTCCCATGAAAAAATGGGACCCCTCCTTCTCTTTTGCATCCAAACCATGCCATTATGTCAAATATTTGATCATTGTCCCTAGGCAAGTGAAGTATTGTAAGGTTTTGATTCTCATTTGATCAACAAGGAAAGGAGTTCAATGTTAGAGCATAAGTTGCACGTGAGTAAGGATATGCTTCATGAATGCTAAATTATCCTTATGTCACTTAATGGTATTCAATGATTTCCTCAATGTTATTATATATTTGAAAGCTCTAAGTACCTGCATGAAGAGCAACCATACTTTGGGAAAAGGACTTAGTTGTTCTTTTGGTCATTTTGGTTTCCTTCACTAAGTTAGTTTGTTAAGTCACCAAAGCCTTTCTTTGAAGACAAATCTATGTAATTCGTTGTGAAAAGCTTTAATCAATGACTCTCCCTTGATGCTTTGTTAAATGTTATTGATGCGATAATGAATTAGATTGGCACACTAATGAATGTTATAGTGTCGATGGAAATAATGACTTGGTGCTACATTTAAATTTACCTTGTTGATGGAAAGAATGACTCATTGCACACTTCAAATTTAATCTGCCGATGAAGAAACAACTAGCCTAGGTTTATTGTAATGTTTCCTCTATTTTATGAGCAATCCAGTACTTGGGAAGGGGTAGGTCAAACTTGATACTTGTATATTTTGTTTTGGGATGTAGTTATATCATGTTAGTTTTTTTGTAGGAGTTTTGTTTTAAGACTCTATTTATAGTTGACTGATAGAAAAATATACTCTGTATCTCAACAATGTAATTTTTGTTTCTTTGGAATATCAAGGAACAATATTTTTTCTGCTTTAAAAAAGAAGAAAAATGCTAGCACCATGCTAAATTTATCTCACGTACAAAGTTAGTGACTCAATGTTGAGTATAAATAACAAGAGCCACAAGGTGGCAATTTCCCCGTAGTTTCTCAATGCTAATAGATATTGCTCGAATAAAGCTATAAAAATACCAGCATAGATCCATCTTAAACTTGAATCTAGAAAGCACCGAGAGGGATCCAATTCTTTTAGGTGTAAGTTATTTTTATCTTAAATTTTTAAATGTTCATAAAAAATTACACCTCAAACATTTTTATCCCTTTAGTGGTAAATCCCGGTTTACACGGATCTTTTAATTACTTTTCATTTACTTCTATTATTTGGTGAGTTGATTTTGGATTGAGTGGACACTGTATAAATATGAATCCACAACATAATTTATTATTATTATTTATGTCGGTTAATATAATGTTTTTTTTATGTCGGCTAGCATAACGTGACTAACGTGACACGATCTCCCCCATACCAGGCCGAGAGCACCTCGCTTCTCTCGGTGCAATGAAACTTTTTCCACAAAATTTAATAAAAAAAGAAAAGAAAATTGCCACAGTATTACTTAGCCATCGAATCAAATTTCCAATATTTGGTCGAAACAAAAATAAGTTGGAAAAATGAAAAACCTATGAAAATCATCCTTCTTCATGATCAAAGACCCAATTTGTTACATCATTACATCCAGGTGGACTTGGAGAAAAGTGTAACATACATATAAACATATAAATGACTTCATTAAAATATGTAAAACAAACAACTTTCACTTTGACCACTCAACCAAATTCATAAAATAACTGCAATAAGTAAAAACATGCAGATGCAATATAGCCCTTCAAGCCATGTATATGCAATATATCCCTTCAAGCCATTGTTTTAAGTAAGGTCAAGTCCAATGCTTATACAATAGTTCAAAAACATATGAAAAAAAAAACACTTGTGAATGTCGATAATTCCTATACCTATACTCTTTATCCTCAACCCTGAATTTCTCAACATCCTAAAACCTTTTTTCAATATTCCCCTTACTCTATCCAACCCTGAATGAATTTTTTGGCTTCTCCAACATCCTCCAACATTCTGAAACATTATACCCCTGATTTTCTCAGCGTATTGAAACATTTGGGATGGTGATCTTGTTCTTCTCACCAATGGTTGTGTTCTTAATAGGCACACTAAGAAAATCATTGGTATCAATATCAAAGCACACTTTAATTTGGGAAGATTATGTGGGATCAAGGGAGGCCAAAATTTCCCAAGAAGTTAGTGTCCTCTGTTTTTCACCCTCACACACCTGAATTGATACACCAAGCGCAAGCTGGTTGAATGATCGAATCGAAAAGACTTGCTCCTTCTTGGTGGAGATGATAGTGTTCATATTCTTCTTCATTGGAAAGCCTATAATTTAGAATACATTGAATTTATTATTCATACACATTCTTTACGTAATTTTCTATTTATGTACATTCTTCATAGAGAAGAAGACTGAAAAATACATATCCATCCCGCAGTCAATCAACCATTCTATTATATCAAATATACTTCATCATTTTAATAAACCCTATGAAAATTTGGGACTAAGTTGTTTTTAAATAGAATAGCTCACTAGGATTGACAAAATGAAAACATACTAACAGTGGAAGGAATGTCGTAGAAGACGGTGTAGGCCAGAACTAGAGTGGCTCGAAGAGTCCTGGCCTGAGGCGATGTCGAGCCCATTTCAACTTCCACTTCATGGATGGTTATAACAAACATCACTCTTGATAATTGATGATAACTATGATATTGCTATTCACCTAAGGCTAGTTGGTTTCGAAACTCAATCGATAAGTGCGCTAGTTGTCGGATGATCGTGCCTTGACATCTCTCTTGGTAAATGATGATAACTATGATATTGCTATTCAGTCGAGGCTAGTTGGTTTCAAAATTCAATCGATAAGTGCGCTATTTGCCGGATGATCGTGCCTTGAGGCATTTTCTGATGAACTGGTTGCACATCAAGCCTGTTGAGAAGCGAAGTTTTATATATGTAGGATCCGTAAATTTGGTAATGTTGGCTTTGAAGTGGGACCATTAATCTGAAAACAGAGACATGGAATCATCATTTGTAAAAGATTTAAAATAATTTGACACATCAAAATATAAAATCATCCCAAAACTACACTAGTTTACTCGTCTTCAGTTTTCCTTTTAAACAAAATGGTTCACCAATATGATAGTAAAATCTTCCCCTCCCAAATTGTTATCACCACCAATAACATCCACCTCAAAAATATCGCTATCAATTCTTTCTTTTAAGCAATGACACAATATTATATGAGAGAAGAGAATACATTACATTTACAAGCTTGAGGTCATGAAATCAAACCCCATATCAACGAGCAAGTCCAATGCCAGAACCCATAATGTTGTCCATTCATGACACGGTTTCCCTTCCCAAAACCTATCTCGTAGACCATTATAATGACTGCATAATTACAAAGTTAGAGACAGAGCCAAACAAGCTTATCATAGAACATGGAGCTGGTTGAGTCTTAAGGCTTCCAAAAGACAAAATTCACAAATGCTAAGCACTGAACTCATAACCTACCCAGTTTCCTGAGTGGCATTTTGAACTAGTGCATCATGTATTGACCTGGATGACATCAACAGAGGAGATCCGTAGAAGATGACATCCTTGGAGAAGAGTGACTTATATGCTTCATCATCTCCATCCCAACAAGAGAGGAAATGACTGTGTCCCGATGACAGTCAGATTACTCCATTTTGTAATGCAAATTTTGAACACCACGACAAATTTGAACAACAAATTTAGATGGGCTTCTAACACAATATCCCCACGAGCCAAGCTCATAATATTTTCCATGGAAGAGATCCATGTGTCCATGGGATTTCAATGTGATGTATGCAACCCCTCATTTGTGCCATATTGATGATATCCCTAGGATTGGAGCAGAGGGAGATTTGGGTAAAGCCCAATGAATTTGCCCTCTCATCATACCACTCCACCTTTCATCCCCAAACAATATCCTGCAAGCTACACTGACCCCACTCGTAAGGGATAGCAATAGTGACAGAGGAAGGTGTAAAGGAGTCCACTGAAGACCCAAAATGTTAGTTTTTTTCTCAGAGTCACCAGATCTAGCTAAGTGACTCCCAACCGCACATTTGGAATGCCCACTAAGATGACGCCTGAGCATGAAGGGATGATAAACATAGAACAAGAATACCAAATTCATCATTCTTGCAATCAAATTTAATCGACCATATGTGTCTGTTGTTAATGCACTGTACAATAACCTCTGCATGAAAATTTGGCTAATAAACATCCATGATCTCATCACAACTCACACACTTGATGACCTTGGACGAAGATCTAAATACAGTCTTGTCAAAGGATGGAGGTTGATCAAAAATTAGATAAAATATCAAATGATCCAGTCCATGTGTCACACTGTTGAAGTTACAGGTTTGACACCTTAAAATATGTACCAATCAATTTTTCACCTCGCTGACATTGGCCCACCGCCGACGGTTGGGGAGCAAAAATATAGGTGAACATCAACAACCAAGAGCCCATCAACGTTGAAATAAATATTTTATAAAAAAATATATTTAATATTACAAACTACAACTTTACAATCAACTTTAGAAAACCGCAAAATATCCACCATGTACGGGATAGATTAATACAAATAAACTAATCATATATGATCCCGTACGGGGACATAATAATCCAATGCGGTATTAAAGCCTCAACTTTAAATTTAAAACTAAGAGTGCCGATAAAAGGATTGACCCATGGCAAGCCTAAATGTTATATCGTTGACACTTTCACCAAGATAAATTTAAAATCATCGATGTGTTTTTTTTGCAAACTGTTTTGAAGATACGAGTACAAGTTTCCAACATTATTGCAACACTAAGAGATTTAAAACCTCGACTAATCATAAACCTTATCACTCTTATGCATTCTAATCCATCGAAGGAGTTAAATGACATTATGTTAAGGTTTAAAGTGATGATGACAAATTAGTTCATCAATGCTATAAGTCATATGGCATTGATCAATGGATCTATCTTAACTCCAAACCCGTGACGATATGGAATATAACTATAAAGCAGGGCACGCATGCATAGTTGAACTATAAAACAAGGATTGCTTCCTTTCACTATCACTCTTTTGCTACTAAACCGCGTTGAGAAAAGTCCTTTGTGGGTGACTGTTGTGAGAAATTGCTAGGTGGAAGGAGAATCCTTGTGCTCTCGTAATGCCACTCAGCTGGTTGACCCGATACATGTGGTCTAAGGGGAGAAATTATGGGGAAGAGAACATCATCTTGACTTGGTAACAAAACAAAACTCCTTTCTTTCCCTAAATTTTAACCTAGGTACATGTTATGATAAAATTGATCGTTAAAATTTGAAGAATCACCCACCTTAGATTTGCTTCGAAGTAATCCTCCAACTAAGTAAAAAGGGAAATTATTTTCTCACCTATTTCCACAAAACCCTGATTTAACCTGACCTCCTCCCTTGGCCATACCCTAAGCTAGTTTAACACCATATACCCATGGGTCAAGGTTTGAGCCTAAACACCCTCATTTTTGCTCACAATTTCCTTTTTATGCAATGGCGAAACCCCTAGTCTAGCGATGCCCTTTAGAAATTCCCTAGGAAATAATTCACAACCAATGGTCATCACATCATTCACACTAAACCAATAAAATGAGACCTAGGAATGCATATTAAGTTGGAAACTATTGTTTTGATCCCAATAATTTTTTAATACTGTGTAAATGGCAAGTGGAGGAAATGCACCAATCACAAGAAAATATCTCTTTTGGAGGATAAGAAGTTCGGAGTAAGTGAAGCCTTGTAAACAATTCTCCATATGCAAATTAGGACCACACCATATCCCTAAATTTGGCCATGATAAATCAACCTCTTTAAATATGGTAATCTTAATACTGAAATGATTTTCAAAACCTGACCCCTAAAATAGTAACACGAATGGTTTTGTAATGTATGTCTCTCCTTTCCAATGATTATAAGTAATGTCGGTTTACTTTTAGATGGAGTCATTTTTTGAAACTCTAATTACATGTTAATGTAAACACTCCGACCCTGAAGCTAGGGTTTTATGTATTGATTTCCAAGACTAAAATGATTCTCTTGTGTTTTTTGACGATACTAATGGAGATCGAGGATGATGTTGACTTACACTAGACACAAATGTCTCACAGAAGGACTAGGCATCAATCCAAGGTAGTTTAAGAAGTCTCATCATCTGAAGAGATGGGCAAGGAGAAATAAGAATCTAACCTAGTCATCCAATATGATGATACCAACAACGAGACCAAATATGAGCCAGTTTATCAATGGGGACAAATATAGCATATCTTTAGTGAGGAGGAATATCCAAGTATATTTGAGGAAGAGAAATAATACTTGATGGTCTATAATAATATCGGAATATCAAGGTTACACAAAGCGACAGCTAGGCCAACTGTTCTTCCACGTGCTAATATCATTGATTGGTTTCTCTCAAAGGAAGACATTACTAACATGAAGATTAAGAATTCTAATGAGGATGCCATTACTTCATTCCAACTGACAACCCTGAGTATCTATTATAAGTTCCCAATATTTGAAGTAAACCTGACTGTATAATAGGTTACATCACTACAGTTGGGTTACATGGGATTTATGAAAAAAATGTGGGTAAAAGACGACATGTTTAGATCGAAAAAAGTGGCCTATGTTTCACTTGGGATCTAAGGCTTCCATATAGGATCACCACATCTATGTTATGCAGATTATATGGAGAGCCTTATGCTACACAATTTTGGGAGGGATAGGTGCCACATTTACACCATGTTAGGTAAGCAAGCATCGGGATTAATAGGGAAACTATTATATCTGCTATCCTACTAGCATTGATCACTCAAGTGAAAGCAATCACTACATGATAGGAATCTAAGTTCCATATGTCTTCCTAATTCTTAGATATTGTTTGCGCCATGAATAAATTATCAGGCATGGGATGGAGATGGATTCCCACCGAGCCTCCTATGCATTTCTATTGCCAATTGTTATGGGAGCTTATATATGTCAGTCATTATAATCACATTTACAAGGAATTTATAATACCAATGTAGAGTTAGTGCACAAGCAACTTGAAAAATGCATGCCCGAAAGAGATTTTGAGGAACTAACCAAGCTTGGTGATTGGTTTCTGACGAAGCAAGGAACATATTTGAGAATATATGGTTGTACTCAATCACTCTATAACTTTCCAAGTTTAAGGTGGTACTACAAGAAATTGTACAACAAACTTATGTGATTGGGATTGGTACTACTCTAGCCAAAGCCAATAAATCTTTTTTGGCCTCCTTTGCCACTGATCATGGATACCTATAAAATGATGTATGCAAAAGACACTAATAAGGTATTTTAAGGGCTAAGTTCATTTCACTTTAGCGAGGATAAATTCAAAAGAAATGATAGGAAGAATAAAGTAGTGAACCATTGTTCCTCTATGGGCTTCATGTGGATGTACGCTAATGATATTTGCAAAATAGAAGAGGTATTTAGGAGAGCCAAGACCTTAGATGAGTTAGCAAAGAGGTGAAGAAAAGGCAGATCTAGTACCCCTGACGACAAATCAACAAAAGAGGTCAGGAAGAAGAAAGAAGCAAAAGAGGAGGAAAAATGAGAACAAGCAGAAAGGATGGAAGACGATAAAAGAATAATAGAGGTGGAACAAGAAGAGGTGTGACAAAAAGAAGAATAAGAGAATAAGAGAGAAGAAGAGCTTGATAATCAAACGAGTTAGGCTCAAACTAATGAGGTAGATCTAATCACTCTAGATTCAACAACCACTATCATCGAAGGGAATTTCCCATTGAGAGAACTAAGGATTAGTTGTATAGTACATCAAAGGATGAAGTTGCATCCTCACTCAAATTCTTTGTGTTTGATCAGAAAAAGAAGCAACTAGTTAAGAGGATACATAAGAAACTTAAATTGGAAACACAACTAAAGATAGAGTTTAATTTTGAGACCGTGGTGTTTATGACGAGGGATTAAGAACCTATTGTTATGGAATTTTCCAATGTCGCTAATGCAATGACCACATAGTTCAATGTACAAAAATTGAGAAAAGAGTAGCATAAGTACAACAAAAGATAATCCTGCTCAAAGATGAAATAGTCGAAGCATGCATTGGAGCAGTGGCACTTCATCCTGAGTACGATGCCTTGTTCTTGGAGAATGAAGCATTAAGTAGAGAAGTAGAAAGCTCCCAGAATAAAAAGAGAAGTGTGTAGGAATTCAATTTTTTCTCAACCTCACTATATTAATATTTTCTTGGGATGCAAGATCATATCATAGAACAAATGCAAAAGCTTCAAGACATCATAAGGAGATTCAAGACAGTCGCATAAACAACCACCAATCAAGAAACCATGGTTGAGAATATCAAAATAAATATCGATGATTTATTCAAATTCCAGGAATAGGAAGGATAAACCACTTCAACCCTTAAAATTTCAATTATTTGTTGTATTTGCAGAGCTTTATATGTCTTTCTATTAACCGTAGTATGTTGGTGGTCTCACCCCAACCATAGGAACAATTTCCCTAACAACAGAAATGGTGACTCCACTGAGTGGATGTGCCTTACAAACATGAGGCTGATCCAAGCCTCTCCTTAAGTCCTGTTGGTCTCCAATCAAGGAACTTGCAAAACCACATGAAGACCTTCCTCAAACCAATTTTGAATACATATAAAATATTGATATTCAAAGGAACACAAATCATCGATCTCATAGACATCAAATAAGTAATCAAAACTGAGATATACATATACATAGTGATTTGGAAAGGGAATAACGTCTAATATTTTATTAATTAATGAAGCAAGTACATATTACCTTCCTTCAATAGAGGCGCCTCATGAAACCTTCAATTTTGAATCTCCTGCTTCTCTCCTCTAGGAATCCCAACCTCCAAGATTTACAACAAGGGTAGATGGCAACTAGGGCACAGGCAAGGGGGATGAGAGTTAAAAATTTTCCATCATAAGATTACTATAGTCCAAGTCCATTTGATGGTCCCCTCTCCCTCTCTTATATAGAAAATGGAAAATATAGGGTCGATGAGGAAGCAGTTACAATCGGGGATACAGTTCTAAAACCACCCATTTTTTCAAGATTTTTTTATATCTTTTAGGAATTTTTGAGGTACACTTTAGTGGAGCAAAGGAAAGTAGCGTGTCATAGACTAGTGGAACACTAACAAAAGCGTGTGCAAGGTGAAAACTGCTAGTTGACCAAGTGCAAGGGGAATTTTTGGGAAAAATGCCATTTTTATGTCTTTTTAGGGGTTTTCAGGAGGTGTTTTGGTCTCCAAACTTGTTCATGAGGTTCCTAAATATGAAATGAACCATTAATAAGGTAAGGGAATCCTACTAAAGTCCCATATATGGATCTTATATCCATAAATGTCCTTTGGGGGAGCAACATTAACCTTCATGAAGAGTCGTCATGCGACCAAAACACGTAAGTGTCGTCACAGATGAAGAAGTGTCAATTTTGGCTATAATAGATGCCCCGTAATGTTTGAGGCCAGAGGGTGAGATGATGGTTAAAATACATTATAAATAAGGAACGATTGGGTCATGGATTATGTTACATTGCATATATACCCAACGCACCTTCAGACATGCTGTAGGGACAAAGAGCCATTTTTTCCACCAGGAGGGGTGTTATTGAGCAACAGTGGTCATGGATGAGCCCTTTGGTCCTTCCTTTAGGAGTAATATGGCTTAATGGAACTATTTAATTTCCTTTTGTTGGGGTGTTTAAACCTGGGGTTTGGTGTCTGGGGCTTCTAGAGGTTGGTCACATGGCCCCATATCTTATTTGCTCGCTCTAGTGGTCTTTGCTTCAGCTACAAGATATTCCTCTCCCTTCACTGCCACTTAGGACACCCTCCTAGCCCTTCTACCATCTGGCCCCTTCTCTCCTTGGCCTTATTTCCTCAGAGGAATATGTCCTCCATTCCAGGCCTTCTTGCTTCTTTGAGGAGGGCGTCGAGGGATTTTACAACATTCTAGAGGTTAGATAGGGTATAACTCCCTCCCTCCAACTCACTCCACCCTTTCGTTTGTAGTGATTCACTTAAGTTCACAAATTTTTGCACCTAGGGGGGAAATACCCTAGGTATCCTACCTTGAGCCTACATTATGGCTATTTTATTTTTTTAATTTCAAGTTGACATTTTATAATTTCAAATTGACATTTCAAAGGCATGTAGGCCTGGATAATTTTTGTAAAAGTGAGTGTGAGATCATATAAATAGATCTCCTCACTTCATTTTAACATAAGACTCATGGGATAAAAAATTATGCATTTGTTCTACCCTTCCTAGGGAGGTTTGGAGAGATGCTCCCATCTTGATGGAATATTTTCCTGGGTTATGCAAGCTTTTTCTTGGTGTTCTTTGGTGAAATTCTCTTGTAAGGTGATGCTTGCATTTTTTGGATAAATACTAGCACATGGAGGTTTGGGTTTCTTATATCTTTGTTTGAATGTTGATACATTATGCATGTTCATGACTAAATGGTAGCCTTAGTGTTGCATTTCTTGTAGAATAAGCCATTTCCTTCCTTTTTGTCACCTTAGCAAGAAGAGGCACGTCTTCTTGTGAGAGTCCCCTAGGATTTTCCCTTAGTATTCTAGGATAGTAGTCTAACCTAGGATATCTTTCTCACTAGTTAATCCATCCTCCCTAGATGCCCTAGGTTGGGGAGGTATTTTTATAGGGTTAACCTCCTTTTGTATTTACATCCTTTTCCTCTCCAAAAACCTAGTTTTAGGCTAGTTCTAGGTTAGTTTATACCTAGGATAATGTCACCTTACCTTTCCCTAACCTTCATTACCCTAACTTTCCATATTCACTAACCTTTATTCTAACCTTCATAGCCCTAACCATACCTAAATCTCCCCTTCGCTGCCCTCTCCTAACCCTCAGATCTACTACTAACAATAGTCCTCTTACCTTCGCTTCTGCCTCTTTTCCGTTGGGAAACCTTCCTATCACTACCTCACACCCTCATACTTTCTCCCTCGCTACTACAACCCATATCCAACCCTTAGGTCTGCTCCCTTGGGTTGTTGCATCCCTCTTTCATCCCTTTCCAGGCAGCTAGCAGCCTCACCCTACTTCCGGCAATAACAAAAGATGACCCAACCAATAGTTGGCATGTTGTCAAACTTCGACAAAGTATAGCGCTTTGAATACTTTGACTACTTTGATTGCTTCAACAGGTTCAACATCGACTTCGACAAGTTTGAATCTTGACACAATTGAATTTGAAAACCTCGACAGGTTTCATGCTCGGCATACATCATCTCCATATGCATTGTCTACATCGATGACTGTCGAACATCGACAAAGTATGTCTCTATCTTCCAGTTGTATGCGACGGTTGAACTTCCTAACCGTTATAAATTCTTTTGTAACTGAATGGAATGGGTAGTCACCCAAGCATCTCAACATTCTATATAAACATGTACACTATTGTAGTACACATCAATCAATTCACTTGACCAATACAATGAACCATATTGATCCATCTTTCATTGAAAAAAAGTGTTTGGTTCGAATTCTTGCATATTGTATGTGCGCATACTTTCTGTCGATATAGTGTATTTCCTGCTTTACTTGTTCTTTTTTATGCTTCCTCCATAACAGTGCTCAACGCATTCAATTGAATGTTGTCCCCAGCGTGCACCTTAGTGCAACTTGGATCATTGGTATCAGAGCATTATTCGGATCTTAACTTACATAAGCACTTCCATCAAAGTTATTTAACTTATGCTTGTTCAAACATGCTCACAAACTCAACAATACAAGCATACACTTCCTTCAACTTCAAAAAAGATGGCCAAAGAAGAAGACACTAGACATGCAATTGATGAGACAAAGCAACTCATAGAGAAAGCAATGGATTTCCAACCGGCCGAAATGTTTGCTTAGATTAGCGAGATTCTCTTATGATTCGCTTCGAACTCCAGAGAATCCTTGATGCGACCTCACTCTGATAAAATCAGCCCGTTAAAAGTGAAAAATGAATCTGGACATACTGAACCTTGAAGGAAATATTGATAAGGAATCCGTCGATAATTGGGTACAACAACTGGAATCATAGTACTCATGAATCAACTCTCCGAAGTGGAAAAGATCACCATTGCATCCTTAAAGATGTCAACCTCCGTACATTGATGGTGCAAAAAATTATCAACAAAGATGGAAAAAGAAGGCGACCCCATAGACACACGGGTAAAATTTGTCGAACACGTCTGAAAGGAATTCTACCCGCCCAAGTATCTTGAACAACAGTATAAGCAGTGGCAACATCTAAGGCAACGGAAAGACCAGTCTGTGCAGAGTTACACCGACACATTCTATCGACTGATGTCTAGACTTGGTGTCCAAGAAGAAGAGAAATTGATTGTCTTGAAGTATGTCAATAGAGTATCCCCATAAGTTCAGAAATATATGGAGTTCCTGAGTGTCAGTACACTTACAGATGCATTTCATTATGCCAACAAGGTTGAAGCTAAACAAAAAGAAAAATCACATTTCACGAACAAGTCAACATGTCGAATGTCTGACAAGAAGTCACCAATCAACTCCAACAGTTTAAGCACCCTTCTCAACCAACTCATTCAAAGCACAATCATCACAAGAATAACCTTAAAAAATATAAGAAGAATCGCAAAAAACAAGCTCCTACCGGGAAATGGTGTGATTATCACAATTCAACATGGCATGATACATCATAATGCAAAGCATGGAAGACATTTTTGGAAAAATTGTCGACATTTGACTTGTACAACGTAACCCTGGTAGAATATGATCCATATGAACCAACCCTCTTGGCCTCGACTTCGACCACTCCGACAGCCTCGACTATCGTCTATGAGTAGGAATGAGAGCGCCTATTCCATACACTGATATGGGTTAAGAAAAAATCCATTACAACTGATTGTGGATAATGGTATTAAGAAGAACTTTGTTTCTGAATATCTTGTGAAGAAATTAGGTCTTGTCACCACTCCTCATCGTTAGCCTTATATTATCAGTTGGATGACGGATGGACAGGAACCAAGAATCACACACCAATGTAGACTCACCTACTTCATTAAGCCTTTTGAATATGAATTACTCTATGATGTGTCACCGCTTTCCGTACCCGACGCCTTGTTTGGGAAACCTTACTTATGGGATCGACATGGTACATATCAGTCATAGCCTCAAAAGGTGATTTCCAAAATTCGTAATCAATGGCACGCCATATCGGAGCGACAACCCACATCAATGGCTGCTATGATAACTACCAAACAAACAAAGAAGTTTATCAATCATACTTAGAAGTTTGCATTAATTATGATAAAGACTCATCATTGCAGGAATACTGCAGCAACAAGTCGAATCACTGACCAACGCAGCTACTCACAACAACAACAGATCAATCACATTCTTTAGGAATACCAGAACATATTTCAACTGCCGAACAAAGTACCTCTTCATTGTCAGGTAAACACAATCCATTGAACTTGTTCCTGGTTCTTCATTACCTAACGCATCTATTTATAGAAGATCGATTCTTGAGAATGAAGAGATTCATAGGAAAGTCTAGGTTTTGATCAATAAAGGTCATATCCTCCCCAAATCCTCTCCTTGTGGAAGTCCAACCGTCCTAGTTCCAAAGAAAGATGGGACTTGGCGTAAGTGCATCGACTATCGGGATCTCAACAAAATTTTAGTAAAGAACATATAACCTGTTCCAAGGATAGATGAACTCATCGACTGTCTGAAAGGTGCTAAGTTCTTTACGAAGCTTGACCTTAAGTCGGGGTATCATCAAATTCTGATCAATTCCACCGATGTATGGAAAATGGATTTCAAGACCAAGGAAGGATTGTTTGAATGTTAGTCATGCCTTTTGACTTAACCAATGCACCTGTAACCTTCAATGGATATATGGATTGATCCAACCAGTAGTTGGCATGTTGTCGAACTTTGAAAAAGTCTAGAACTTTGACTAATTTGACTACTTCGATATGTTCATCATCGACTTAGACAAGTCCTTACCTCGACATTTTTTGCGCTTGACATACAACATCTTGACATGCCTTGTTGACATCGACGACCATCGAACATTGGCAGAATGTCTCTATCTTCTATTCATCTGCGATGGTTGAAATTCTGAACCATTATAACTTCTTGTAACTAAATGTAATGGGTAGTCACCCAAGCATCTCAACATTATATATAAAATGTACATTACTGTAACAATTAACCAAACTTCATGAAGAAGAAGTGATAATAGAAATTGGTTTGAATTCTTGCATATTGTCTATGCGCAGACATTCTATCGATATAATGTATTTCCTGCTTTACTTGTTCTTTTTCTATGCTTCCACCATAACAATGCTCGACTCATTCAGTCAATTGTTGTCCCCAGTGTGCACCTAGGAACAACCTAGATCATTGGTATCAGAGCTTAAGCTACCTAAGCACTTCCATAGAAGTTATTTAACTTATGCATGTTCAAACACGCTCACAAACTCAGCAATACAAGTAGACACCTCGTTCGAATTTTGAAAATATGGCCGAAGAAGAAGACAATAGACATGCAGCTGACGAGACATAGAAACTCATAGAAAAATCACTAGCTCGCCAGAGAACCGAAATGTTCACCCAGTTCAATGATATTCTCTTGCAATTCGCTTCGAACTCTGGATAATCCTCGATGCGACCTCACTTTGATAAAATCAGCCCCTTCAAAGTGCAAATGAATATGGAAATACCGAATTTTGAAGTCAATATTGGAATGAAATTCGTTGATAATTGGGTACAACAACTAGAATCTTACTAGCTACTCTGTGAATCAACTCTCCGAAGCGGAAAAGATCACCACTGCGTCCTTGAATATGTCAACCTCTGTACACTGCTGGTGGGAAAAATTTATCGACAAAGATGGAAAAAGAAGGCGAACCCATAAACAAATGGGTAAAATTTGTCGAACACGCCCGAAAGGAGTTCTACCCTTCCAAGTATCTTGAACAACAGTATAATAAGTGGTAGAAACTAAGGCAATGGAAATACTATTCCGTATAGAGTTACACCGATGAGTTCTAATGACTCATGGATAGACTTGGCATCCAAAGGGAAGATAAATTTCTTGTACTAAAGTACATTAGCGCATTATCCCCATACATTCAACAAGAGATGGATTTTATGACTACCAGTTTGTTGCGGATGCATTTCATTACACCAACAAGATTGAAGCTAAACAAAAAGGAAAAGCACATTTCATGAACAAGCCAACATATTGAACATCCGACAAGAAGTCACCAGCCGAATCTGATAAGTTTAAGCACCCTTCTTAGTGGACTTTGCCAGATCCCGATCATCACAAGAATAACTTTCAGAAAGACAAGAAGGATTGCAACAAACAAGCTACTACCAAGAAATGGTGTGATTATCACAAATCAACATGGCATGATACGACATAATGCAAAGCTCAAAAGACATTTTTGGAAAAATTGTCGATGTCTAACTTGTTTGACAGAACCCATGTAGAATCTAATCCATATGCATCAATCCTCTTGGCTTCGACTTCGACCACTTCGACAGCCTTGACTATTGTTGATGAGCAGGAATGAGAGCGCATGTTCCATACACGAATATGGGTTAAGAAAAATCCATTACATCTGATTGTGGATAATGGTAGCCATAAGAACTACATTTCTGAATATCTTGTGAAGAAATTAGGTCTTATCACCACTCCACATCCTCAACCTTATAATATCGGTTGGATGAAGGATGGACAAGACTAAGAATCACATGCCAATGCAAAATCACTTACTTCATTAAGCCTTTTAAAGATGAAGTACTCTGTGACGCGGAAATGCTTTCCATAGTCGACGCCTTGTTTGGGAAATCTTACCTATGGGATCGACACCGTACATATCAGTCACGACCTAAGAAGGTGATTTTCAAAATTTGGAATCAATGGTATGACATATGAGAGTGACAACCCACATCAATGGTTGCTATGATATCTGCCAAAAAAAGAAGAAGATTATCAATCATGCTCATAAGTTCACATTAATTATGATAAAGCCTTAACATTCCAGGAAGAATGCAACAACAAGTCGACTCACCGACCAATGCAGTTCTTGACAACAAAAATAGATCGTCCACATTCTTGAGGAATACCAGAACGTATTTCAAGAGCCGAACGAAGTACCTCTGCATTGTCAGGTAAAAAAATCCATTGAAATTATTCCTAGTTCTTCATTACTTAACGCAACTGTTTACAGAAGATCCATTCTTGAGAACAAAGAAATTCGCAGGAAAATCCAGTATTTGGTCAACAAATGTCAGATCAGCCCCAACTCCTCTCCTTGTGGAAGTCTAATCATCCTAGTTCCAAATAAAGACGAGACTTGGCGCATGTGCATCGACTATCGGGCTCTCAAAAAAAATTCAGCAAAGAACATATACCCTCTTCCAAGGATAGATGAACTCATCGACTGTCTGAAAGGTGCTAAGTTCTTTATGAAGCTTGAAATTAAGTCGAGATATCATCAAATTTCGATCGAGTCCACCGATGTATGGAAAATGACTTTCAAGACCAAGGAAGGATTGTTTGAATGGTTAGTCATTCCTTTCAGCTTAAGTAATGCACCTGCAAACTTCATGAGATATATGGATTGATCTATCCAGCAGTTGGCATGTTATCGAAATTTGACAAAGTCTAGCACTTTGATTACTTTGTCTACTTCAATAGGTTCAACATCGGCTTCGACAAGTCCGTAACTCGACAAAACTGACCTTGACAAACCTCGATAGGTTTCATGTTCGACATACAACATCTAGACATGCCTTGTTGGAACTGAGGACTGTCGAACGTTGATAGAATGTCTCTGTCTTGCAGTCATCTAGGAAGGTTGAACTTCCGAACTGTTATAACTTATTGTAACTAAATGTAACAGGTAGTCACCCAAGCATCTCGACATTCTATATAAACATGTACAGTACTGTAACAATCAACCAACCTTCATGGATAAGAAGTGATAATAGAAATTGGTTCGAATTCTTGCATATTGTTTGTGCGCATACTTTCAGTCGATATAGTGTATTTCCTGCCTTACTTGTTCTTTTTCTATGCTTCTGCCTTAACAGTTCTTGACTCATTTAGTTGAATGTTGTCCCCAGTGTGCACCTGGGCACGACCTAGATCATTGGTATCAGAACTTGATCTTGTTTAGAGCTTAATGTAACAGGTATTTCTCCCTTGTTACATGCAAAAGCATCAACCTCACGTCAATGAGACTGTAAGGAAGAGTTCATAAAAAAACATAAGACAACAAACAAGATTAGTAAAACGAAACAGATATATACGAGGGCTATACTAGAAAAAAATGCAAACAAACTAAATAATATACCTTTTTTCTTGAAAGTGGGCCACCGTGGTCGTCTCAGAAGTGATCCGCCTCTCCACAGGCTGGTTCTCCAGGTGGGTACGGAGGGTGTCTCGACGTACTAAGTAGGAATGGTACGGAAACGAGGTGGTGGCAAGAAGGTGTGTGAATACCTAAGAGCTAAAGGTGTCCCAGCATACTCACAAAATGGCAAAATGTTATGAACATTGTTTTTGGG
Source organism: Pseudotsuga menziesii (assembly GCA_001517045.1). NCBI lineage: Eukaryota > Viridiplantae > Streptophyta > Pinopsida > Pinales > Pinaceae > Pseudotsuga > Pseudotsuga menziesii. The sequence goes on along the minus strand of LPNX010366150.1, from coordinate 228,351 downwards.
GAGACCTTCACAATGTATTTATAGTAAAGTTTTAGGGATTTTTGACCCAAGGTTAACCTTGGTATTTTTTGACCCATGGTATTTTGCTGTGGTTTTTTGATCTTATCTCTTTTTTACGTTTTTGGAACCCTTTTTAGGGTTTTTGACCCCTTTTAGGGTTTTGACCCATTTTTAAGGTTTCTTAACCCTTTTTGGAAGAGAATGAGGGTAAACTATAGTAAATAACCATGTTTTGGACCTTTTTTGTTGGAAATACAATTGTGAAGGTCAAAAGTAAGGGAAATATGGTAAAAATATGATGTATGAAGTTTAGGCCATCTAGAGCTAAGTGAACATTTTTTTGTGTTAACAGATTGTCCCCTGATGTGTGAGGGAAGGAGCTCATCGTATGGCCGATGGAAATCATAGGATCATAGGAATAGTGGAGAGACTTGGAGAGACCTGTGGAGAAGTGGATCTTTCTCGTTTGAACCACGGTGGCTTTTGTTTTTTTATTAATGGTTCCCATCAATGGGTGAGATATAAAGAATGTGTGACACGTACATGGATGAGGCGGGCATACCCATGCTTGTAACAATGTCAAAAGAATAAATATTTGGATCAAGGCTCAAAAACATGGGATCCGATCAATACATATACAAATGATGATACATAATGGTGGCCTCAAATAGGTGGCTATATACAATGCTGATATTAAGAACTGATAAATAGGAACAATGGCATTCTCATGGAATGCAATATCATCATAACTAATGCTATGATGAATTTGGAGGTGTACATATGCAACATCAAGTACCGGAGATACATGGAAGCACAACATTGGGGGGCTTCGAAACATTGTCACAAATGCAGCCCGAAAATCTCAAGGGATATGAAACTATCTAGGTCCCATAGTAGACTCACCAATGTGCTAGAGTCAGGTGACAACCAGGGTCTTCGACCAAATAATGAATGGAACAATACCCTGTACGAATCTCAACGGTGCTATGATGTAGGTTAAGTCGAGAACGTGAGACACAACCATCCCAAGAGGCACTAATGAATCCTCTCAAGTGGTCTAAGGAACTCATCAATGAGGTGGATGGAACCATGATACAATGATCTCTGGGTCTATCATATGGAATAGATGTGTTGTCGTCGACAAAGGGAGACCTGCAACTAACCAAGGAAATGATGTGTCCTTGACTAGAAGCACGAGGGGATAACCAAAGATGTGGACAATTATGGGGTCTGACATACTGAATGGGGGAACAGGGGCATGGGGAGTACGGGGAACTCAAAATTCCTTTGTTCAGAGTATGACAACAAGGTTGACTTGGAAGCAAATGAAACTGATTCATGGGAGAGGGATCATAACTGTAATACCAGGAGTGTAACTATAGATGGGAAATGCCGAAGGAGGTAACTGGACTAGTGATATCCAGTGGATCCAAGGAAGACTCATTGCAGAATACTCTGAACAAAGGCAACCCTATGGGGGAAAGCTTTCAAACTGTGATATATGGGGTGGCACCTAAACTGACACAATCTCGTGGATTTTTAACGAGACCGAGAAAGTAAATTCCCGATGGTGTTTTCAATTTTAAAGAGTCTGAAAACATGAAGAAGATTCCAGTGGGTTCTCTTTTTCGTATGTAGTATCCTGAGCTTGAAAAATGATAAAAGTGTACAAAGGATATCTCTCCCAACCATGGGGGAAGGAAGACTTCTTTACCATTGGTAGTCCAATCAAGCCGGAAAAGGTTAAACCTATACTGACTGGACGATAATTCAAATACTTTTACGAGCATGAATGAACCCAAGATTGGTTGGTGATATTTTCTTGATCAGAAGGCTGGAAAAGAGTTTAAAGAAAACCCATGATGAGATTTTTCGTAGAGTACGGTCCCAACATCCAAGAAATCATAAAAGGATACAAAGGGAAATATTCCTGGCCTAAGTGTGCCAAGGTGGTCCTTTTCTTATGATAGTCTACATAGTCCAAAAAAGGACATAAATGAAGCTACATAGACACCCTTTCAAATACTTTAACGAGTGTGAAAGGAAGCAAGCATGCTCAACAATATTTTCATTCTTTTAGGAGTAAAAAAGAGCTTAACAGAAACTCCATAATGGTCAATCAAGCAAGGGGGAAGTGTTAAATATATGAAAGAGGTTATGTTGTGAACATGGATGATGGGCATAAATGTAGAACACTAATGGGCCCCCCATGCGGGACGATGAATGTCGGTCAAAGATGGCCAACTGTGCAGTATGGATGGAGTGGATGGCTCGTGATCATGCCTATTCATACAAATGGAGATTCACGTGGTGGGACATAAATCGGGGTGAATTTAAGGAAATGGCCCAAAAATTCATAGTGAGAGCATGAGATAAGTGTCTCATCAAAAGACAGAGGGTAGAAAACCGAACCCATTGGTGTGAACCATGTCTCAAACGGACGCTGGATGACTCTGTGATGCACAGAAGAAAAAGAGACCCAATGGAGGCCTATAAACAGGGGGAACTACATGACATGTGTCATTTTTACTATTCAGTGCTGAGTTTGAGTAGAAGACCCCAAAGTTCATTTGTTGATTTCTTTCATTTCGATCGACAGTTTTCAGATCCGTGACTTGCAGGTAAGAGCTCTCATAAAACCGGACTTTTTCACTGGTTTAGTTTTTCCTTTTGCTCATCATGGGGCTTATGCCTAGATGGAAGGGTTTGTAGGGATAGGTTGCGATTTTCAAGGGAAAATCTGTGACCTGGGTCACTAATATGGGCCAAAAAGGCATGACCCAATCACACCTATCGAAGAGAAAGGTGCGACCTGGGTTGCATCTGTCCAATAGGAAAGAGCATCTGGGTCGCATCTGTTTAAGGTTTAAGCACGACTTGGGTTGCTCAGAAAGGCTGAGCAGGAGAGACTTAGCCCATGATGAGGTTTTGTGTGTAAACTGGACCTGATAGGGACTATGTGCATGTGTAGGATTCCCTGACCGATGTGGCGAGAGCAGGATATTGGTACCTTACGGGAGGAGGAATTAGGGGATGGAGTGGTGGTGGATAGGCTCGCCCAGAGTGGGCTATCGAGGTACTTCCGGGTGCCACTCATGCGTACCGTGAGAATTCTATTGGAAACTATGGTGAGTTTCTAGGACACAGATGCAGAGTGCTTTATCATCAAGGGGGAGAGGATTGAGATCATGCTCCCTGACATTTACTTTCTGACTGGCCTCTCGATGCTCGGTGTGATCGGCGACACTACATCGAAGCTTACACATGGGGTGTCGCTAGATGACCTGTGCAAGAGGCACTACTATGCCTCTGCTACTATGCATAAGTCATACATACTGGTGCGTGACCTTGAGAGTCTTGCGACTTGTGCTGTGTCATTGATGGTGCTGTGGATCTTGGGGTCATTAGGACTGCACAAGATCTCAGGGGGGTAGCGCAATATTCTGGAGCAAGTGTTGGGGGTCACCTAATATGGGTGGGCCCAAATGTACTTGTCAGTGGTTTGGCATTCACTGAACCCTTCTAGAACAGTGGGAGGGGATTTTTGTTTCCCCTCGTTTTTGTGCTTGTTCTTTTTCGAGCGACTGCCGACTCTATGACCGCACTTGGCAGTGTGGGAGGGAGGGCCTTGCGAGCTGCGCATGAGGCAGTGGATCGAGATGATGATCCATGAGGGAGGTAGACTAGTGGGTTGCTTCTTTACTCAGGAGATAATTACACAGTGGAGGAAGCTTCCAGTCCTCATTGAGGACTACCCATATGTGGGGATGGACTATCGGGGAGATCCAGAGATGCCTCGACCTCCAGGACAGGCCTTTGGACTTAATGGTATGTATACATGATGTTTTTATGTGGTTACATGCATATATAGTGTAGTAGCTTAGTGGTAGCTAGCATATGACATATAATGATGATGTATTGTGTGTATGTGCAGACATCGGACCACATCCACCAACAGGCTTGAGTGATGAAGGGGTAGGGTGGAGGGGATAGATCCTCCCGCTCACAGGCACGAGAGGCGTTGGAGTACATTGAACTCACTTCATCGTGACATAGAGTGTCTGTTAGAGGGGATCACATATGACATCTGGAAGTACTTAGATGACGACTTGATCGTTGCATGTTACCGCGCTCCTCCAGAGTGGATCCCCTTGATGAAGAGGATTGCCGTCGGTGCCGAGTATGTTCGAGCAATGACACGGGGTGGCATTCCGATGGAGGATGAGGAGGACTAGAGTGAGGAGGACATAGAGGAGTATTCAGACTCCGAGTACTAGGAGGGGGTCTCCGATTCTGATTAGCATCTAGTGGGGCTGCCCCTAGTGCGGTGGTGTAGTAGGACTTTTTGTATGATATTTATGCTCAACCGAGAAAGATTATGGGGATTCTCATTTTTGTACTGAAAATTATGACATGATATATATATATATATATATATATATATATATATATATATGCACATGGATGCACTTTTGATTTATTTTTATGAGTATTTTATGATGATGTTGCCTATATAATGTATATGACATATGTATGCATGACTATATGATGATGCATGATGCAGTTTTATTTCCTATATGCAATGATTGATGTGCCGCTCTAGAAAATCATTAGCCATTTGGTCTGCTACACTATTGATACTTATGGGAACATGTGTGAATGTAATGGATTCAAAAATATCTAACTGATTCGGATATTGGGGGCTGAGACCCGAAAGGCTTGGATGCCGAGAGAGGAGTAGAAGAGATAGCATAATGGACAGTTATGAGCAAGACACATCAGTGAGATCTAGGATATGAATATCTTAGACAATGAAACATAAAGTATGTAGGCCACCTGGAGGGGTGAGGCTCAAAGACGGTTCTTTGAGCCCCACCTCTCAAACCATATCAAGAAAAGAGATCAGAACCAAAAACCCAATTATTCAATAGAGTAAGATAAATGTAGGATGCCAAAAATCCTTCAATGCTTTATTGGAAGGCATAGAGCCTTTTGATAACATTATTACAATGTTCCTTTGGCAATACCATGGTTCAAAACCACGGGTTGTGAAATACCATGGATGAGAGAGGTACAATGTGCCTTGAACCCATACCATGGAACAAAACCATGAGTTGTTAATTACCATGGATGAGAGAGGGTGGCCTCTCCGTTTAATGCTTTTATGATGACTGAGAGCGTGTGGCCTCTCATTAAATGCTTTTAAGACTCATACATTCGAATTTAGACCATATTCCCCCTGAAATTCGGATCATTCTTCTCCCCTTAGAAAATGATGGTTCCCATCATTTCATACTAAAAAGAGACCACAATGTGTCAATTGCCAATGAAGAGAAGGGTTTTCATTGATCATAATGTGTCAATTGCCAATGAAGAGAAGGGTTTTCTATGGTTAACGCATAATCGTGGGTTTTGTGTGGTTGACACATAACCATAACTCTGGGTTTTGTGTGGTTGACCCTTAACCATGGGTTTTGTGTGGTTGACCCATAACCATAATTGTGGGTTTTGTGTGTTTGTCCCCTAACCATAATCGTGGGTTTTATGTGGTTGACCCATAACCATGTGTTTTGTGTGGTTAAACCATAACCATGATTACAATAGGATTTCATAAAAGTAAAAATAAAATAAAATTGGTCTTTGGTGAAGTTGATATCTCGCTGCAAATCCATTCATATATTTTGATGTAGGTGATGAAATTGAATTCTGTTGAAAACCCATTTGAGATATTGAAGAGAAATTTCCATCCATATAAAATACTTTCTCTATGGGGGCCAAAGGACTGAGAAAATGGTTGCTGAAGCTCAAGGGATGCATGCGCACTGGTTTTCTAGACACATTTTGCTTCAATCAATGATATATCTCAAACCAGAGATCCAAATGAAAAACTGCGAAATACCCATTTTAGCTAACAGAAATATATTTCCAATAAGATAAGCTAGAGTCTCTGATATGTTTTTTGGATTCTGTGGTAATTGTTTGAAGTTGTAGTACGTGAGGTCGCACTGTGTACAAACATAGGTTGCTTCAAACAAGCATATCTCACAAACCAGGAAGGTAAATGAGAAACCAAAAAATACCCATTTTAGATGACAGAAATATATTTCCAATGAGATATGAAAGAGCCTCTGAAATTGTTTGTGTTGTTTGTGCAAGTCGGAGTATCAGTTCAAATTTGTAAAGACGTGTTAATATTCAGTTTGTATATTGCCAAGGGTTTGTAGAACACAATCGGATGTTGTAGAGATCATGGAACTTCCTCTTGAAACTTAGATATCCTGTATTGCCTGAGGACCAACTGTGATGCTTACAGTGTATGGCCCAGCAATGGACTTTGAGTGTTGTTATACACTTGAATGGCACCTCTCCGTCAGAGTGCCGACATCCCTCATGTTGGCACACAAAAGGACATCTATGGATTGAGGTTTTCCCATGACACTATAGCTTGTCTTATTATACAATACTTTCCTCCTCCATCCAGTGGTTTACTTTGCCTTTTTTAATATGTCAAGACATATCCATGACTCTATCCTTATGCAACTCGTGGATCATCCGCGAGTGTTGTTGTTTGCAATTCGCGGATGGATGTAACCGTGGGTTTCCCTTATAGAAAGTCGCGGATCATACGCGAGTTGTTCTTCTGCATACCCGCGGATGCCTCTCTTTGACATTTAAAAATAAAACACGCGTTTATCTGAGATTAGTTAAGCCATTTATCATTAATCCTCTTAACTGTCTCAACCTACTCAACCTTCGAAACTGCCTTATTTCTTCCATATAAATATAGGCCTTGGGGAGGGTGTTGGATATATTTTTGGAGAGCAAAGTTATGCTGGTGGATTGTATACAGAAGTCTTTGGAGCAGTGGAACTCAGAATCCTTTGGTTGCAGAGGAGTCCTTGTCTCAGGCGTTGGGTTGTAATTTGAACTCTTTCCTTTGTTGATAATAAAGAGAATCCTTCTTCCATATGTGTTTCATGTATCTTGGTTTGATAAATGCTTATGTTTATGCATATTATATGTGATTTATCTAACCTGCTTATATATATATGAATCATCTTGTATCTGGAAGATTGTTTCTTGACAGGTGAAAGAGGAGCAACCTTGAAGACTTTGGAGGTGAAGCAGAGCGGAAGAGGACTAGCAAGGATCGACCTTCGTTAATCGAGTAAGTCTTTCTAATCCTCCTATTACCTTTACTGCACTTTAGAGTCAATTGTCTGCAAGTTGATTGAGTATGTTGGTAACCCCAGACCTATGGTTATTAGGTGTGTAATCCTGTACAACAGAACTGGCGACTCCGCTGGGGAGGCCTAGACTGCTGTAGGTTCTTTTTTCTGTCACCTGACCAGTCTTTGCTTGAAGTCCATGTGTGATCTTGTATTCTGGTTTATACTTGCCTCAGCATTTGAAAGTCTTGGATTTTTTCTTGTTCTTTGAGAAAATTTTAGACCCATCCGCGAGTTGCTCTTAAGCACAGTCACGGATACAAGTCTGAATCCACGGGTTGTTGTACTGAACAGTCGCGGATCATCGGCGGGTTGCATTGTTAGACAGTCGCGGATATGCCTGGAAGTAGGGTTTTTTAAGTTAAAGTTTGCTTGGTCTTTTCTTTGTATAATCCCTGTTTTCTGAGTGGATTTTCCTTATGAATGCTGTGTAGCTTTTCTGAATACATTGGGTAATCACACTTTGTGCTTTTGAAAATCCCTTGAGTCTCTTTTGCTTGGATTATTTACTGTCTGCATACTGAAGTATTTTGGCTTGTTTGGGTTGTGGGTTAAGGTGTCTTTGTCCAGATCAGTGATCAGGGTCTTGGGCTCTGTTTTTTCCAGTCTGTCTTCTGACAGTGGCTGGTTGTCACTTGCCTTTGTAAGTCTACAGTGATTTTTGTCATTGTTTGCACCCAAGCTAGGGTTCCTAGCCTCCCTTTGTTGGTGGTATTTTGGTCCTGTCAGCCTGTTTGCTTCAGTTGAATGCTTTTATACTGTTTATTTGATTCAAGTTCGTTCAAGTATAGTGCATTGTAGATGCATAGTAGAATTTTGATTATTTTAAAAAGTGAAAAGAAAACATAGTTAAAGCTTTTGCATTGTGATTTTGCATAAGTAGTGTTTATTTCAATTTAAAAATATTATATCAAAAACTACAAAAATATAGGCTTAGTTTCTCTTATCGCTGCTTTCAATTCATCAATATATATTTGCAAGAAAATAAAAAGAAGTTTGTTCTATAATGGTAATTTTGCTTTGAATACACCTTTATTTTCATTTATTTCTTATTTGAGTCAAAACATCATAAAGTATACCACTCCATTTCCTCTTGAGTAAACAACAGCCCTTTAAAATGAATGCATAAATTAAAATTTACTATTAAGTTTTGTTTTTTAGGGGCCTTTCACCTACTAGCTTAGGCTAGACTTGTGGGCTAGGAAGTGTAAAATTCCCACAAGTTATAAAACTCAGACGTAGTGGACCTTTCTTTAGGTAAATCCTTGACTTTATTGAATGTATTTGGCAAGCTCCTCTCAAATGGGAGTTAAGCACTAGGCCTCGTGGAGGCTTGGACAGAGGAGATAACCCTCCGAATCCTTGTCAAAGCGTAACTCAGGAATTTTATGCATCTGGGGATTCTGTCCTAGACAGAGTTTCGGGCTCAGCTACCCTGCCCATGCGTATGAGTTCGACTTGCGACTGTCCCCCTAGACTATTGATATTGCCAAGGTAGCCTTTAGTCTCTTGTCTTTTAGGGTTCATACCTAGGTAAACCAGAAGGTTATTTCTGGTTCACCTTGAACGGGCTTGGAAGGTAACCCTTGTTGAAAGTATAGGAGGGTGGTGGGTGATTCCTCCGCTTGTGCCTAAGAACCACTTCAAGGACTCCAAGTAATCGTTCATCAGCTTTCTTCGGGAAAGTATATCTTTTACCCTGGTTTGATTGCTTGAGACTTTAGGAATTTTTAGTGTATGCTCTATGGTTTTGCCTGTCTTTAGTTGGCCTTAGGGTGTGATTTTTTAAATTTCTAATTCTGGAGGACCAACCTGTTAGAAGGTCAAGAAGGTTGAGAAACCTTCCTCCTATCACCACATTGGAGCCTCCACCTTTACCTCAAAGGCAGAGATTAAACACAGACGGTTCATTTGAACTTGTAGGAATAAGTGAAGTTCTTGGTGAACCAGAACTCATTGCTAACCATTTTGATCTTGACACAGTTGAGATAGAATAATTGCAGACTGATGAGTTTGCAAGAAACTTTAACACCCCCTTGACTGATTTAAACGATCCTGTGATCGTTCAGGTTAGACCTTTTGATTCACCAGTGTTGGGTGTCCCTGTGGGTAGAGTCATGTCTTCTGCGGAAGAAAGTTCTTTTGTGTTCACCTCAACCCTTCCGGTTGAAGGGGTACTACCTCCCCCGGTAAGTGCCCCTAGATCTAGTTTTCCTTCTACACCTTTGACTCCAGCGAGCCAAGTGGTTCAACTACCGGTTCACTCAAACCTAGGAGGTACTTCTGGTGACATGGTTACTGGGATTCCCAGTATACCTACCATTCCTTCTTCCTTTCCCTATACTACCCAGAGTGGTCCGGTAGGATCCTCGGCATATGTCCAAGGATTTCCTTGGAATGGGGGGCACATCCCCCCATCCAGTCCATACGTAGGTCCATCTCCTTCATATGTAGGAGTGCAGTTTGGGAGCAACACCTCTTATGGGAAGAGCTTCCAAACCCCTATTTCGGTCCCATACACGAGCTCTCCCTTTTCATTGTTTAGTGGAGGGATACCTGCTCCTGTTTTTCAGACCCCTGCTTCTATGGGGACGACCTGAACTTCTTACACTGCACCTCCCACACACAATCCTGTGGCTTACGAATCGAATCTGTTTCAGATCAACCTTCCCACTTCACAACCGGTGTCAGGGGGAAACCCCATTTTTACCCATGGGAATTCGGGGGCAGGTCCCTCTAATCCCCAAGTTGGCACATTTACTACGCCAGTTCGGCCCAAAATTCCTTTCCTGGCAAATTTAAACTTTCCAGACTTGTCAAAATTGATGAATGACCCAGTGAGGCATGACCCCTTGTGGCCACCTGTTCCCACCAAATTGCCATCGGACATCCCTAAGTTCGAAGGTAAAGCTGGGGAAGATTCTGGGGCACATGCCACCACCTTCCATTTATGGTGTTCTTCAAATTCGCTGAATGAAGATTCAGTGAGGTTGAGGCTGTTCTAGAGGACCTTGACGGGTACTACGGAGAAATGGTATATTGAACTACCTTCTGCTGCTTTTAGTAGTTTCTGGGACTTGGCTAGTGCTTTTCTCAGCCACTTTCAACTTCCGATCCGATATGATTTCGGAACGGACTTGTTGTCTACTTTTAGACAAAAAAAGCTACCCACATCTTGGATCATATCCAAGATTGGGGGAGGCGAAAGAGCCTTATCAAAGCCACCATTCCTCCTGAGTTTCTGTTAGAGTGGTTCCTTAAATCACTGTTGCCATACATATCGAAGGATGTTTCCACGTCAGGAGTAATGAATGAAGAAGAAGCCATACTCAGGGCCTAGCAGTAGGATTTGATTTATTCACAATCTGGGATCTTGTATGAGATCATCCCTGAGGCACCGAGGCCTTCGCATGAGGTGGAGAAGCCTAAGCCTGGACCCCATGCCGATGGTGTGGTTGGATCCGTTAACTCTCCCACTGTAGAGTCTTTGACTAAACAACTTCACCAGTTGTCTGTCAAACAGTCTACGGCGGAGGTAGCAAAGGCTGCCCCCTCCCCATAGAATGCAAATGTCTTTGCACAAACCTCTCAAAAGGGCAATCAGCAGCCCGACGGGAAGAAAAATAAAGGTAAGAAGGGAGAGGGAAACCAAAACAAGCTGAAGCCCGCGAACAATGCTGATGGGGGCAAAAAAGAAAAGAAGAAGGTCAAGTTCCCTTGTAAGTTGTGCCAAGAGGACCACCTTACTCACCTTTGTCCCCTTATGGATCAAGCCCAGAAGCTACTTAAAGCTCAATAACCGGCTGTCCTGAAGGGTTCTTTTCCCCAAGGACAGAACACTGCTTCAGCTTCTAATGTAGCAGGGGGCACTCAAACTGCCCCTGACCCAAACTATATCAACATGGTTAGATCTTTGACTTTGTTGCAGACAAGGAATAAAAATTATGAGATTGAGACTTCTGAGAAGGGTAAAGCTGTAGGTGAAACTTCGAACCCTCTCACGATAGAGAAACCTGCTGAAACTATGCCGAAGATACCGAAAGGTGTCTTCAAGAAGACTTTGCATAACCCTAATGCTAGGGATTCTTCAAACTACTCCATGGTTGAAGACTTAGCTCAAATCCCTTGTGCAATGTCAGCTTTAGAGGTGTTACAGAGTTGTCCCGCTCAGCGGGATGCCCTATTAGCAGCTTTAGGTAGCATGGACTCTTCGAGTCTCATGGCGAAATTTCATTTGTCTAATGTTAAAATTCGCCTCCCTTACCATGTAGCCCTATCAATAGATTTCGTCGATGGTGGCAAGACCATTGGAACGGCAGTTGTTGACGAGGGGGCCTCTACATGTGTTATGTCCTTGACTTGTTGGAAAGCTCTTGGATCCCCAGAGCTGGTCCCATAAAACACTTTGCTTACTGCTTTTGATGGAAGATCCTTTCGTCCGCATGGTATCCTACTAGCTTTCGAGATTAACTTTGGCAGGAAAAGCAGTGTCTGTTGAAGTAGAAGTGATTGATGCTCCTTTGGATTACAATCTGCTTCTGGGAAGGAGTTGGACTTATGCTATGTCCGCTATTGTGTCGGCCGTTCTTCGTGTAGTGGTTTTTCCACATGAGGGCAAGTTGGTTACTATTGATCAACTTGATTTTACCCGAAAAGGCCATTTACAGTCTAATGAGTCCGCTGTGCCATTGGTTGATCAGGTAAAACCTGCTGCACAGATCTTGGGGGCTGGAATGTACACATCATTGATGGGCACATTTGATCTTCCAGCCTCGATAAATTACATTGGTTCTACTAGTGTGGGGAAGTCCATCGCTACGGTTGTCGATAGGACTGATCCTTGGGTCCTCCCAACCCCCCATGAACCTGAAGTGCCCTTATCAACAGTAGAAGTGGCTTATCAAGCTATCACTCAAGCTACTGCTGATCCCATTCCAGATCCTCTAACAGTCTCGGATGACCTGGAAGAAGTCTATTTTCCCACATGGGCAGAAAACTCTTTACATTCTATAAATTTCTTAGACAATGTTTTACCTTCCAATGAAGCTATTCTGGAAGCCATGAGTGGACGTGATAAGATTTGTGAGGATCTTCATCATCGATCCTATTTTCTTCCAGAACTGAGAAAGATAGAAAACCAAGAGTTTCGCGTGAGACTGTCAAAAGATGTTGATATACCTATCAACCCTTTGCCTAGGGAAGGAGTGTTTGCCGAGGGGAATATGACAAACATTTCTGCCACTATACCTATCAACATCTCTGTGAACCCAGATGTCATGGAAAACATCTATATAGGTGCAAACTTCTTTCCTGAGGAGATTTCTATCTACACTGCCCTGTTTAAGGAATTCCATGATATCTTTGCCTGGTCATATGAGGAGATGCCAGGCATAGATCCATATATTGTTCAACATGAAATCCAAACCTATCCTGATGCCAAGCCAGTTCGACAAAAATTAAGACATGTGAATCCACGTAAAGCGGCGGCTGTGAAGGCAGAAGTTGAAAAGTTGTTGAAAGCTGGTTTCATATATCCCATAGCTTTGACTGAATGGGTGTCCAACCTTGTTCCCGTTGATAAAAAGCAAGGGACTATTCACGTTTGTACAGACTTTAGAGACCTCAATAAAGCCTGTCCTAAGGATAACTACCCCACACCATTTATTGACCAGATCATAGATGCATGTGCGGGAAGTGAGGTGTTTTCGTTTATGGATGGTTTCTCCGGCTACAATCAAATCCAAATAAAACCGGAAGACCAACATAAAACTGCTTTCATTTTCCCTTGGGGTACATTTGCGTATAAGAAAATGCCCTTTGGATTGAAAAATGCTGGGGCTACCTTTCAACGGGCTATGAACTTTTCTTTTCATGACATAAAATCCATTGTCGAACCATACCTTGATGATCTACCCGCACATTCTCGCAAGAGGATCCAACATCCAGATCATTTAAGGTTGATCTTTGAAAGATGCAGATATTATAAAATTCGCTTCAATCCCCACAAGTGTGTTTTCTGCGTTGAGTCAGGAAGATTACTTGGATTCATTGTCTCTAGTAGAGGCATCCAGGTGGATCCATTGAAAGTTGAGGCCATTGTAAATCTGCCTCCTCCTCGTTCTCTCAGACAACTTCAAAGCCTGCAAGGAAAGTCTAATTTTCTTTGACGTTTTATCGTTAATTATGCCAAGATCACTAAAGGTTTCATGCGCTTGCTCAAACAAGACACCCCATTTGTATGGGATGAAACCGCACAACTTGCGTTCGAGGCATTGAAAAAAGCTTTGCTGTCGGCACCTTTGTTACGCCCACCAGATTATTCTAGGGATTTTATATTATATCTGGCCGCGTCGGAGTCGACCATTGGGGTAGTACTAGTTCAGGAGGACGATAAGCTTATAGAGCATGTCGTTTATTATCTCAGCCGTGCTTTGGCCGGACCTGAGCTTAGATACTCCCACGTCGAGAAATTATCCTTAGCAGCTGTCTACATTGTACAGAGGTTGCGCCACTACATTTTACTGAGGAGCACCATAGTAGTGGCAGATGTGAATCCGTTCCAATAGGTTTTATCCCGACGGATTGTTGGGGAAAAATTTAACAAGTGGATAGTCATTCTCCAGGAGTTTGACTTGGATTTTCAATCCGCTAAGTCTAAAAAGTCCTTAGTTTTTGCTGAGATTATAGCAGAATTTCCCACTAAAGAGAATGTAGTTGTTGAAGATGACTCATTCCCAGATGAGCACATCTTCCTGACATCCACCTCTGATCCTTGGTACGGGGATATTCTTATATATCTCCAGAATTTGAAGTATCCTGCCGCTTACTCTAGGGAGGAACGACGTAAGTTACGCCTTCATGCCAAGAACTACCTCATTATAGGAGATACATTATATCGACGAGGGGTAGATTCCGTCTTGCGTCGCTGCCTTACTCATGAGGAAGCGGAGATTGTCCTAAATGATTCCCATAGCGGAGCATGTGGGGGTCATTTATCTGGGTTAGCAACGGCCCAGAAGATATTGCGTGCCGGTTATTTCTGGCCCACAATCTTTAAAGATTGTGTGGAAGCAGTGAAGCGCTGTCATCCGTGTCAGGTTTACACTAGGAAGATGCGATCGCATCCTGCTCCATTATTTCCTGTTGTCTCGGTAGGCCCCTTCATGAAATGGGGGATCGATTACGTGACATGCAACCCAGTCTTGGCTGGGGGGCATAAATACATCATTTTCGCTGTTGACTATTTTATGAAATGGGCAGAGGCAATGCCTACTTTCAAAGACAACGGGGAAACAACAGCTTTCTTTGTTTTCAATCAAATTATTGCAAGGTTTGGTATTCCCAAAGTGATTGTCACTGAACATGGCAGTCATTTTCAAAATAACATGATGACGGAACTGACTACTATGCTCAGATTTAGACAAGAACATTCTTCTCCATACTATCAGCAAGCTAATGGTCAGGTTGAGGCTATCAACAAGACTTTAAAAACTATCCTTAAATGGACAATTGATGCAACCCGTTCTAATTGGCACATCATGTTATATCCTGCTCTTTGGGCTTACAGAACTAATGTCAAGACTGCCACGGGTTATTCCCCTTTCCAACTCGTTCACGGGGTGGAAGCAATTACTCCGATTGAATGCGAAATCCCATCCTTGAAGATAGCCATTCATGTGTTACCTGATACGACTGAGCTTGAGGAACGTCTGGTACATTTAGAACACCTTGATGAACAACGTAGAGATGCGTTGACTGCTAATCAGGATCATAAAAATAGGGTTAAATCTCAATATGATAAAATGGTCAAACCTAGGGTTTTCTCTGAGGGGGAACTTGTCTTGCTTTGGGACCAAGATAAAGAACCTCTGGGGGTAGGAAAATTCAAGGCTATGTGGTTAGGACCCTATGTCGTGTCGAAGGTATTAAGTAAGGGTGCATATGAATTAGTTGATTATGATGGGAATAAGCTGCCTGAGCCTAGAAATGGGCTCTACCTGAAGAAGTACTACGCTTAGGCTTAGCACTTTTTCTTGTATTTTTAGTGTATGTATTTTTTATGTACATTAGGTTTTCAGTTTTGTTTTTTATCTGGAAGATTGTTTCTTGACAGGTGAAAGAGGAGCAACCTTGAATACTTTGGAGGTGAAGCAGAGTGGAAGAGGACTAGCAAGGATCGACCTTCTTTAATCGAGTAAGTCTTTCTAATCCTCCTATTTCCTTTACTGCACTTTAGAGTCAATTGTCTGCAAGTTGATTGAGTATGTTGGTAACCCCAAAACTATGGTTATTAGGTGTGTAATCCTGTACAACAGAACTGGTGACTCTGCTGGGGAACGTCTGGTACATTTAGAACACCTTGATGAACAACGTAGAGATGCGTTGACTGCTAATTAGTCTCATAAAAATAGGGTTAAATCTCAATATGATAAAACGGTCAAACCTAGGGTTTTCTCTGAGGGGGAACTTGTCTTGCTTTGGGACCAAGATAAAGAACCTCTGGGGGCAGGAAAATTCAAGGCTATGTGGTTAGGACCCTATGTCGTGTCGAAGGTATTAAGTAAGGGCGCATATGAATTAGTTGATTATGATGGGAATAAGCTGCCTGAGCCTAGAAATGGGCTCTACCTGAAGAAGTACTACGCTTAGGCTTAGCAATTTTTCTTGTATTTTTAGTGTATGTATTTTTTATGTACATTAGGTTGTCAGTTTTGTTTTTTATATTATCTACTGGTTGTTGCAGATGTCTTCCGAAATGTATATAGGTTTTGCTGATGGTGCTAGCCGTCACACTTGTAACCTAGCTTCGGCAGCATGGGTTATCTATTCTCCCTCAGGACAGCTTGTTGCCGCCTGTGGCTCTTGTCTTGGTCCTGCTTCTAATAATGTTGCTGAGTATAGGGATTAAATTGAGCTCCTATGGGATGCTTTGTCACGTGGCATCACCCAGCTTGAGGTCCGTTTGGATTCTCAGTTGGTAGTTTCCCAGCTCAATCGAGCTTATCAGGTACAAAATTCTACCTTGTTACGTCAGTTCATGCAAATTCATTTACTGGAAAGACATTTTGAAGTTATTACTTTCAATCATATTCCACGAAATCAAAATTCATTGACTAATGCATATGCTAATTATATTTTGGATTGGCATCTCACACACATTTTATAAAATTATACCGCAAACATATAAGAAACACTTGTAAATAGACTGACAATGAACACAAATATATATATATGTAAAATATCTATCATAGATAGGTCGAGTATGATCCGTAGATCCCGTCATATACAAAATATACAAAAATGTGGATCGTAATCCATCAAAATGCCTTAGGTCTAAGTTGGACCGCCCTGGCCACTAGGAACACCTTGGTCCCCATGATCTCTATGTATCTTGGCTTCCTCAGCCTCCTTGGCTTCGGCAGCCTCCACCGCATCTCTATATACGAGAACTGCTCTCGCCACTCGTCTGAAAAGACGTAGCCAAATCGGTGGAACCCCAACTATGAACTCCTGCATGGCTACAAGGATATTCTCTATCCGTATGGTCGGTACTCGTTGGGTTAGCCTGGATAGATTTCCCTCTAGTACTCTGATCAGTCCCTGATCCTCACCCATGACAGGACGCACGAACATGCGGGGGTGCCCTTCAGGGCGGACTGGTCCAATATCTGCATTTTGACACATGAATAGGATTAAGACTTGTACATATGTATATATCTATCATTTGAAAAATTCATAAAAATTTGAAAATGATAAAAATTAAAAATTACTTACCCATCTCTCCCCATGCTCCTCCTGGAGGGAGGACAAGGTTAGGGTCACCTCGGAAGTCCATTCCGGCATATGGAAACTGCTCCAATGCTGGCAACTGTCGTTCCCACCATGTGTAGAAGTTAGCATCATATATGCTGTATACTATGTCTCCTCCTCCTTGATGGAGGAAGATGTCTCCCCACCTGCTCAGCCTCGGCTGACGTGGAGATCTGACCTATAATGGTATGGCAGGGCTCATGGCTGGTACTCTCTCTCGAAGAACGCCACTAGTATGCTTGCATAGCCAAAATTCTTGCGTCTTCCTCTCTTGCAGTCGGATAAGTGCCTCCTCATAATGGGGGAAACTCCCGAGCACCAATCATAGAGAGCACCTCTAAAAAAGTCCACTGCCACCCTCATTTGATTTCTGGTGGCCAAATGTAATGATGTTGATCCTGCAAGTCTCACAATGGTACTAGCTAATACCTGGAGATTAAAATCTTGGATATCTGCAATTGGAACGCTGGTTCCTCTCCTCTAAGTACCTGGTGCACAAAATATGTCTACATAGTTTTGGACACTTAAGGGGTCACCACCCCTGCCAGTGCCCTCCAAGTTCACCGGTGCTCCCCTTCGTGACAACCCGGTAATGAAATATATGTCTTCCACGGTCAGCTCTAAGGTATCACCTTGTAGATTGAACATCCCCATCTCATGATCCCAATAATTGACCATGAACTCTAGTATGCGGACATTGGCCCGCATGGGTGATGTACAAAAGAACTTCAGCAGCCCACTGGTCCTCAATGCCTGTATGGTGGGTGCACTTTGGAGTGCCGCATGATCCATTATTTCATGCTCCCTTTCCCTCCACTCCAGAACCATATTTTTCCTGGCAAATACAAGCAATTGGATTCAGTATTTTCATATCAAAATTTCCAAAATTTTGCATATTGGTAAGCTTTGGTCCTCTACGCAGTATCCGCGACTTTCTCTTTAGACAGGTCGTGGATCATCCGCAGCTCTCTAGTTCAACAACTCGCGGATATAATGCATATCCGCGAGTTTCCTTATAAGAAACCCACGGATGCGTACTGTCATAGTTTTGGATACTGTTTATTACTGCATTCACACTTTAACCTAATATTTGCTTGGATCAATTTGACGAGCTTAGGGTGTAGAATTACCTGAAGCTGACGGATTCCTATTTCGACAGTCCAATTGTCCACAAAGATCGATCAACGGTAGAGGGTAAACTTTGCTTTTTTTGGCTCAAAAGTTCAAATGGTGAGTTTGTTTTAATTTTCAAGCTATTTATAGAAATAATATTTCATAAAGTGGGTCTTTTTCCGATAGTTTGAAATGTCAATTAACTAATATCACCCTCTTTGTGCCTTGAAACAGGTTTATCACTTTTTACAAAGTGTTGTTTCTCCAATAGGGTGGTTTTGCTATTTTCCAACCCATGTTGGCATCTTTTCACTCCACATTAACCTTAGTATTCAACATTTTGCCATGGACTATGGTACTCTAAGCCATTAGTCCCTTGTCTCTACCATTGTTCTTCCATGGATAGGGCCCTTATTTCATGAGTATCATTTTTATATGTATTTGTCATCCTTTGGTGCTCATGTCGCCACTGTTTCAGGTTCAGGGGTTTCCTCTTAGCTATTTTTCACGCCAAATAGAGTTTCTTCTGAATCTCTTTTTACAAGCTATCCCTTTATAGGACTCCCCGCCCTTATGGAGTTTCTTTAGGCCTAGGTCTGACTCCTTCAAAACAGACTTGACTGCCGAGTTATCTTGTCCGTTCAAGCTCGTTAAGAATATGTGAACGAGAATCCACATTGGTGGTAGGTTATATCTTTCTCGGACCATGCAGAATAATACGAGAAAGGATCACTCTCTTTTCTTTTGAATTGAGAAGAGTATTCTCAGGCATAGGTTTATCACTTTTTTGGACCTGAGGGACTAAATTTACGGAAACGGAACACCCGGTTTGAGCTTAGTTTTCTCTTTTTCGTGCTCTGGACCTAAACATGAAAAAGATTCCGAGTGTACTTTGTGTCTTTGTCATGCTCGTTAAACACTTAAGAACAAAGCAACGAGTTTATTGTTGTAAGCCCCATTTCTCGTAACCAAATGGATCTTTCCGAGTGATCTTGCTTTCCTTCACACTCGTAAAACTCAATCTATTTTATGCTATTCTGGAAGGAGCGTTGGGTAGGTGGTAATTTAACCTTTTTCGGACCTCCCTGACTAAGTACGAAAAAGGTGCACCTTTTCTTCTTTGAAAGTTAAGAGAGTTCTTCTGTGGTTTGTTTTTTACTTTTTTGGCCTCAGGAGACTAAATTGGACGAAAAAGGACCCTCATGGAGTCTTCTTTGGCGTTTTCAGACTCTCTAAATATGAAAACATCGGCTGAGCATGTACTAGTTCGGGCTCATTAAATCCATGAATCAGTGACACTATCAAGCATTATTTTCCCATCTCTTCAAGCTTGTTAAAAAATGAAGAGGGAACCGAGTTTACTTTCCTGGAATCGTTAAAATTTAATAGGGAAGGTAAGGAAGAAGTTTTCTCTTGTTGTCAGTAATGGCAGCATGTCATCCTTGAACATAGCACTCTTTGCTTTTCGATATCCATGTTTCAGTGTCTACTTGTGTTCAACTATCACTTTGAGTTTCTTACTCCTCCTCTTTTCCGTTATACCTGGGGAATTTGATCATGTCTCCTACATGACAGATAAGTCTAGTTGTTCTATCTATCCGTTATACGCTGCCTTGGGTCATCTCTGTGTTGTACTCACTGTTCAAGGACTCTTCCCAATGTCTGCTCTATAGCCTGATCGCATCACTGTTATATCTGTTATCTATTTGTGTATCCATTCTTTTGCCTAGTTCCTAGTCACTCTTGTGATCCATTGGAGGATCTGTTGCCTTCCTTATCGTAGCATGGTTCCGTTTCAGTCCTTCCTGATGATGAAGACCTAGCGTTTTGATGATCGTACCTCTGGATTCACTTTCCTTATTGGTGAATTCCTTTGCTTCAGTTGTCAATTATCACCTATTGGTTGACAAACTATTGAATCCTATCCATGTTCAACTTCAGCTTACCCTTATTCACATGGCTTGGATTGTACTAGTTCTTTGGGATCCTTTATGAAGACCTTAGTCCCTCACATATGGACTAAGTTGCGCAAGATTATGTTCTATTCATCTACATAGCTTCCAGATCTTTGAAGACTCATCATTATTCTATATTGTGGCTTCGCTCCACCTTTGTAATATACGTGGTTTATACCCGTATCATATGATGTACTCAAATATTGTAAAGGGGCTAGTGTTCCAGTAAATTGAACATAGCATCCTCAGATGTAACTTTGTATATGACATTACTATGTATTTTGTTTCAGGTACTCTCTCTGCTCCATTGGATTTCTGAGTTCTACACAAATGTTGATTATAATGTATTTCGGCCATCGCTTCCCTCTGACCTCACACATTAGGGGGCATATGTTATACACCTGAATGGCACCTCTCCGTCCAAGTGCCGACATCCCTCATGTTGGCACACAAAAGGACATCTATGGATTGAGGTTTGCCCATAACACTATAGCTTGGCTTATTATACAATACTTTCCTCCTCCATCCAATGGTTTACTTTGCCTTTTTTAATATGTCAAGACATATCCGTGACTCTATCCTTATGCAACTCGCGGATCATCCGCGAGTGTTGTTGTTTGCAAGTCGCGGATGGATGTATTCGCAGGTTGCCCTTATAGAAAGTCACGGATAATACGCAAGTTGTCCTTCTGCATACCTGTGGATGTCTCTCTTTTACATTTAAAAATAAAACACGCATTTATATGAGATTAGTGAAGCCATTTATCATTAATCCTCTTAACTGTCTCAACCTCCTCAACCTTCGAAACTGCCTTATTTATTCCATATAAATGCAGGCCTTGGGGAGGGTGTTGGATATACTTTTGGAGAGCAAAGTTATGCTGGTGGATTGTATACAGAAGTCTTTGGAGCAGTGGAACTCAGAATCCTTTGGTTGCAGAGGAGTCCTTGTCTCAGGCGTTGGGTTGTAATCTGAACTCTTTCCATTGCTGATAATAAAGAGAATCCTTCTTCCATATGTGTTTCATGTATATTGGTTTGATAAATGATTATGTTTATGCATCTTATATGTGATTTATCTAACTTGCTTATATATATATGAATCATCTTGTATCTGGAAGATTGTTTCTTGACAGGTGAAAGAGGAGCAACCTTGAAGACTTTGGAGGTGAAGCAGAGTGGAAGAGGACTAGCAAGGATCGACCTTCGTTAATCGAGTAAGTCTTTCTAATCCTCCTATTTCCTTTACTGCACTTTAGAGTCAATTGTCTGCAAGTTGATTGAGTATGTTGGTAACCTCGGACCTATGGTTATTAGGTGTGTAATCCTGTACAACAAGTGTGCCAAAAGGAGGTTGAAAATCTCTACAACCTGAACTATGCTCAAACCCTCATTCCCATGGAGAGCGTATCTGCGCTGATACCACTGATCCAGATCTTGGGGGCTGAGACCCGGAAGGGTTGGATGCCGAGAGAGGAGGAGAAGAGATAGCATAATGAACAGTTATGAGCAAGACACATCAGCGAGATCTAGGATATGAATATCTTAGACAATGAAACATAAATTATGTAGGCCACCTAGAGGGGTGAGGCTCAAAGATGGTTCTTTGAGCCCCACCTCTCAAACCATATCAAGAAAAGAGCTCAAAACCAAAAACGCAATAATTCAATAGAGTAAGATAAATGTAGGATGCCGAAAGTCCTTCAATGCTTTATTGGAAGGCATAGAGCCTTTTTATAACATTATTACAATGTTCCTTTGGCAATACCATGGGTCAAAACCATGGGTTGTGAAATACCATGGATGAGAGAGGTACAATGTGCCTTGAATCCATACCATGGAACAAAACCACGAGTTGTTAATTACCATGGATGAGAGAGGGTGGCCTCTCCATTTAATGCTTTTATGATAACTAAGAGTGTGTGGCCTCTCATTAAATGCTTTTATGACTCATACATCCAAATTTAGACCATATTCCCCCTGAAATTCAGATCACTAACCAAATGTCTAGTGCGTAGGAACTTTCTAAAGAGACAAGGATCACGTATCCGGTAGCCGTTATTCAACTGGAAGACAAGCAATTGGGAGTCTAAGAAGACATCAAGGTGACAAATACCCAAGTGTAGGGCGACGACCAAGAGACCAATGACAACATCATACTCAGCTTGGTTGTTGGTAGAAGTGCCAACACACATTCAGTCAATATGGATCAACTCATGTGACGGCGAATAAATAACCCATAAAACCAAGACGAGATTTGGAGACCATCTACTTGCTTCGTCAGCGAAACCAACATAGCAATGTGGGGCAGGATCCATCTAGAGCAATCAAGGAAAAAAACTGTAAGACTCGTGACAAGAAAAATGTAAAACAAAAAATAAAAACTATAACACAAGTGACTCATTGTGGGAGACATCAGAAATAGAACCTCCTAAGGTAAAGCCCGTTACGGGGACTCTTCAAGAGGTGGCCGTATGATTCAGTGAGGATGTATGCCCCCTTGCCGTGGCATTGATGGACAACATATGGGCCATACCACATAGATTCAAACTTCCCTTTTCCCAACTTATCATTGGCTTGATCATAGATGAGGACCAGACTGCCTTTGCTAAAGGTGTGATGGTGGACATGGGAGTCAAAATGTGACTTCCACATAGTATTAGCTACTTCAATCATTTGCAGAGCGGCATGACGGTACTCATTGGTTTGTTGAAGCATAATAAGGCTTTTTTATAGTGCCGAGGTGTCGAGGAGGAGCTCTTCGACAAGGTGGAGTGATGGAATCTGGAACTCAATAGGAAGTACTGACTCTACACCGTGGACTATGTGGAATGGGGTAAACCCGATGGCGGTCTTAGAGATCTCTCCGTTATCACGAAAGTGGTGTTGGGATAGATCATGTGGATCTTCCATGGCCAAGGAGATAGAAGTAGTACTGGAACTAGAGATCGTGTATATGGTGTTGGACGTATCCAAGGAAGAAACCGAAGGGTGGATATCCTCAAGGACAGTGATGTCAAACTCGTGAGAGTGTTTCCGAAGGTCGCTAAGGGCGGACTGAAACTCAGGAAAGTTTGGGAAATGGTGAGATTAGTGACCATACAAGCCGTAAATCGAATAGGGGTGGTTGGTTCACAATGAATTTTTCTTAACCGTCAGGGGATTTGGGACAACGACTATTGGAGTTCCATCAGATGTATCCATAGTGTCCATGTGGGTGCGCAGGATAGGCAACTATGGACAATTTTGGATTGCATGACATGGGTTGTCACATAATGTGCAAGGGGGAGTCGACCAAGGTTCAGTTGTTGCTTTGGATGCCTTCTCCCCAGTCTTCTTTGGAGGAGGAGGGGCAGGCTTGGAGACGGGTGGAGCCTTGGATGGACCAGGAATTGGGTGTGATTCCATCTCAATGGGTTGGATGGGAGTCAACAAAACTTGGGGAGTCAGGGATGGGGTTGGTGGTTTGAGGTACCAGACAGGAATTCCTAGCGTAAAATTGGGTAAGTTTAGAGTAGCCATGACATGTTTACTCACGATGCTAGATGGTGGAAATGGGAAAGGAACACCAATAGTTTCCTGGATACTGATGTTGAGGTTATGACGACAGTTGTGATGTGGTTGGGATGTTACTGGATGTAATAGTACACAAATATGAAACTTCAGTCACCATAGGTGGAGGTGGAAAGGACAAAAGGGTGTTCGTCATGGGGGTATTGGCGAATAGGCCTGGGCCAACATCAGATAAGGATGGAATGGACACACTGTGAATGGTGGAGTTGATAGTTGGAAGGACATGTTTCGATGTGGCCGACCCCTTAGGATCATAGTAGGTCAATTGGTCAACAGTTACAATCTTCTCATCATGGGGGAACACCAGTAGTCGAAAGACGGTAGAGGCCATGACACACATGGCATACATGTAGCTATGTCCTAGGAGGAGGTTATAGTCAAGTTGGGCATTGACAAAATCAATGTCAATCAACACCATTTTGTCAGCTAGTTCAATTGGCACGTTCATGAGAATACCCTGTGGCTAAGTGGAACAACCGTTGTAGGTGCAGAGAGCGGTGGTAGACGGTTGAAGGGTAGTGGACCCAAGATTCTGCCAAACAGTGGTTGACATGACGTATGTGGAGGCCCCCTCATTAATTACGCATCAATGTATGATTGGATTCCAAATTGAGATCGGTACCTGGAAGGAGATGGTGGATGGAATCCTTGATTCACCTTGATCCAAATCGAATCTGATCAACTTGGAATCAGAGGGATGAATGACACCTAGTGTGGGAAACAATGCTTTACGCTGTGTTGGTAAGGTGTAAGGACTTCCAAAGTGAACATGATGGTAGGATATTGGGCCAGGTCATCAACTATACTATAGTTGAGGGCAGATTTAGTAGTAGCATTATTGGCGATGCGATGTATAGGAAACCGAGGTGCGTTAGCTGCCGCTTGAGTGAGGGGTCTTGGTAAATGTAAAGACATGTTTACATTGGTAGAGGTAGATGCCACTGATGGGTCAACAGTTTGTAATGATAATAAAGTATGGTTGCTCCACAGTTGCTGTGGTGGATCCATACTGGTTATGTCGAGTCTACAGGTTGACTTTTTGGATTACATTGTCATCAGGTGATGGACACCAGCCTCTGCAGGCGGGGACGCAACAGGAGATGTGGGAGAATGAGCTGCGGGAGCAGGTGAGGGCAAGGGTTGGGTTGCAACCATCCCTTAGTGTGGTAGTGGATTTTGGAGCACCATGGCTGGAGGCCCTGGTGGTGCGGGGTTAGGCTGAGCAGGAGTAACCGCGTTTGGATCACATTGTTGGTCATTCTAAATAAGTTGTTGCACATGATCCATGCGAGGGAATCGGTGAGTGTAATGACCATAGACATTGCATATGGAACATAGATGGTTTGGCCGAAGCTATGGGTTCTTCCCAGGTCGGTTGGGACGCTGGGGATTCGGTGCAGGCTAGTCGACCCAGTTATTGTTTGGAGGATTTTCCTATTGGCCACCTCCTTGGGGTTGATTATTTCCTCATTTCTTTCCTCATTTTTTCTTACCTTGTGCTTGTTGGTTATTGGGGTAGGTTGGTTGGGAAGTTTCTGCTGAGAAAAAACCTTTCCTGTAGAAACTAGAGGAGTCGGGGACGGAGTCAGGATGGGTTGCATAGGTGGTGCGTAATATATAGGGGTGGATGGAGGAGTTGCAAACCCGACCAACTGGCCAGAACATGACTGCGCCAAATAGGTCGGTTGATGGATGTGATGAACTGGTGTAGGAGGTGCATAGGATGGGGTGGCACCGGACTGAGCCATCATTCGTGAGTAGTCGGGGGTAAAATTGGGTTGGGAAACACATTGGATATTAGCCGGGTGTGGTGGCATCAAAGGAGAGGCCACGTAGAACTTAGGGTGTTGTGTGATAGAGCCAATGACTCCATCAGCAACGTGGGATTCCCTCGGTGTGTCACGGTGAGAGGTGCCGACTTGAGAAGCATCAGGAATGATGGTATATAAATACCTAGACTGGGTGCAGATTAAGTCAAATTGCTGAGCCTTTAAGATGGCCTCCTTTTCAGATTGAGGTCGCTCAGAGGTAACATCCTTGGAAATGGGTGGGAGTAAGGTTTTCAAAAACTAGTCAAGGAATAGGGCCTATTGTCCAACTGGATCTTGCACAAGCTACGTCTACGTCGCCACTCATGGATGTGATCCATGATGTGGGTAGATATATTTTGACTGCAGGATAATAAGTCCACTCCCTCGTCATATCAAACGGGTAGTTGAAAGTATTGGAGGAACATGGAGGCAAGTGAAGAGAAATCGGGGTAAGTGGCATGAGGCAGTTCGATGTACCATTTGGCTGCAACACCCATAAGTGTGCACTGGAACAATCTCAATCTCATAGAATCATCCACTAAGTTGTTTGAGGAACACCATAAGTGGAATTCCATTATATGGCTTTGGGGGTCCTTACCCACCTTTCCCTCAAACTTCGGGATGTCTAATGGGAGTTTTGTAGGCATGGAAGGCTAGTGTGGTTGATGACTGATGGGGTCATTTGTTAACCTTTCCAAATCTGGAAAGTTAAGACTAGCCATGAAAGGCAAGCAAGACCCAAGGTTGGCTCGGGATAGACCAACAATGGTGCCATTATTTGTAGGAACATAGTTCCCACGCATGGCTAGGGGTATATGAGGATGAACCCCCATTGTGGGGATAATTGGGATGGACATGGAAGGGTCACTGCCCCTAGGTGGAACTGGTGGAATGGTGGAAACCACAGTAGCTGGTGTGGGGATGCTACTAATGGGTGGGGCCAACAACAACATTTGTAGTGGTGGTGGGACCACTAGAGGGGATACCCATGATGATGGGTGACAAATATGTAGGGCCACTACCAACTACCCCTCCATAGCAACGATCTAGATGTGTACCATCCATGGGGATAGACGGGGCAGTGAAAAAAGTGGTTTCAGATTGGTAGGAATCCAAATCAGACTCAGAGGCTATGTGTGGCTCTGAGGGTGGGGAGTGACGTCGAATATGGCTTTGATGGTGGAGGTTCAAGGAACCGAACCGAGTGGTGTTCCCCCTAAGACGATAGGAATAATGTGGTGGAGCAATGATGGCTGTGGTAGTAATAGGAGATGAATATGGACCATAGTTTTAATTGGATTCCTATTGGTTTAAAAGAAGTCACTCGGCCACCAAGACTGTTTGAGGGCTTGCATATTGGGGCGGTACCCCTCACTCCACTGTGTAGGTAAAACAACTAACCGCTTGGCCACAAACGACAACTTGTTGGTTTTCCTCACGGGTGGGAATCTAGTCAATTCAGTGGGGGTCATTTCCCTTTTCACTTGGTAGGTCCTCTCAATGTCCAACTACTTCAGGGTTTTTGTGGTACTCCTCACAATGAGTTTTAGGGAAAATCCCAAGTGCTTCCCACATTTTTGTGGATGGGACTTATGTCCCAAACCAAATGTTATTATGTTAATTGATTATTTTTAGGGCTCTGATAAGGGTCATGCATCGAGCATGTTCACTTAATGGTGTGAGTGTGTGTGCATATGTATATAAAATGTTTCCTTCCAATCTTAAAACAAAATGGGTAACAAGGGTTTTTTGCAGGAAACCAACAAAGGGAATAGAGCAGAAAATCAGGTGTGAATAGAGGTTTAGGACAGACAAGGGTCCAAACCAAGTACATTAAATAGGATGTAGGCCAACAATCGCACCTGTCAGAGGAAAATGTGTGGTATGGGTTGCACATAACATATAGAAATATGTGATTTGGACAGTAAACAATCGATTCGCTCAAAACATGAGGTTTCATGTGACTGGGTCGCTCGAAATAGAGTTATAGGAGCAACTGGGGTCGCTTCTGACACGAAGATAGGCGTGATATGGCTATGTGAGCCAGGTAACATGTATCGGGGTGGAAGTCGTGACTGGAGTCATGCTTATCGGGGTGAAAGAGGTGACTGAGTCGTGGTTAACAGTCCGATAAGGGTGACTATTCCTGGACAGAGGAAAAATGGGGCCGACAGGGCTGGGGGAGCAGACACTGATGTAGAGGAGGTTTAGATCGACCTCACGGGGGATTGATCGGTGACTATGAAAGGTAGAAACTGGAAACAAGCCTAAAAAACATAGATCGTTATGGAACAACCAACGGAGTTGCCAAAACTGTAACAAGGATTTCTCCCTTGTTACGTGCAAAAGCACCAACCTTACGTCAATGAGACTGTAAGGAAGAGTTCATAAAAAAAACTTAAGACAACAAACAAGATTAGTAAAAAAAACAAATATATATGAGGGATATACTAGAACAAAATGGAAATAAACTAAATATTGTAGCTTTTTTCTTGAAAGTGGGCCACCGTGGCCGTCTCGAAAGTGATTCGCCTTTCCACAAGCTAGTTCTCTAGGTGGGTACGGAGGGTGTCTCGATGTACTAAGTGGGAATGGTATGGAAACAGGGTGGTGGAAGGAAGGTGTGTGAATACATGAGAGCTAAAGGTGTCCAAGCATACTCACAAAATGGCAAAAGGTTATGAAAACTATTTTTGGGGAGACCTTCACAATGTATTTATAGTAAAGTTTTAGGGATTTTTGACCCAACGTTAACCATGGTATTTGGCTATGGTTTTTTGATCTTGTCTCCTTTTTAGGGTTTTGGAACCCTTTTAGGGTTTTTGTCCCTTTTTAGGGTTTTTAACCCTTTTTGGAAGAGAATGAGGGTAAACCATAGTAAATAACCATGTTTTGGACCTTTTTTGTTGGAAATACAATTGTGAAGGTCAAAATTAAGGGAAATATGGTGGAAATATGATGTATGCATGAAGTTTATGCCATGTAGAGCCAAGTGAACATTTTTTTGTGTTAACACTTAAGTTACCTACGCACTTCCATCAAAGTTATTTAACTTATGCATGTTTGAACATGCTCGCAAACTCAACAATACAAGCAGATGCTTCCTTCGACTTCAGAAAATATGGTAGAAGAAGAAAACAATAGACATGCAACTGATGAGACATATAAGGTCATAGAAAAATCATTGGCTCGCCATCGAAGCGAAATTTTTACCCAGTTCAGTAAGATTCTATTGCGATTCGTTTCGAGCTCTGAAGAATCCTCGACGCGACCTCACTTCGATAAAATCAACCCCTTCAAAGTGAAAATGAATCTAGACATACCGAATCTTGAAGGAAACATTGATGCAAAATCCATCAATAATTGGGTACAACAACTAGAATCTTACTACTATTTGAATTAACTCCTTGAAGTAGAAAAGATCACCATTGCATTCTTGAATATGTCAACCTCCGTACATTGTTGGTGGGAAATATTATCGACAAATATGTAAAAAGAAGGAGACCCAATAGACACATGGGTAAAATTTTCCAAACACGTCCGAAAGGAGTTCTACCCACCCAAGTATCTTGAATAACAGTATAAGAAGTGGTAGTAGCTAAGGCAATGGAAAGACCAGTCTGTACATAGTTACACAGTCGAGTTGTATCAACTCATGGCTAGACTTGGCATCCAAGAAGAAGAGAAATTGCTTGTCCTGAAGCATGTTAGTGGATTATCCCCGTACATTCTGAAAGAGGTGGAGTGACTCACTGTCAGTATGCTTGCATATGTATTTCATTACGCCAATAGGTCAAACATCCGACAAGAAGTCACCAGCTGAATTTGACAATTTAAGCGCCCTTCTCAACCGACTCTTCCAAATCCCTATCATCACAAGAAGAACTTTCAAAAAGATAAGAAGGATCACAACAAACAAGATCCTACTGGGAAATGGTGTGATTATCACAATTCAACATGGCATGATACGTCATAATGCAAATATCATAAGACATTTTTGGAAATTTTTTTGACACCTGACTTGTCTGATAGAACCTTGGTATAATCTGATCCAAATGCATCAACCTTCTTAGCTTCGAATTTGACCACTCCGACAGCCTTGACTATTGTTGATGAGGAGGAATGAAAGCCACTGTTCCATACAAGGATATTGGTTAGAAAATCCATTACATCTGATTGTGGATAATGGTAGCTAGAATAACTTTGTTTTTGAAGAAATTAGGGCTTGTCACAATCCACATCCTCAACCTTACAATATCGGTTTGATGAAGGATGGACAAGAACTAAGAATCACACGCCAATGCAGACTCACTTCATTAATCCTTTTGAAGAGGAATTACTTGTGACATGGCACTACTTTCTGTAGCTGACACCTTGTTTGGAAAACCTTACCTATGGGATCAACATGGTACATATCAGTCGCAGCCTCGGAAGGTGATTTTCAAATTTCAGAATGAATGGTATGACATACCATAATGACAACCCACATTGATGGTTTTTATGATATCTGCCAAAAAAAAAACAAATCTTATCAATCATGCTCATAAGTTCACATTAATTATGATAAATCATCAACATTCCAGGAATATTGCAACAACAAGTTGACTCACGGACCCGCGCAGTTCCCAACAACAATAATAGATCGAACACATTCTTGAGGAAAACCAGAACGTATTTCAAGAGACGAATATATTACCCATGCATTGTTACATAAAACACTCCATTGAACTTGTTCCTAGTTCTTCATTACCTAACACATCTATTTATAGAAGATCCATTCTCGAGAACAAAGAAATTCGTAGGAAAATCTAGTATTTGATCAACAAAGGTAATATAAGTCCCAACTCCTCTCCTTGTGGAAGTCCATTAGTCCTAGTTCCAAAGAAATAATGGACTTAGCACATGTGCATCAACTATCGGGCTCTCAACAAAATTTTATTAAAGAATAGATACCCTCTTCCAAGGATAGATGAACTCATCGACTATCTGAAAGGTGTTAAGTTATTTACGAATCTTGACCTTATGTCGGGATATCATCAAATTCTGATCGACTGCACCGATGTATGGAAAATGGATTTCAATACCAAGGAAGGATTGTTTGAATGGTTAGTCATGCCTTTCGGCTTAACCAATGCACCTACAACCTTCATGAGATATATGGATTGATCCAACCAATAATTGGCATGTTGTCAAACTTCGTCAAAGTCTATCATTTTGAATACTTTGGCAGGTTCAACATCAACTTGTGACAAGTTCGGACCTAGACACAAATAACCTTGACAAACCTTGACAGGTTTCACGCTCGACATACAACATGTTGACATGCCTTGTCGGCACCGACAACTGTTGAACATCGACATAATGTCTCTGTCTTCTAGTCGTCTGTGACGGTTGAACTTTCGAACCGTTATAAATTCTTTTAACTAAACTTAATGGGTAGTCACCGGCCAAGAGTCTCAACATTCTATATAAACATGTACATTACTGTAACGATCAACCAACCTTCATGGAGAATAAGTGATAATAGAAATTGGTTGGAATTCTTGCATATTGTTTGTGTGCACACTTTATGTCAATATAGTGTATTTATTGCTTTACTTGTTCTTTTTTTATGCTTCCTCCATAATAATGCTCGACTCATTCATTCAATTGTTGTCCCCAGTGTGCACCTAGACACGGCATGGATCATTGGTATCAGAGATTGATCTTGTTCAGAGCTTAAGTTACCTAATCACTTCCATCGAAGTTATTTAACTTATGCATGTTCAAACACGATTCCAAACTCAACAATACAAGCAGACACTTCCTTCGAATTCAGAAAAGACAGCTAAAGAAACAGAATATAGACATGAAAGTAATGAGACATAGAAAGTCATAGAAAAAGAACTGGCTCACCAACAAACCAAAATGTTTGCCTAGTTTAGTGAGATTCTCTTGTGATTCACTTCAAACTCTAGAGAATCCTTGACACAACCTCACTCTGATAAGATCAGTCCTTTCAAAGTGCAAATGAATCTGGGCATACCGAATCTTGAAGGAAAGATTGACACGGAATCCATCAATAAATGGATACAACAACTTGAATCTTACTACTCTATCAATCAACTCTCCGAAGCGGAAAATATCACCATTGCGTCCTTGAAGATGTCAACCTCTGTTCACTGTTAGTGGGAAAAATTATCGGCAAAGATGGAAAAAGAAGGAGTCCCCATAGACACATGGGTAAAATTTGTCGAACATGTCCGAAAGGAGTTCTACTACCCAAGTATCTTGAACAATAGTATAACAAGTAGCTAAGGAAATGGAAAGACCAGTTTGTACAAAGTTACACCGACAAGTTCTATCGACTCATGTCTAGACTTGGCATCCAAGAAGAAGAGGAATTGCTTGCCTTGAAGTATGTCAATGAATTATCTCCATACTTTCAACAAGATACAAAGTTTTTGATTGTTAGTACGCTTGTATATGCATTTCATTATGCCAGCAAGCTTCAATCTAAACTAAAAGGAAAAGCACGTTTCACGAACAAGCCAACAAGTATAACATATGGCAAGAAGTTACCAGCAGACTCCGACAAGTTTAAGCACCCTTCTCAGCCAAATCCATGAAATCCCGATCATCATAAGAAGATATTTCAGAAAGAAAAGAAAGATTGGCAACAAACAAGCTCCTACCGAGAAATGGTGTGATTATCACAATTCAACATGGCATGATACGTCATAATGAAAAGATCGGAAGACGATTTTGGAAAAATTTTCGACATCCGACTTGTCTGACATAACCTTGGTAGAATCTGATCGAAATGCATCAAGCCTCTTGTATTCGATTTCGACCACTCCAACAGCCTTGACTATCATCGACGAGGAGGAATGAGAGTGCTTGTTCCATACACAGATATGGGTTAAGAAAAATCCATTACATCTGATTGTGGATAATGGTAGCCAGAAGAACTTCGTTTCTGAATATCTTGTGAAGAAATTATGTCTTGTCACCACTCCACATCCTCAACCTTACAATATCCATTGGATGAAGGATGGACAAGAACTAAGAATCACACGCCAATGCAGACTCACTTACTTCATTAAGCCTTTTGAAGATGAAGTGCTCTGTGATGTAGCACCACTTTTCGTAGTCGATGCCTTCTTTGGGAAACCTTACCTATGAGATCGACATGGTACATATCAGTCACGGCCTCAGAAGGTGGTTGTAAACATTCAGAATCAATGGTACAACGTACCAGAGTGACAACCCACATCAACTATTTCTATGATATCTTCCAAACAAACAAAGTAGCTTATCAATCATGTTCAGAAGTTTTCATTAATTATGTTAAATCCTTAGCATTCCAAGAAGACTGTAACAACAATTTGACTCACTGACCAACACAGTTCTTGACAACAACAACAGATCGACCAAATTCTTTAGGAAGACCAAAACGTATTTCAAGAGCCGAATGGAGTATCTCTGCATTGTCAGCCTTAAAACACTCCGTTGAACTTGTTCTTGGTTCTTCATTACCTAACACATCTATTTACAGAAGATCTGTTCTTAAGAATGAAGAGATTCACAGGAAAATACAGGATTTGATCAACAAAGGTCAATCCACCCCAACTCCTCTCCTTATGGAAGTCCAGTTAACCTAATTCCAAAGAAAGACGGGACTTGGAACATGTAAATCGACTATCGGGTACTCAATAAAATTTCAGTAAAGAACAAATACAATCTTGCAAGGATAGAGGAACTCAACGACTGTCTGAAAGGTGCTAAATTCTTTACGAAGCTTGACCTTAAGTTGATATATCATCAAATTATGATCGAGTCCTTCGATGTATGGAAAATGACTTTCAAGACCAAGGAAGGATTGTTTGAATGGTTAGTCATGCCTTTCGTCTTAACCAATGCACCTGCAACCTTCATAAGATATATGGATTAATTTCTAGGACCTTTCATCGACAAGTGTGTCATTGTCTATCTCGACGATATCTTTATTTTTAGTTGATCATGGGAAGAACATTTCAGACAACTTCGACACTCTCCAACAACATCGACTATATCTAAACATGGACAAATGCTCATTCGCAATGACCAACATCACATATTTGGGGGATGTAATTGACTCTTCTAGCATTCATGTCAACCTAGAAAAAGTACAGATCCTCAAATATTGGCCCATTCCTCAAAACATTCATGAACTAAGAAGTTTTGTTGGTTTGGAGAATTTTTATGGACGGTTCATACTCGGCTTTAGCCACATCGCATGACCTTTGAATCAGTTCATTAAAGGAAATGGAAAAATTGTCTTCAAATGGACACCGACACAACAACAAGATTTTGAACAACTCAAAAATAAGCTTTGTACTACACCAATACTTGTGTTACTTGATTTGCATCCTCCCTTTGAGATTGAGACAGACACATCGGACTATGCCCTCCGCGCAATGATCACTCAATCAGGTCACCCTGGCGCGTTTCATTCTAAAACTTTCAACAACACTTTTAGAAGGTATTCGACATATGAAAAAGAATTGTACACCATTGTGCAAGCTCTTAAGCAATGGAGACACTACTTTCTTGGAAAGGAAACAATCATTGCAAGCTCTTAAGCAATGGAGACACTACATTCTTGGAAAGGAAACAATCATTCTTATTGAAGATAAGCCTCTACAGTTCACCCCATCCCAGTAAAAACTACAAACAAGTTGACAACTCAAGTGGATGAATTACCTACAATAGTTTTAGTTGGTAATTAAGTATCGAAAAGGAAAATCCAATGTCGCAACAGATTGTCTCAACCGACCACCCATTACTCTACTATCTAGAGTGATGAGTATGCAAGGTTATGACACCACTACTTGGCCATAATTTTATTTGGTAAACTGTGACTTATCCACAATTTATCAAAAGCTTCAGACTGACACACTGTCTACTACTTCCTACTTCTTGAAAGACACCTTGATATACAAGCTTGTGCAAATTTGTGTATCGACCAGTGAGCTCTGAAAAAATATCATTTGGGACGTGCACTACAACAATATTGCAGGATATTTTGGAGTCGCAAAAACATTTTTTATCCTCGAAAAGTAGTTTTACTAGCCTTCACTTAAATATGCCGGTAACAATTACATTTGATCGTGTGTGGTTTGTGCCATTTCTAAACCGCCGAATTGACGACAAGGACTGTACAAGCTCCTTCTAGTTCCTATTCCACCAAGGGAATCTATTTCTATGGAATACTTGACGAGATATCCTACTACCAAACATCAGCATGACACAATCTTAGTAGTAGTCGACATATTATCCAATATGGATATACTTAGACCATGCAATAAGACTACGATAACACAACAGACTTCTCAACCCTTCTTTTAACATGTGTGGAAACATTATGGCCTCTCGATGACCATTATTTCCGACATAGATGCTAGATTTGTCAGCACCTTTTGGAAAACTCTATGGAAACGTCTCGACACTCTTTATCGACAGCGTTGCATTCATAGACAAACAGACAGACGAAAGTTGTAAATCATTTGGTAGTACAACTTATTTGCATGTACAACCACAAACATCATCGAAAATGGGACGGCAACATTCCATACATACAACACAACTACAATCGTGCTCAACAAAGTTCTACAAGCAAGAGTTCATTTGAGATCTATTATGGATTTCAACCCTTAGTGCCTATCGACTTGATCAGTTCATCAACACACTCAAATTACACTGACTTCGAAGGATGAGAAGTTGAGAAAGCATTAAAGTTCATAGATCAAATATAGAACATCCAAAAGCAATCACAAGAAATGTGGCAACGAGCTAACGCAAAATCTAAGTCCCGACACAACAAGCATCATATTCCTCATTCATTCCAAATTGGGGATCAATTCTAGTTACATCTAAAGAAGGAGCACTTCACTGGTCCATACAGAAGGATGAACCATTTGTGATATGGTCCATACAATATCCTTAAATAGATTAGAGAAAACGATTTTCAGCTCGACATTCCTGCATGCCTTGGCCTACATCTAGTCTTTAATGTATATCTACTTAGACCATACCATGTACCATTGTTGGAACATAATGAATTGTAGATAGAAAAACCCAAAGACATCCATCCATATGTTTAGGAACCTCTTCTTTGTGACACCATTGTGGGAGGACGTATACGCCATACAAGGACGAACTCCATTCCCTTGTTTCAAGTGGCTAATGCTGAAGCAATCCCCACACAAGGAAAATGGTACTCTGCTTATGAAGTAACCAACAAGTGTCCTCACCTGAACGAATACACAGTGGAGACCATTGTTTCTTAAGGAAGGAGGAATGATCCAACCAACAGTTGGCCTGTTGTCGAACTTCTACAAATTCTAGCACTTCGACTACTTCAACTACTTCGATAGGTTCAACATTGTCTTCGACAAGTTCGGACCTTGACACAACTGAACTCGAAAAATCTTGATAAGTTTCATGCTCGACATATAAGATCTTGACATGCCCTGTCGGCACCGATGACTGTCGAACATTGACAAAATGTCTCTGGCTTCCAGTTTCCTGTGACGGTTGAACTTTCAAACTGTTATGACTTATTGTAATTGAGCGTAACAGGGAATCACCCAAGTGTCTCAACATTCTATATTAACATGTACATTATTGTAACAATCAACAAACCTCCATGGAGAAGAACTGATAATGGAAATTGGTTCGAAATATTTCATATTGTTTGTGCGCATACTTTATGTCGATATAGTGTATTTCCATTTTAGTTGTTCTTTTTCTATGCTTCCACCATAACAATGCTTGACTCATTCAGTCGATTGTTGTCTCCATCGTTCACCTGGGAACGATCTGGATCATTGATGATGTTCTATGACCCTTCATTGGCAAGTGTGTCATTGTATATCTCGATGATATCTTGATTTTTAGTCGATCATGAGAAGAACATGTCAGACAACTTCGACACTCTCCAATAACATCAACTATATCCGAACAGGAAAAATGTTCATTTGATATGAGCATCATCAAATATTTGGGGTATGTAATTGATTATGCAGGAATTGATGTTGACCCAGAAAAATTACAGATCCTCAAAGATTGGACCATTCCTCAAAACATTCATGAACTAAGAAGTTTTCTTGGTTTCGTGAATTTCTATCGACGGTTCATACTTGGATTTAGTCACATCGCATGGAATTTGAATTAGTTGACTAAAGGAAATGGGAAAATTGTCTTCAAATGGACATAGACAAAACAACTAGCTTTTTAACAACTCAAATACAAGCTTTTTACTGCACCAGTACTTGTGTTACCTGATTTTAATCAGCCCTTTGAGCTTGAGACAAACGCATCAGACTATGCCCTCAGTGCGATGATCATTCAGTTAGGTCATCCAATCACGTTACATTCTGAAACTTTCAACGATAGTGTTAGAAAGTATTCGACGTATGAAAAATAATTGTACGCCATTGTGCAAGCTCTTAAGCAATGGAGACACTACATTCTTGGAAAGGAAACAATCATTCTTACTGATCATAAGCCTCTATAGTTCTCCCTATCCTATTAGAAACTACAAACAACTCAAGAAATCAAGTGAATTAATTAGCTACAACAATTTCAGTTGGTAATTAAATATCATAAAGGAAAATCCAATGCCACAGTTGATTGTCTCATCCGACCACCCATTACTCTATTGTATATAGTGATGAGTATGGACGATTATGACACTACTACTTGGCCACAATTGTATTCAGTAGACTGTGACTTATTCACAATTTATCGACAAATTCAGGATGAAACGTTATCTACTACCGACTACTTCCTGAAGGAAACCTTGCTATAAAATATTGGACAAATTTGTGTACCAACCGGTGAGTATTGACAAAATCTCATTTGGGATGCACACTATAGGAAGACTGTAGGACATTTTGGAGTTGCAAAAATAATTTTTATCCTCCAAAAGTATTTTGATTGTCCTTCACTTAAATCTGACATCAATAAGTAAATTCAATCGTGCATAGTTTGTGCCATTGCTAAATCGCAGAATCGACGACAAGGATTGTACACACCCCTTCCAGTTCCTAGTCGACCATGGGAATATATTTCTATGGACTGCTTGACGGGATATCCTACTACCAAACATCAACATGACGTGATCTTAGTAGTAGTCGAAATTTTTTCCAAGATGGATATACTCATACCATGCAAGAAGACTACAACAACACAACAAAATGCTCATCTCTTCTTCGAACATGTGTGGAAACATTATGGCCTCCCGATAACCATTATTTTTGACATAGACACTAGATTTGTCAGCACCTTTTGGAAAACACTCTGGCAACAACTTGACATGAGACTTTCTTTTTCAACATCCTTCCATCTGTAGACAACGGAAAGACGAAAGTTGTAAATCACTTGGTAGTACAACTGCTTCGCATGTACAACCACAAGCATCGCCGAACATGGGATGCCAACCTTCCATACATACAACACAGCTACAATCATGCTCAACACCATTATACGGGAAATATACCATTTGAGATCTATTATGGATAACTGCCAGCGCCTATCGATTTGATCAGTTCCTCAACACAGTCGAATGACACCCACTTCGAAGAACGAGAACTTGAGAAAGCATTAAAGTTCAGAGATCAAATATACAACATCCAGAAGCAAGCACATGAAATGTTGCAATTGGCTAATGCAAAATCTAAGGCCCGACACGATGAGCATCGTATTCCTCATTCATTCCAAATTGGGGATCATGTCTAGTTACATCTAAATAAGGAGTGCTTCACTATCCCTTACAGAAAGATGAAACCTTTGCGATATGGTCCATACAATATCCTTAAACATATTGGAGAAAATGATTTTCAGCTCGACATTCCTGCATGCCTCATCTAGTCTTTAATGTAGATCTACTTCGACCATACCATGCACCATTGTTGGAACATAATGAATTGTAGACAAA
The DNA here is from genome assembly GCA_001517045.1 of Pseudotsuga menziesii. Lineage (NCBI taxonomy): Eukaryota > Viridiplantae > Streptophyta > Pinopsida > Pinales > Pinaceae > Pseudotsuga > Pseudotsuga menziesii. The sequence goes on along the minus strand of LPNX010366150.1, from coordinate 189,899 downwards.
AAAACCCAAGGACATCCATCCATATGTTCATGAACATCTCCTTTGCGACACCATAGTGGTACGACACATAAATCATACAAGGACGAACTCCATTCCCTTGTTTCAAGTGGATAAAGATGGAAAAATTCCCGCACAAGGAAAATGGTACTCTACTACTGAAATAGCCAACAAGTTTCCTCACCTGAATGAATACACAATGGATACCATTGTTTCTGAAGGAAGGAGGAACGATCCAACCAATAGTTGGCATGTTGTCAAACTTTGATAAAGTCTATCACTTCGACTGCTTCGACAGGTTCAACATTAGGTTCAACAAGTATGAAACTCAAAACAACCGACTTCGACAACCTCGACAGGTTTCACGCTCGAAAAACATCATCTCCACATGCATTTTTGACATCAACGACTGTCGAACATCAACATAGTATCTCTCTATCTTCTAGTCATCTGTGACGGTTGAAATTCCGAACCGCTATAACTTCTTTTATAACAAAATGTAACGGGTAGTCACCCAAGCATCTTAGCATTCTATATAAACATGTGCACTATTGTAGTATACATCAATCAATTCACATGACCAATTAAATGATCCATATTTCATTGAAACTAAGTCTTTGGTTCAAATTCTTGCATATTATCTATGCGCATACTTTTGGTCGATATAGTGTATTTCCTTCTTTACTTGTTCTTTTTCTATGCTTCCAACATAAAGGTGCTCGACTCATTCAGTTGACTGTTGTCCCCAGCATGCACCTAGGAATGACCTGGATCAAAAGAGGATGATGCAACTATTGTCCCAAGGTCTTCAATCCAAACCTCCCAAAGGTACAAATCCTAACCATGCGAATATAGGAGCTGAAGTCGAACATGGGGGATATAGTTTGATTACCGGTGTTAACCCAAAAATCCCCACACAGCTCTCCATGGCCTACACCACCGAAGGACACCATCTCACAACACTCATTTCACTCCATAAGACCTTCCATGACCTTCCATTTGACCCCCACACCTCCAAAAGAGCCCAAGGATGAAGAAAAGGGCTAAAAACTCCAAAAAAGAGCCTAAAATAGACCCCCAGGAGCTAAATCCCTCAAAAAGGGGCTAAAACCCTGAAAGGGGCTAAAGTTAGGGCAGAAGGGGCTAAAGCCTTGACCAAGGGCTTAAAACCCTAAAACCCCTTGGAAAAACTATATAAGGAGGGTGGGGGGTCACTCTCAAAACACTCCTCATTTGCATATTGTTATGCTGCCCGTGGATGCTTTGAGATCTCTTGCTCTGAAACCACCCATTCTCCCTCTACTCCATTTCCATTTCTCCAAGCCATTGCTCCCCAACCAAGAGAGAGGTGCTCCCATGAGCTAGGTCATGGTGGCCCATTTCCACCTAAGTGAGGTATAGCTTCTTTTTATGCATGTTTATCTCCTTATTTTGTTTTCTAACCAATATTTTCATTTGTAGGTTTTCCATTGACATTGTTTGCAGGTTGTTTTCACGGTAGTATAGGTTTATTTTGTAGATTTGGGAGGCGGAACCCTAACCCACTGTGTCCAGATGGGTTCACAAGGGCTGCATCTCCACATTTCTTTCTATTATTTGCTCTTAGATGTAGTTTACAATAGCTTCCATTTACTTGCCATAGTTTATATTAGCTTAGTTTCAATTCGCAACTTTATTTTTACCGTTTTACATTTCGTTTTTTACTGTTTTCTAAGGGTAGAAACCTACCCTTGTGCCCTATAGGCACAAGGGAGCGATATTTGCCACTGTAGTGAGGAGATATTCTCACTACAGCTTTGGTGACTCCCCTGGGTCGATCCCACAGGATCCCTGGGCAAAAATTTCAAGTTTTTCAAGTTTTTTAGTTTTTACCCTAGTTTTCAAAAATGTTCTGTTAGATCTGTTTAAATTTGCTTTATTTCCTATTTTATGTCAGTGACGAAGCCTCTGCTAGGCCGAGCTGAGTCAGACTGACCCAGTACCAGTTACTGTCGGCCAGATCTGACCCTGTAGCACCAAAAACACCCCTTTCCAGAGTAGGTCGCTATTATCGAGGGAAAAGGTGAGGGAAGGCGCACTTAATTGGTAGTCAGGAGTGCCCAAGGCACACTTAATCCTTAGACAGGCGTGACTTCTGCCGAGGAGCTCAAGTTGCGGCTATTTCGGCATTTTGTGCGACCCCTTTGCTCATTTCTGGAAAAATCTTGCGGCCCCCTCGTGGGATTTGGTTAGAAATGTGCGGCCTGCCACACAGAAGTTGTTTTTCAGTTTAATTAGTAGTAATTTCTAGTTTTATAGGACTGTTAGTGCATCCCAGCTGCCTTTGTCCACCATTACAGGTCTCTTTCTATTCCAGTTTTCAATTTTTGCAAATAAATCAATGAACAATGTGTATATGATAATCCAATCACTAAGGTTCAATAAAACGAATTAGCCTAACTAAAAGTAACATAAAATTAACCATCTTGCTGCCCCATTCCTCCTCTTCCCAGTCATCACCCTCCGGGGTATTCTGGGATATGACGAAGGGAAAAGCTCGTATAGATTTAGGCACTCCATGGCATTTTTCCTAAACCATTAAAACCAGGTGACCTGGAAGGTACAGGGGGTAGAGAAGGAGGGCTTCTCACGGCGCTAAGCATCCTCCCTGTTTGACCAACCTAGCACTTGGGAGGTGACCTGAGGATCTACGGATGGGCTTAGTCCCATTGTGTTAAGAGCCCAACACCTTCTCTTGGTTGAAGAAGAATACCACTGAGAGGAAAACATTTAGTTAGGCCAACAATTCAGGGTTAATCACTACATTTGCTTACAAATTTATGTTCATGTTTGCATACAAAACCATGATGTAAGCTCTACCATGAATTCATAAACCATATTGCAAACCAAATACTAGAACAAGCAAGCAAACCAAAACACCATACCACATAATTAACCCAACTCAGTTCATGATGCTGAGTGAGTCTTAAAAGTTACCAAATTTACACTAAGTTCAATCAACTCTGCAGTCTTTGAGGACATATGTCCTTGACTGATACAACTATGGGAAGTACTTGGGATTTTCCCAGAAACTCATTGTGAGGAGTACCATAGGAACCCCAAAGTAGTTGGCTGCTGAGAGGAATTGCCAAGCGAAACGGGCAACAACCCCTTCCAATTGAGTAGAGTTACCCGTGAGGAACAAGCCAAGCACTGTCTTCTTGCAGTCTTGGTGTCTGAGAGACCACCTTCAGCCAATAGGAAGCATTTGAAACCGGGGTCCAAATTTCATACCCACCAGTTTCATACACACAAGCGAACAAAATTGATCCTCCATGATCTTCCTCACGCCTAAGAGGCGAACCACCACCATTTGGAACACTCAGTTGGCACCGTCGTAGCTATCCTCAGCAATCTCCCACACCATCAGAGATCCACACAGCCTCTGATTCTGATTCAGACCCATATCAATTTGAACCAGACCTCCACACCGCACCATCTAGCCCAATGGCTACTGCAAACCCAGATCCATTTTTCGGTCTAACCTTAGCAAGTGGACCCATGTCCACATCACAACCAGTCACCCACAACATGGCAAGTGGTCCAAACATAGTCATGCAGACTGTCATTAGCCAATTTCCACCACCCATAGTGACCAGTCAAGCTGGCCTAGTAATAACACATGGGGGCAGTGGCCCCTCCTCACACATTGTCCCCCGTGCCACACAGGGGGGCAGTGCACCGTCCACTCACATTGACCCTACTATCATACATGGGGCCAATGCCCCCGCTACCCATACCATCCCACCCACGACACTTGGGGGCATTGGCGCATCCACCATGGTGCCACCATGATCACCCCCACCCATGCATATGCATTATGCACCTGCAAACCACACTCCCATTGCAGCCCCATCCCACATCAACTTGGGGTCAAATCTGCCATTCATGGCTCATTTGAACTTTCCTGACTTGGCCAAATTGATGAATGACCCCATCTGTCACCATGCATTTTGGCCACCCATGCCAACTAAGCTGCCTTCAGACATCCCAAAGTTTGAAGGCAAAGCCGTGGAATGTCCCCAAAATCATATTATGAGATTCCATCTATGGTGCCCATCTAATAGCATCGTAGAAGACTCCATCAGGCTGAGGCTGTTCCAACGCACCTTTACAGGTGCCACGGCCAAGTGGTACATTGAGCTGCCACAAGCTAAATACCCCGACTTCAACTCCTTAGCCTTCATGTTCCTACAGTATTTCCAGCTCCCTGTCAGATACGACGAGGGGGTGGAGATCCTGTTATCCTATCGACAAAACACCGCCACTCACATCACTGATCATATCCATGAGTGGCGGCGACACTGTAGCCTGTACAAAATCCAATTTGATGATAGGATCTTCTTGGATTGGTTCCTCAAGAATTTTCTCCCACCCATCGCAAAGGACGTCGCATCTCAACGTCCCCAATCTAAAGAAGAGGCCATACTAAAGGCCCAACAATTTGACCTCATCTATGCCCAGTCGAGATACTTGTATACCGTTATCCCAGACGCCCCCCATCCAAGTACCTCTTACCTTGACGCACTGGGGGTATCCCACACAACGGATTGAATTATAAGGTCAGTCTCTCAACAACGACCGCCTCGACCAACACCACCTGCCGCGGCACCGCAACCAAGCAACACTACTAATGTTGCTTACCAAAACCAAGCTCCAGACTATGCTAGAATGATGTCTCAGTCCAGAGTGACAACTTCCTATGCACAACCTGCACCACCATAGCAGGCTCAAGCTATGGATTGGCCACCACAATAGTATGTGGGGAAAATTCCCACATTCATGGCACCACCCCCACAAATCTACTATGCACCACCAGTGCAATAAGTCCAAGCCCCCGCCCCCGCTCCACCTGCGCCGTTGGGACAATTTTTTTCATAGCAAAACCATCCCAACCAGTGTGCCCCCAACAATCAACAAGGGAAAGCTAGAAATAACTGGCCCCGCAACTAGGGCAACAACCAACCGTAGGGAGGCGGTCAACAACCGAATCCTCCCAACAATGCTGCAGCAAACCAGCCAGCCCAGAATCCCCCAAGACCAAATGCGCCAAGGCATAATGCCCCATTGTGCACAAACCAACCATGCACACTTTGTAAGGTCTATGGGCACTATACATTTGAGTGCCCCCTCATGGGTCGCGCCAAGTAGGATATTGGAAACGAGGCCCAACAGGCTGCCAACGCCACAAACCAAGCACAACCCAACCCAGCACCACAAGGACCTCCTCCCATTCTGCTTCAAAACCCACTACTAGTCCAAGGATTGGTGGCAACCGCTACCCCTCCCCAGGACAATCCCAACGCTTCGAGGGCACCACCCACGGCCGAAATAGGTGTCCACCACTTGATGACCATGACCATTGAAGAGGTCGACTTACAAACTAAACGAAACTAGTACGGCACCACTACCGAACTTGTTGACTCATCAGCAGCATCTACATCTAAGAAAACCAACCTACCTCTCCAGTTACCCCCATTCCCGTGCCCCCCCATATGTAGAATCGCCAATAATGCCACAGCTAGAGTTGCAGTTAGCTATAGGGTTGTGGATGATTTGGCCCAAATGCCAACCGCCATGTTCACTCTTGAGGTACTTAAAACATGCCCAATGCAGTGGAAAGCCTTACTAGCCATGCTAGGGGCAGTAGACCCCTCCGATTCCAAGATTATCACCTTTGACACAGAGAATGGAGAGTTGCACATGCCCTCCACTATCGCCTTCCAAATCTCGGTGTCTATCCAGAACTTGGTTGTGCACCGATGCATAGTGGATGAGGGAGCATCCAAGTGCGTCATGTCTACCTTGGTTTTGCAGAATCTTGGACCACCAATTCTGCAACCATCTTCCATGACTTTACGGGCTTATGATGGAAACCCCACTAAAGCCCAAGGAATCCTCCCTCATGTCCCCATCACATTAGCCGGGAAGACAGTCATGATTGACATTGAGGTCATCAACACTCAACTGGATTACAACCTCCTCCTTGGGAGAAGTGACATGTACACCATGCGAGATGTCGCATCAACTATCTTTTGCCTCACGATGTTCCCCCACGAAGGGAAGATTGTGATGGTTGACCAGCTCACCTACCATGATTCGCAAGGGTTAATAGTGCCTGCCAATGTTATCCCTACCATCACCACCACTGAGCTGCAAGGGGCGACCGCACACGCTAACATCATCCCCGTAACCAACACTGTGGTTGAAAACACACCAGCTTCCCCACTGTTGAATGTGGGCCCTGGGTTGTTTACCGACCCCACCATGAAGGCTCCTTTCCCGTTGGTGTCACCACCACCGACACAAAAGAAAAATGCGGACTTGTGCATGATCTCATTAAGCACCGCTGCACCCAAACAACAACCAGAGTCGTAGCCCCAACCAAAACCACAACAACGTCCACAGCCACAACACCAACATCAGCCGCAACATCACCTGCAACAACAGCATTATGCATAGCTGCAACCAAAACCTCACCCCCACATGCAACCAACTGGGATTTTTGTGGGCTCATCTCTAGTCCACATAATTCCCTTCCTCTTTCCCCCACCGATGTCATGAGCAAGCCGATCATGGCCACCTTAAGCCTACCCAACTTCACGTTGGGGATCCTGGTGTGGTATCTGGATCCACCAGCTCAACCACCAATTCCCTAGGTTGTGCTAAATTTGGTGCAACCTATTGCGGTTGAGTCTCACCCCCCACCCTGTCCGCATAGGCCAACCGCCGTGCCCGCACCTGCACCACCCCAACCCAAAAGAGCCAAGGGCAAGAATACGAATGCCATCGTAGAACCACGACAAGGCCCACCTTGCACCATTTGTGAGCAACAGGGCCATCCAACTCAGAATTGGCCTGAGATCCCAATGATCCATGCGCACTTGGATGCCATGGATACAAATGAAAACATCCCTGTGGTTGAACTTCCAAGTGCACCAATAGTGAGAAACAAGTCATTGAGAACAAACCATGCTTGCACCCTGTATGGACACTATTCTCACCACTGCCAAGACTTGCCTGAATTTCGAATGACTCTTGCTGACCTTCGTCAAAATTCCCTTGAGTTTGAGATCACTTTGATAGAATAATTCCAACCCCCACCTCCTTCTTCAGACACCGTGTCCATCTACATGATATCCCGTTCTGCAGACCCTCTTGTCTCCACCATCACTGACACTCCATCCGTCCTGTCTCTTCCATTGTTTTCGTTGTCACAGCCGCAACCTCAGTTACTAGGGAAACAATGGGGTTCATTCCTGATCAACATGATCCTTTTTGTTTTTGTTTTCCTTTTCCTTTTACCACCATCTGGGATCATGAGTAAGTCTTCCTTAGCGACCCGCAATCTACAGGATTTCACACTGGGAGATCCTGTGTGGTACCTTGAACCACCTACCATACCTTTGAGGCCCCAAGATGTGTTGACTCATGTCCAACTAATTGAGATGATGTTGCACCTACCTCCAGGTCCATCAAAGACTCCTCCCGTCTCCAGGCCTTCCCCTCTTCCTCCAACAGAGACTGGAGGCAAGGAAACCAAAGCCACAACCAATACCATTTTCATGATATCTAGCACCAGTTTCCCTTTCATCTCGTTGGCTGTGGAAGATCCACCTGATCTATCCCGACACCACTTATGCAATGACGGAGAGATCTGTAAGACCACCTTCGGTTTTACCCCATTCCCTTTGAATCATAGTATGGAATCGGTTCTTCCCATAAAAGACTAGATTCCGTCATCCCGCCTTGCCAATGACCTTCTTCTCGGCAAAGGGGCATACACCCTTATTGACTCTGATGGAAAACTCTTAGAGAACCCCGACAACGGGCTCTACCTCAAGAGATTTTATGCTTAACATCACTAATGAGTCGCTTCATTTTCTTTTCTTGTTTTTCAATGTGTTTAGCACAAGTCAGGGGTTGCACCATTAGTTGCCAATCCAAAGTCACCCGGAACTGGTTCGAGACACCTCTCACACCTCCAGGCTTAAATTTATATCTCTTTATGAGACCATTGTCTCATGTTTAATTATTCAAATTTGGACCATTTCCCACAAGTCACCTCGATTCACGAGCCATGACATGACGATGCGAATGCATACGGACTGGTACTCGTATCACACCGCCCGACTGCTACTCATGCAAGCTGTCGGGCCGCCGCCCATTAAGGACTGTACTATACTTTTATTTTTGCATTTATAATTGTCTTTTTCACCGCACCTCACGCGGACATCTTTGGACCATCATCCACAAGCCCTTTATTTTTCTTCCATGTATTTGGCATAGAAGCGTCCTCGGGCTGCCGCCCGTCAAGGACTGTAATTTTAGCTTTTATTTTATTTTTAACACATTGATTATCTTTTCTTTTTACCGCACCTTACGTGCACCTCTGGACCACTGTCCACAAAACGATTTCTTTTCTTGCATGTATTTGGCATATAAGTGCCCCCGGACTTGCACTCACATCGTATGTAGTTAAGTCCTCCACCGCAACACACACACACGCTCTCCTGACCTCTGTCCGAGAGCCACCTCGGTTTGCGTGCCTCTGTCGCACCGACTCGCAGGCCTCTGCCGTGATATATCCCACGTATGTATTGGTATGTTTGAGAGCCTTCTTCTCTATCCATACTGCGTGGATGACTTGTGGACCTCTATCCACCATGGGGCACCGCATGTGCCACCATCAGTTGACCACAATGGAGTTTTGTTTAAGCTCTTTTCTGACTCCTTAAAACAATGAAAAGATTACCGACCGCAACTGCTTCCTTTCCTGCTCGCTAAAGTATAGGAAAGGGAGTCTACATCGCCCCGTTTATGTCCTTTTACGGACCATGTAGACCATTTCATGAAAAGGACCTCCTTGGCACACTCAAGCCAAGACCGTTCCCCTCTGCATACCTTTGTGCTTTCTCGGGTAGAGGGGCCGTACTTTACGAAAAATCTCACCACCGGTTGTCATTAAGCTCTTTTCCAGCCGTCTCAACAAGAAAAGATTAGAGGAAATTTGGGGTCTAAAATGGGCCTTATAAGAAAATGCGCCAACAGTACATTTTTTGACTTGGAATTCAAGAACCAATAGAATTTCAATAAAATGAGTCAACCATAATGGTTGAATTGACATATTTGTCATAAAAGAAAATTATTTTTTTTGTTCATATTTTTGACATATCTCCCTGTGTCTTTACTCAAATTTCAAGAAAGAGAGCTTGTTCGATGCGGAATTTAATTCTGCATCCAACGAGTACTCACACTACATATTTTTGATGGACCTCGCTATCCCAAAAACAAGAAATACTTGAAAAACATCATGATGACATCATCATCACATTTTTTCAGGTATTTCTTGTTTTTGGGGTATCGGGGTCCATCAAAAGTATGCAGTGTGCATACTTGTTGGATGCGGAATTAAATTCCACATCCAACATGCTCTCCCACTCAGAATTTGAGTAAAAACACAGGGAGATATGTTAAAAATACGAACAAAAAAAATAGTTTTTTTCATTCTTCCTCCAAAATTAATAACTATTATTTTATTATTTTAACTGTTATTTTATTATTTTACCTGTTATTTTATTATTTTCCTTAGGAGGCCCATTTTAGACCTCAAATTTCCTCTAATGGATTTCCGAGCAAACTTGGCTTCGTTCATGCTCGTAAAAGTATTCGAATGACCGTCCAGTCAGTATAGGTTTAACCTTTTTCGGCCTGATTGGACTACCAACGGTAAAGAAGTCTCTCATCCCCTCCAGGATGGGTGAGCTCTCCTATGTATACTTTTATCCTTTTTTGGGCATATGAGACTACCAACGAAAAAGAGCCCCCACTAGAGTCTTCTTCGTGCTTTCAAACTCTCTAAAATTGAAAGCACCAACGAGCATTTACCTTCTCGGGCTCGCCCAAAATCCACAAGATCGTACCACAACGGTGTCCCTAGACACCACCCCATAGAAAATATTTTGGAAACATTCCCACATTGGGTCGCCTTTGTTTAGAGTACTCTACAATGTGTCTTCCTTGGATCCCATTACTATCAAAAGTGTCCACCTCCTCCAAGTATTTCCCATCTGTAGCGACATTCCCGGTATTACAGCTATAATCCTATTCCCATGAGTCAAGTTTCATTTGCTGCCTAGTCCGCCCTGCTATCATACTCTGAACAAAGGAAGTTTGAGTCTCCCACTCCCCCCCTGCCCCTGTTCAATTTTCCCTTCCCTCCCCTCCCCCCCAATTCAATGAGTCAGTCCATAGATTTCTTCACACCTTTCAGTTATCCCTTGCGCTCCTAGTCAAGGAAACATTATTGCCTTGACTAGGGGTAGGTCTCCCTCTGTCGACACCAACACACATATTCCAGAGGATAGACCCAGAGGTCCCTGTACCTTGGTTTCATTTACATCATTGATGAGTTCCTTGGACCACTTAAGAGGAGTCCTTAGTGCCTCTTGGGATGGTTAATTCTCACATGCTCGACTTCAACTCCATCATCGCACCGTTGAGATTCATACAGGGTTTTTTCCGCACAATATTTGGTCGAAGACCTTGGATGTCACCCGACTCTAGCACATTGGTGAGTCCGCTCGAGGGACCTAAACAGGTTATGTCCATTGTGACTTCCCGATTGTGTTGGAGACAGTGATCAGAAGCCCCAACAGTGCTTCGATATACCTTTATGATTGAACAGGCATACTTGTACCGTAGAGACTCTGACGCTCAATCAATGAGTCCACATAGCTATCTACCAGATCCAGTAGATCATCAGTCATGAAGATATAGCATTCCATGAGAATGCCATGGGTCCAATGTACCAGAGCAGTATTGTGTTCAGCCTCACATAGAGGCAACCAACATTGTAACATTAGTTGTATATGATCGACTCTTGTATTATAGAGCATAGATCAAATGATTCTTTTGACATTGTCACGAGCATGGGAATGCCCGCCTCTTCCATATACATGTCACACATTTACTATATCTCACCCATTGATGGGAACCAAATTAATACAAAACCAAAAGCCACCATGCCCCAGCCCTGGAAGCACCACCTCTCGACAGCAAATCCTATGATGTCCGTCAGCCATATATTGAGCTCCTGCCCTCACACATTAGGCGGTAATATGTTAACCCAAAAATCCCCACACAGCTCTCCATGGCCTACACCACCCAAGGACAACATCTCATAACACTCATTTCACTCCATAATACCTTCCATGACCTTCCATTTGACCCCCACACCTCCAAAAGAGCCCAAGGATGAAGAAAAGGGCTAAAAACCCCAAAAAAGAGCCCAAAATAGACGCCCAGGAGCTAAAGCCCTAAAAAAGGGGCTAAAACCCTGAAAGGGGCTAAAGTTAGGGAGGAAGGGGCTAAAGGCCCAAAAAAGGGGCTAAAGCCTTGACCAAGGGCTTAAAACCCTAAAACCCCTTGGAAAAACTATATAAGGAGGGTGGGGGGTAACTCTCAAAACACTCCTCATTTGCATATTGTTATGCTACACGTGGATGCTTTGAGACCTCTTGCTCTCAAACCACCCACTCTCCCTCTACTCCATTTCCATTTCTCCAAGCCATTGCTCCCCAACCAAGAGAGAGGAGCTCCCATGAGCTAGGGCATGGTGGCCCATTTCCACCTAAGTGAGGTATAGCTTCTTTTTATGCATTTTTATTTCCTTGTTTTGTTTTCTAACCAATATTTTCATTTGCAGGTTTTCCATTGACATTGTTTGCAGGTTGTTTTCACGGTAGTATAGGTTTATTTTGCATATTTTGGAGGCGGAACCCTAACCCACTGTGTGTAGAGGTGTTAACAAGGGCTGCATCTCCACATTTCTTTCTATTATTTTCTCTTAGATGTAGTTTACAATAGCTGCCATTTACTTGCCATAGCTTAGATTAGCTTAGTTTCAGTTTGTAGCTCTATTTTTACCATTTTACATTCCGTTTTTTACTGTTTTCTAAGGGTAGAAACCTACCCTTGTGCCCTATAGGCACAATGGAGCCATTTCTGCCCCTGTAGTGAGGAGAAATTCTCACTACAGCCGGTCATTGATGTAAACAATTAACAAATGAGAGGGAACCCAACAATGATGAAAATGGGACCCAATGTACCTAGTACATTCTAATAGGTGTGAATAGATGATCTTGAAGTCGAACACCTGAAGAATCCATCGAGTAGGAGACATTAAGGTATTCCCACTACCCAATAGAGAGGGAAACTGCCACTAATGACTGCAATCCACAAGGTATTGTCATAAAATCTAAATCTCATTCCCAAAGCAATATGTGTTGAAGTTGATGAGAAGATACTTGTTGGAAGGAAGGCATTAAGGCATCCTCCATCATCCAACACGAGGAAAATCAAGGACTAATTTGATTTGGAGCTGGGACAAAGTCTTGCAAAATGGACTGTCGAAAGCATGATGACACGGGATTGGCTGACATGTGAGGTCAAGGAAACTGTAGAATGGTTGAAATAGGTTTTATCCTTGAACAATGAACATGACGCTAAAGTGACGTAGACAACTTTGGACATAAAGGGACCAACGATACCAATATGCAATGTAGGAGACAGTGAAAAATTCTCCATATGATTGGAAGAGTAACTAACATGAGGAGTAAAAACTTTGAGATTAGGTTTAATCTTAAGGCAAAAAATAGAGCCCAAATGTTTGATAGACTCAAACTAGTGCTTTGTTGAAGGATGACTTGCTTCCATTATAGAAAAAAACATTGGATACCCTTCCCTTCTCTTTCTCTTTTTTAGGAACCTTCTTCTTTTTTTAACGAGCTTGAAAAAGAAATAAAGCATGCTTGATAGTACACTGATTCCTGGATTTTACAAGCCCGAATTAGTGAATGCTTGCTGATATTTTCACATTTTGAGAGTCTAAAAACACCAACGAAGACTCTAGGGGGATTATTTTTCATGAAGTTAGTCTCCAAGGTCTGAAAAAGTATAAAACAATACAACAGAGAACACTCTTAGCTCAGGAGAACTAAGGTATTCCTTTTTCATAGTTAGTCCATTAGGTCCAAAAAAGGGGTAAACTATCACCAGACAAACGCTCCTTAAATACCAAGCAATAATATTTAGTTTAACGAGTGTGAAGGAAGGCAAGGTCGCTCATGTTGTTCCATTGATTTACAAGTATGGGACAATAAACAATAAAATCAACGCCATTTTCCTAAAGTTTAGCGAGCACGATAATAACATGAAAAGCACTTGGAATATTTTTCATGGTTTAAACTAGAGCACAAAAAAAAGAAGTCATCTCAACAGGTTCCTTTTTTATAAGTTTAGTCTCCCAACCCCGAAAAAGGGATAAACCTATACCTAGGAATACTCTTCTAGTCATAGTGAACTAGAGTATTCCTTTTTCATAAGTAATCCACATGGTTTGGAAAAGAGTTAAACTTATACTGATGTGGATGTTCCTTCACGTCCTTTAAAGATTTGGAAGTGAACAAGTTGACTCGATAATCTTGTCAATTTTAAGGAGTCTAACAACATCTTAAAGAAAAATCCATATACCTTTCCCATAAAGGTTTATTGAACCAAGAAAAGTAAACTCGTGGCCTCCTTCGCTTTTTAACGATCTCGAAGGAGAGTTGGAAGAATAATCATAATGGGAGGAAACAAGTGTCAGGGGCATGCAGAACTAGTTACAAGAATAAGGACTAGATCTATGCATAGTGGAAGGAACATGAGCAAGATAATGACACTTGGGGGGCGTCTCCTCAAGGAAAAAGGTGTTAAGTTGCAATGGAAAAGTGATAGAGGGCTGAGCAAAGATGAGAGAAAATATGAGGGCTTATATAATGAGCTAAAAGAATGGAATCCAACATACTAGCTCATAAGCGTGAGCAGGGCATATGCAAATGCAATTACAACTTTAACATAAAAAATGAGATAAGTAAGCAGTTGTGAATCCAATTAAGAATCATACAATATTACCAAGATCATATTCAAAAGAAAATATCCGATAAAGGTTACTTTTGTAGAAACATTTTCAAATTCGTTATCTTCAACAAGAGGCATAGTTAAGGCAGAGCTAACGAAGGAAGACATTATAGCGCAAAGTCCCAAGGATTTACAATCAACAATATCAACCTCAAGAGGAAAGCTAAAGTTGACATAAGTGATGGAGTTTACAGGAATATACTCAACATTATGGGAGTATGTTGGAGCAGGGCCCTGTAGCTACAGGAAAAGCTGCTATTTTTGGAGGAAAGAGAGTTTTAGCGATAAAGGTATGACGTCGTAGCGGTCGGTACAAGAAAGTCAAAGGAAAAGAGTACTTGAAGCAGCCGAGAAGAGAGCTCAACCAATGCATTCAAGGCAGTGGCGACGACAGGAGGACTAAGCTACCCTCATAAATGGAAAAGGAGCAACGAGCCAAGGTATTAAAGACAAAGGATAGAAGGGGAGCAACCAAGAAAGCAGCGCCCATATCTACGATCAGCGCCGAAAATCACAGAAGACTGCAGGAAGCTGCAGTGTGATAAGTAAGCAGCACTTCAAAGTACAAATAAGCTGATTGTCACAGTTAGGGTTTTGGGTTACTGTTGGGATAGGCCCATAGTGTTGTATCATGGTGAGACCTTCGGGCCACCTATTTAAGCATGTATTTTGTATTATGAAGGGTTGGTTGTAGATAGTCAGCTAGCTAGATAGTTAGTCGGTTGTATCTAGTTGTCATCAGTATTGTAAAACCTTCAGAAAGAGTCGAGCTCTGGTTCTGTTGTTAAGTCTATAGATATCTTATTGTAACCAGTGGCCGGCTCCTTGAGCATGAATGTAACAATCCCCAGGGATTGAGAGAGAGCGATAGGAAGAGATCTAAGAGAGAAGGGCTCCTAGCCGTGTGCGTGGAGTTTCCCAGAAGATCTCAGGATATATTATAGGAGAAGGCATTATAGGAAGAGAAGAGATCTAAGAGAGAAGGGTTCCTGGCTCTCTGCATGGAGTTTCCCAGAAGATCTCAGGATATATTGTAGAATAAATCATTATAGGAAGAGAAGAGATCTAAGAGAGAAGGGCTCTCGGCTGTGTGCATGGAGTTTCCCAAAAGATCTCAGGATATATTGTAGAAGAAAGCATTATAGGAAGAGAAGAGATCTAAGAGAGAAGGGCTCCCAGCTGTGTGCGTGGAGTTTCCCAGAATATCTCAGGATATATTGTAGAAGAAAGCATTATAGGAAGAGAAGAGATCTAAGAGAGAAGGGATCCCAGCTGTGTGCATGGAGTTTCCTAGAAGATCTTAGGATATATTGTAGAAGAAAACATTATAGGAAGAGAAGAGATCTAAGAGAGAAGGGCTCCAGCTGTGTGAGTGGAGTTTCCCAGAAGATCTCAAGCTGCATAAGAGGTTGCAACGGAACTGTGTATACTCTCTCAATATATAATACAAACACAGTTCCCGTGGATGTAGCTTCCCCCCTGGAGGTGAACCACATAAAATCCATGTGTTGTGCGACTGTTTCATGTGATTGTGCTCTACTTATTTGCTATCTGTTATCCGTTACATGAACTTTGCTTATTAGTTAATGAATGTATGTATGCTATCTATCAGATTACAGTAACATAGAAGGTTAAATGCGAGTTTAATGTGTTAAGTGTTCGGTATATGAATTACCAGTGCATGAGTCACGACAGCTAATAGTTATAGTGTTAGTGACTTCTTTATATTCAGTTCAACGAGTTGAGCATAGTTGATGTTAAGTGTGTTAGACTGTAGAAGCTTAAGTGAAGTTGTTTAACACCCCCATGAAGGTTAATGAGCTACTATACCCAGGGAGAAAGCCTCTGAAACTTAGAAAGTTGATGAACATATTGAGTCTTGCTCTAGGAAATATCACAGCGTAGAAAGGCGATATCGCACTGTCGGAGGAGCTGCGGTGTGAGATATCACAGGTTAAGAGTTGAGCAGAAGAGGAAGTTGCACATCGTCCTAGAAGCTGCGATGGACAAGAGTCAGTCCCATAGTAGAATCAGCTAGGAGGAGAGAAACAACCCTTACTGATAGATTCCACTGGTTAAGTAGAGTCAAGAGAACCTAGGATGCTACAGAACCTGGTTGAGGAAACCTGATTCTTCAGCCAACCCATTTAGGATCACTTCGGGTGAGACTTCAGGCCGTTCTGCGGTATGTCGCCGAAAGGGCCAGTGAGCTAGGGGTTTTGTTGGTACAATACAGTAAACTCGGGTCAACCCAGAGAAGAACCAACAAATGGTTCCGTCGCCATTTTTGAACAAATTCAAGGGTTGATGTTCTATTGGCATCCTACTAAAGAATAACTTAACCAGTGGATTGAGTCTAAGGAAAGAGAATTTGCTGCGAAAGAAAACAAGAGTCCTAGGCTAAGTACAGAGGACTGGTTATAGAAACATATCTTCAAAGACCTGCATGGGATATTTTTTGTAACCTATGCAAATGAGTTGTACGATTGGTTGTCAAATTTGAATGATAAGCATGTATTCAAGAAGAAAAGGAACATTGTCTGGACACCGGAGCTGATTCACACCGTGAAGAGCATAGATAATCCCATTTCATGGGCAGTAAACTTCTGGCTTGTGAGTTTGCTGGAAGGTTTCATTACAGAATTTGCAGTTGATCAAAGAAAGAGTTTCAGTGAAGCAGAAAGGTACTTCTTCAAAGGATATCGCGGTAAGTACTTGAACTCTTTAAACTTGTCCCTTAAGATGTTATTGTATGAAAAAGGAGTACTGGATATATTCTCAGATGAATAAGTTAAGTAAGTGTAATGTCACAAGAGTTTGAGAGTGATTCTGAAGAAATTGGATGTACACGTAGCGGTAAGAGATATAAAGTAGATTTCAGATCTTCCTTCTTTGAAGATAGTTCAGACAGTACTAGAGAACAGAGTCAAAGTAATAGAGAAAGAACAACAGGGGGTATCCCTTACCACCCTTATACCCCACATAAACCGACCGTGATTCAGAATAATCCCGCAGGAACTCCATCTAGTAGTTCACACACAATACATACTACCTCTACACCAACTACATTTACACTGCCAAGTGGTAGTAATACAGCAAATCAGAATCCACCTCGTAGAAACAGAATGGGGGATGACATGAAATTACCTACCTTTAGGGGTACAGGGGCAGAAGACCTAGAATAAAATTGGTTCCTATGTGAAGTTGTATGGACCATTAAGTAGATCCAGGATGACAAGATTAAGCTTATCCAGTTGGCCACTACACTTAGAGAAAGAGCTTTAACATGGTATATGAAGTATACATCAGCGCAGAATAGAACACTCATAGTGGTCAGGACCACAATGATTAAGGAATTTAAGAAACCCAAGTCTGAGTCACAATGTATCACAGAACTCAAAGACATTAAACAGTTACCCATAGAGTCAGTATGAGATTTCGATCAGAAATTTAAAGCTCTTATAGACCAAGTTAGTTTTGAGTTTGTGCCGGAGCAGCATAAGGAATGGTTCATCGCAGCACTGCTCCCTCATATCAGGCTTCCACTAATGCAACAGGAACTCCATACGCAGGATGATGCATTGGAGATGGCAATGAAACTAGAGGCTTCACCTTTAGTTGAGACTAGTTCAGGTATGACAAACTTACAGAATCAGCTAGCCAATCTCACTCTACAGCTACATGAGATTAAGAAAGGAAAAGAGATTGAATAAGAATTATGGTGTACAAAGTGTAAAGGACATGGCCATACCAAAGATAACTGTCCAGTATTTGTTTAGTATCTAGCAAGTGGGGCTCCTAACCCCTTAGTACAGAATCAATGGCCATGGTGTGAAATCTGTAGAACAAAAGGACATAAACCACAAGAATGCCCTTTACTTCAGAAGTATGTACAAACCCCTAAGAATTTATAGTGTAACTTCTGTAAGTCAGTAGGACATGATGAAAATAATTGTAGAGCTTATGATCTCATGATAGAGAGAAAACATGACTTCTACAGAGTCTAGTTAGAGACATTAGGATTAGTTGTAGGACCACAACATGAACCGGCTCATGATGACCATGGTGGAGGATTCAGAGGATGAGGCCATGGTGGAGGATTTTTCAGACAGGAGACCTAGTGCTCCTTTATGACAGCAAGTTTGTTAAGTTCCAAGGGAAGTTCAAGAGAAATTGGTTGGGGCCATATCAGATTTAGCAAGTTACAGAAGGAGGTGCCGTTCAGCTCAGTAAACTGAACAAGGAACTTGTTCCTACTTTGATTAATGGTAGTAGGCTTAAGCTTTATAGTGATATCCACACCACCTCCCAGCCCTAACTCAGAGAACTAAGTGGTGCAGATGTCCAGTGTATTTGAAAGGAGGCATCGCACCCATAACTAGTCTACACCAGGTGAAAAAGTTCTAAGTAGGAGGAATCACAGCAGAAAAGTTTATTTTGCGCAAGTCATAGGATGCTTGCGGAGTTTTTGAACGTTGTGGAGTTTCACGCCAAATTTTTGGTCTAGGACAATGCGATGTGACATCGTAGCGAGGTGATGTTCCTCGTGCTATAAAGATGATTTTGAAAGGGAAAGAGGGCCAGTCACTTCTCCTTCTGACAAGAAATTAATCTAGATATGATAGGTATACGTTGCCCTAGATTTGGAAACAGTACAACGATTGTCCTAGATTTGGTAAATCTTGGTCGAGACAGCCGCTTGCACACAATTTTCGAGGGAGATTTGATCGGATTTTTAGCAATTAATGAGGTTTGGGACGATGGGTGTTGTCTTGTCCATGCAATAAATACCGCCAACGGGTCTAGCCTAAGCGACCGTTGCTTCAGAGATTATAGCCTTCACTATAAATACACAGATCATTCAAACAGAAGGGTTACTTTTGCAATTTCTGATAGTTATAGAGCAGTTTGTAGAGTTTTCCCTGTGTAGAGATACTCTAGTTACAGAGTGCTGGTTTCCCCATTTTCATAGCCATTACCAGTCCAGAGTATTGCACCAGGCGGTTTATGTTCGAGAAGGAACCTTTAGAAGATGTTGTGCGACGATTCCAGCGTGGTGGCCTTGAGTCCGCTATGACGCCGCCGCCCAGGGTTGTGAAATTAGGTGCACCACAGGTCAGGTAGACGACAAGGATGAAGAGCCAAGCTCAGGTGGTAGAAGAGTCCAGCTCAGAGCACAAAGAAGAAGTGCATATGGCAATAGTATACATTATGCCACGAGTCGAGGACGCACTGGAGGTAACCATTCCCAAGGGTGCTAAGTTTCCTGTTCCGCTACTGCCAATTGATCCTCGTGTAAAGGAGGATGGAGAACTGTTAGGATATGTCCCTTTTCTCAAATTACAGACTATAACCTTGGAGACAGTAAGACATATCCTTAGTTTCAGCCAGATCAGTATCTTATGGTTCAGAGGAACCCGAGGACCAAATTCAGCATGCAGACAAAGGCTTGTTCTCGGAATGGAATTCATGGTTTGTATAGTTTTCATATGGAAGGATCCAGACTGAATGAAATGTTTGAGAAGGTTGGAAGATACAGATTTATATTTTCCTTGTGATACGAGTTCTAACCCAGATAAAGAGGAAAGGATATCTGCGGAAAGGTCTAAGAGATCCCATGAAGCTAAGGATTCTCATTCTTATAGGGATGGTAGAGAAATATTGGAGGCTGTTAATAGGGCTAGGAGTTCTCGTGATACCAGGGATTTGAATCCTTCTGATGAAGAAATGGATGGTAGGTCTCACAAGCAATGAGAGTAAGAGCATGACAATGAGGGAAGGAAAGATAAGAGAGACCTATGAACTAAGTTTATAGAAGACGATGCCAAAGATGATAGAAAGCACAAAGGATAAAATTTGATGGGAAGATGGAGGAAGACCACAAGGCGCAGATTGCTGAGCTTGAGGCTTGAGCACCAGGCACACCTGAGGCAGAAAAGGAAGTAAGGGCACAGGCCTTTAGACTCACTTCAACACAGATGAAATGTCGCATAGATGATGCAGCGTCATTGCTAGCTGATGCGACAAAGACATGGTCGAAGCTAGAAGAGCTCCCAGCTAGACTGGATTTGCAGCAGAGCATCTAGAACATAGAGAATGCAATAGCAGCAATAAAGGAAGAAGTCAAGAGCTTAGGAGCTCTTGCAAAGATGAAGAATATGATAGAGATGAACCAGTTGCAACAGGAAGCGCAACGGTTGCGAGAAAAAAGAGATACAGTTCAATAATATCCTTCAACCTATCAGGAACAAATCGCAGAGCTGGTCGATGTGGTTGAGCAAAAGGTCAAGGAGTTCACTGCAAGCAAAAGTGAAATTGATAGCACAGAAGACCCCCTGATTATTCAAGTTATGCTCGAAGCGGCACAAGACTGTGTCGAAACTATGGAAAAAGATGTCGCAGGACTCAAGGAGAGATTCACAAGGACTTCGCAGGAAGCCAAGGAGAAGCTACAGCAAGAGAAGCCAGCTATTAGTGGCTCGGGGACGAGCCACAAGTAAGTGTTAGGGGACTGTTGGAGCAGGGCCCCACAGCTACAGGAAAAGCTACTATTTTTGGAGGAAAGACAATTTTAGCGATAAAGGTACGATGCCGTAGCGGTCGGTACAAGAAAGTCAAAGGAAAAGAGTACTTGAAGAGGCTGAGAAGAGAGCTCAACCAGTACATTCAAGGCAGCGACGACGATAGGAGGGATCAGCTACCCTCATAAATGGAAAAGGAGCAATGGGTCGAGGCATTAAAGACAAAGGACAAAAGGGGAGCAACCGAGGAAGCGATGCCCATATCTACGATCAACGCCAAAAATCACGGAAGACTGCAGGAAGCTGCAGTGTGATTAGTAAGCGGCAGTTCAAAGTACAGATAGGCTGACTGTCACAGTTAGGGTTTTGGGTTACTGTTGGGATAGGCCCACAGTGTTGTATCACGGTGAGACCTTCGGGCCACCTATTTAAGCATGTATTTTAAATTATGAGGGGTTGGTTGTAGATAGTCAGCTATCTAGATAGTTAGTCGGTTGTCTCTAGTTGTCATCAGTATTGTAAAACCTTGAGAAAGAGTCGAGCTCTGGTTCTATTTTTAAGTCTGTAGATAGCTTGCTGTAACCAGTGGACGGCTCCTTGAGCATGAATGTAAAAATCCGCAAGGATTGAGAGAGAGAGAGAGAGGAAGAGATCTAAGAGAGAAGGGCTCCCGGCTGTGTGCATGGAGTTTCCCAGAAGATCTCAGGATATGTTGTAGAAGAAATCATTATAGGAAGAGAAGAGAACTAAGAGAGAAGGGCTCCCGGCTGTGTGTGTGGAGTTTCCCAGAATATCTTAGGATACATTGTAGAAGAAAGCATTATAGGAAGAGAAGATATCTAAGAGAGAAGGGCTCCCGACTGCGTGCGTGGAGTTTCCCAGAAGATATCAGGATATATTGTAGAAGAAAGCATTATAGGAAGAGAAGAGATCTAAGAGAGAAGGGCTCCTAGCTGTGTGCGTGGAGTTTCCCAGAAGATCTCAGGATATATTGTAGAAGAAAGCATTATAGGAAGAGAAGAGATCTAAGAGAGAAGGGCTCCCGGCTGTGTGCATGGAGTTTCCCTAAAGATCTCAGGATATATTGTAGAATAAAGCATTATAGGAAGAGAAGAGATCTAAGAGAGAAGGGCTCCAGCTGTGTGCGTGGAGTTTGCCAGAAGATCTCAAGCTACATAAGAGGTTGCAGCAGAACTGTGTATACTCTCTCAGGATATAATACAAACATAGTTCCCGTGGATTTAGCTTCCCCCATGGAGGTGAACCACGTAAAATCCGTGTGTTGTGCGACTGTTTCATGTGATTGTGCTCTACTTATTTGCTATCTGTTATCCGTTACATGAAATTTGCTTATCAGTTAATGAATGTATGTATGCTATCTATCAGATTACAGTAACATAGAAGGTTAAATGCGAGTTGAATGTGTTAAGTATTCTGTATATGAGTTACCAGTGCTTGAGTAACGACAGCTAACAATTACAGTGTCAGTGAATTCTTTATATTCAGTTCAGTGAGTTGAGCATAGTTGATGTTAAGTGTGTTAGACTGTAGAAGCTTAAGTGAAGTTGTTTAACACCCCCATGAAGGTTAACTGAGCTACTATACCCAGGGAGAAAGCCTCTGAAACTTAGAGAGTTGATGAGCATATTGAGTCTTGCTATAGGAAATATCACAGCGTAGAAAGGCGATATCGCACTGTCGGAGGAGCTGCGGTGTGAGATATCGCAGGTTAAGAGTTGAGTTGAAGAGGAAGTTGCACATCGTCCTAGAAGCTGCGATGCGACAAGAGTCAGTCCCATAGCAAAATCAGCTAGGAGGAGAGAAACAGCCCTTGCTGATAGATTCCACTAGTTAAGTAGATTCAAGAGAACCTAGGATGCTACAGAACCTGGCTAAGGAAACCTGATTCTTCAGCCAACCCATTTAGGATCACTTCGGGTGAGACTTCAGTCCGTTCTATGGTCTGTCGCTGAAAGGGCCAGTGAGCTAGGGGTTTTGTTGGTACAATATAGTAAACCTGGGTCAACCTAGAGAAGAACCAACAAAGTAAAAAAAATTCTACAAGCAGAAACAAACTCATCAATATTACTGACTTGCTGCTCAATGGGAGAGTCCAAAGACTCAAAAGTACCAATGTCTGAGGATTGATCATCAGAAAGAACATAATCAAAAGTAAAGTCAGGTTGGATCTAACCACAACTCGGTAAACATCCAAAAGAATGACAAACTATATGATAGACTCTAAGAAAACTTCATCTAAAGGAAGAATATCATCCTAGATGGAATACCTGTTTGAATATTTAGTTGGATCAGTGGGGTGGAGAGGGGGCTCCGATGTCCCCATTGGATGGATCACCTGGTCAACTGTCAGGACTGATTCCCAAGAATTTAAGAACAAATAAAAACATTTCTTCTCAATAGAAATTGGACATGAGGGATATGAGGCCACATAATTCACCTATAGTGGGGTAGTGTCTACCGAAACACTCGAATTGACAAAGGATAGACTTGGTATAAAGTTGGGTAATGAGAAGGATCAACAAATTCCAGCTGATTAATAGTGACAATATTTCATTGTGAGGAAAACATATCACAAAAAAGAGTGTAGACACCACAAAATTCATAGAATATACATAATCACACATAAGGAGTATATTGAAGTCCAAGGGGTCCTCTATAACCATAAAAGTGATTAAGACAATCTTCCCACCTAAAGTAACAATTGTTTGAGAAAGAATCCCAAAGTTTGACTAGGTCCTCTATCAAATTCCAATGAGTGATTAATAATCGACATGAGGATGGGATATCCCATACCTCTCCAATAATGTGTGGAGAAAATAATAACATAGGCTTCTTCATCTACAATACAACGAGCAACCATGTAGTGTTTAACTTAGATATTTATTTGAAAATGTGCAACAGAAGGAAGGCGTGACTTAGCTAGACTATTCCAATCAAAGGAATCAATCTAAGGGCTTATCCAGGGTTCATTCGAATTGAATTCAATGCCCCCCTGTTTAGAAAGTTTTGAACTAGAAGTGAGGAAAACGTGACTAGCAGACAACTCACTTTCCAAAGGAAGAGTGGGATTGATCTAAGATTGAATTGATTCAACCACTTGATCACCAAAGTTTGAATATGTTGTTGAGAAGTCACCATTTGTTAAGGAGTAGAATATCATTGATACAGAACACACACTTTGTACTTCCACAATAGCAGGGTATAGGTGAGTAGAGTGATCTCCCTTGCAAATATTACAAGGCAACTTAGGCTTCCTCCTATACATTTTGGTTTCTCAAAAGTGTCAACATGACTTGGATTGGTTGACTGTTTTCCCCCAACATGATCTACTAAGGATGGACGGATGCCCCTAGCATGACTCACAAAGGTTGAGTGACTGGCCCCAATATGACTCATGGAGGCTGGGTGACTGGTCCCAACATGACTCACATAGGGTGGGTGACTAGACCCTTTGTTTCACATCTTATTCCTATTCTTCCTCCTTCTATTCCTTTTAGACCTTTGGTTACTAGTATCAAGACTTTCACCATATGAGGTAGAAGGAGGAGGAGACAATGTTACTAGTGAAGGGCGGACAAGGTTTTGATTCCCTTGATATAAGGTGCTTTCTTGAGAAGCATCAGGAGCATTTGATACAACCGAAGTGGAAAAAAACTAAACTGGTAGCCCAAGTGTAAATACATGAAGACTCAGAGTGGCCATCAATGGAATGCCAACATTCCCAGCAAAAGGAAAAGCACAAGAATCCCCTTGCATAGGGGTCCCTTGGTTGGTGGGATATTAGCCATAGTTTCTGACTCAAAAAGAAAGAAATATTTGAGGCTGAAGAGAAACAAACAACACATAGAGCACACCACTAGAAAGAGTCTTAACTATCCAAACCAGGAAAATAGAGGTACCTCCAAAGGCAAGTCTTTGATGATGAGGTCCTAGGACTAACTAGTGAATGGAGAAGGAAAATTACTTGAGGTCCACAATACAACTCCTTGGGTCCAAGCGCTTGAATCACCAAACTTCTTTCCAAAATTGTATGTTAGGTATTTCCTCTCGAGCCTGCCCTAGGTATAGTGGAAATAACCATCGGCCATAACCTGTTTAAGAGACCTAAAGGTCAATATAATATGGTTACCAAGATTTCAAAGAGGGTCCAGAGGAATAGTCGTTAGTCCATTCGATATGCATGGGCATGGTAGCTAAGCCCGAAACTAAAACAACACCGACACTACATGAGGACGAAAGGTGATACTGAATGAGTCCCGATACACACACAACCTCTGGTGTATGCTCAATTGAGTGTCAGAGGGGGTATATCCTAAACTCAACCTTGCACAACCTCATGCTTAACTCTTTCATGAGAGGAGATTTTCGATTCACCTTTTGCAAACTTAGGTTTCTTGAATATTGACCACTATGTTTGAGTTTAATTGCTTTGGATAGTTTACAACTGACCCTTAATCCAAATCACTAGCCTAAACTAGTGGGCGTTGTCCCTAGAAAAATAAATGTTACTAATATATTTTCATATTAAACGTTCTTTTTAAAGGGATGCGATTACTCAACAAGTAGCAGACGTGAAACTAATGATGTTTTTGACTTGAAAGGGTAAACAACATGGAAAATGCAAAAAGAGATTCAAAATACAAATCTTTTGCTTTTCTTTTTCTTTTCAAAACTAAAAATGCAGGCCACAAATGATATATTTCCTTTTTATTTTTAAAAAAAAATGCATATGCATGTGCAACTATAACTAAGCTAGTATCCTTAGACAGATACAAAAGAAAAAAATATTTGTTTTTTTTTCCAAGAAAGAAAAGAAAAAACAAATTGCAAACAAGTAAGATCAATCTGATATGAAAACAGACTGATTTAAATATCTACACTAACCTACCAAGTCAAAACCCTAGACTAACTAAAGGATTGATCACACCCTACTTGGAAAGAATACTTGAAACAATAAGCAAGTTAAACCTCCTTGGTATAAGTTCCTTAACAAATAAGAATGTAAAAGGATCAAGAAAATACCTTTCAAGAGTTTAGATGACTCACAAACAATGTATGTGTACTAACAAAGGTTGCTCAAAGTACCATGGAAACCAAAGATATACCAATCATGGAGATCAAGCACAAAGTTCATCACAAGCACAAATGTTTCAAGAAGGTATCCTAAACATTAGATTGAGGTCAATCATAAGACAAGACATCACTTCCAAGTGGTCGTACACAGACCTGGGAACAACAAGGACTCTAAAGAATGCAATCAAAACCCTCCCAAACAGTCCTGAAAGTGAAAAAATCACCTACAAGAGGGACATGCTAGTGAAACATGTGCACAACAGCATGTAAAAGGATATTGGAAGAACTCTACAGTAGCACGCATGAGGAGAAAACAATTTTTTTATACACTAGCACAAGTTTGTGGGTACCGAAAGGTCCCCAAAAGGTAAATCCAAATCCCAAAATGACAAGGGAAGTGTCTAAAAAGACACGATGACTATTCCTCACCTGAAATCAAGACTCAAACCTTCAAATATATCCCTAGTGGATTCACCATTTTTGTTATTAGGGAAATTGTTCCTATGGTTGGGGTGATACCACCAACATACTAGGGTTAAAAAACATACATATAAAGCTCTGCAAACACAATAAATAAGAAAACATTTAAGGGTTCAAGAGGGTTTGTACCTAACAAACATAAGGTTGATCCAAACCTCTCCTTAAGTCCTCTTCTTTCTCTCAAATCAAAACCACTTCAAGACCTTCCTCAAACCAATTTGACTACATATAAAAGATTGATATTCAAAAGAACATAAAGCATTGATGCCATAAACATCAAATAAGTAATAAAAAATGAGATATACATATACATAGTGATTTGGAAAGGGAAGAATGTCTAATATTTTATTAATGTTATCAAGATTTCTCAATCAGTGCAGACATTGCTTGTTCCTCTGCAATGTAATTCACAACTACAGAAAAAAAAAGACACAGAAACATATCCTTTCCTTGAATAATTAAATCAAATAACATGAAAGACAATGTATGTCAACTTTAGATCCGCTTGTCTTCTTTCCAAAAGTCCTTTCAATGCTTCAGTACCTGCAAAATAGATAACAAGACAAACAAAAGGGATGAGAGCATCATGATAAATTGACTATTCATATTGGTGATCAAGGAATCCAATAATATCTAATTACAATCAATACAATCAAATATAGGAAAGGGAAATGTATTTGTATTAATATATGGTGAGAAATAAGTACAGCCAAAAATCCTTGATGTTGATGGCTTCTATCTCAACAAGAATGTCTACAATATCCTAAGACTATGAACACCTCTCCAACCACAAGCTAACTCTACTTTGCCTCTGATTCAGACTTCAAAATAGCAGCATAAGGGTGCTTTTCCTGGCATCCTCCACTCTCCTCATGAAGGCTTCATTTATAGGCCTAGAAATCAAGAGATGAATTGGAAAAAGGATAGAATGAGATCCCTATAGGTGAGGAAGGCGAATGCCACCTCTCCCATGTCTTTTAACCTCAGATACAGAACACAACCACCAAACATACAATGTGGATCCATGTCATGACTCTAAATGATCTCCAAATGCAACCTGAGCATAGGAAATGGGAAATACTAACCACTTAGGGTCTTCATTCCGATCCCTAAACGATAGTATCTAACCATGTGATTACAATGTCTTGACGTCGAACATGGTAGAAACCACTTGATTACTGGCCAATGATGTAAACTATTAACAAGTGCGAGGGAAATCACCATTGATGTCAATGATCCCCAAGGTATCTAAGTACATTCTCTCAAGTGTGAATAAAATTTTTTGATGTCGAACACTTGATAGAATTTTCCAATCAGAGGTCATTAATAAAAACCTACTATTGAAAATGAGAAAAGCTACCATTGAGGCATGCAAGCTTCAAGGTACTTTCTAGGTTTCTAGGTCTAATTCCTGGATAATGATTTGAATTCGACATGAATAGACTTGTCACAGGAGGGCCATGATGATTCCCACATTAGTGACACAAAACTAGGAACAAAAATTGATTTGAAGTAACGGGACTGACTGTCAAGGACAAGTGAAGTTATCGAGGAGGTATTTTTCTAGGAGAGACATTCTTTGAACAATTTGATGACATGACACATGAATTGGAAGCTCTGACTTAACGAGAATAGAACCAGGTGTAATGCAAGGAATACGACAAATAATTCTTTGAATTGACTCAAAGGAGTGAGGTGACTCACAAAAGTGGATCGACTCAGAGACAAGTTGAAAACCCAATTGTTCAGATATGAAAATGCAGACATGTGCCATGTTCAAAGGTGGACTGTAGATTACTGCAATAAAAAAAATGAAAACCATTCCCCTTTCCTTTAATTTCCCCTCCTCGAAAGATGAGTGCCTCTTTTCATTTTTATGAGTCCAAAGAGGGTATCAAACACTCGTTAAAGCTCATCAAATGACGAGTCCATTCTCATATTTTTCACGAACCTGAGAAAGGAGGGTTCATTCCAAAATAGGATCTTTCATCATTTTGTTTTATGAGTCTGATGAAAGCAAACTCATTTGTTGTTTGATGTTTAGAGAGTCTGAAATGACTAAGAAGACTCCAAAAGGTCCTTTCGTAAATAAGGCCAGTTGGTTCGAAAAAGAGATAACCTACCCCCGATTAGTCTACCGTTCTGATTCTTTTACAAGCGTGAACGTAACAAGTTCACTTGGAAATATTTTTTTGTTTTGAGGAGATTGAAAAGAGATTAAATATAAAACCCGAATAGGTTCCTTTTTCATAATCCACTTTTAATGAGTCTGAAAAAGTGAAAAAGTAGACTCGACACCTTTCTACTGGAATTTTCATGAGCATGTAAAAAGTGTAGAATGACGCTTAGTATTTTTCAGTTTTTCTCTAAGCTCGAAAAATAAGAAAAATAGCTTTCATGGTCGCCATCACCCAATATTTACCTGGAAAAACTCAAAAAACACCATTAAAAGCCATTTTTCCAAAACTATAGAAAGTAAAAAAAAAACCCACTTTTACCAAAATAATTTGGATTTCAAAATTAAATAAATTATAATGCATTTTTGAAAACTCCAAATATTCTATAAATAGAAAGGGTAGGTAATATATTTTTACCATTTTTTTTTTACCATTAGTGAGTTTTTTTAGTTAGATTTGATAGAAAGAGTTCCCTCTGGTGTTTTTGCGAGGGTGCTTCACTCCATTTTTTCTTCATTCTCCTTAGAAGAGGTAAGCCTTTGATTCCTTCCTCTTCTATGTTCAACAAATATCATTTTACTTTTTTTGCATTGTTTAAATTCGTGTTCTTAAAATGATGTGTGACTGTTTAAAAGCAAGATAGATGATAGATTTATCGTTTGAAATGGTTGCGTAGGGGATTAACCATCCCAATAGGGGTTTTTAATCATGTTAGAGGGAAACTTTTTTCTCCCCGTAGGGTTTTTGGCCATCGGGCAGAGCTCCTGACGACGCTCTGTCAAGCTGGGACAGAGGCGCCGTAGGTGATCTATCCACAACTGACAGGCAGTCGACCCTCTATGAGCCATAGGAAGCAGCGCCGTGGTGCTCTATGGGAAAAACGTAGTAGCGCCGCTGCAGGGACAAATAAAAAACCAAAACCCTAATTCACCAAAAAAACAAGCTTTCCATGTTTTCTTCTTGCTTTCACAATTTTCCATTTTATATACTTTTCCTCCTTTTAGCCATGATATGTTTTCTAATTAAAATTTTTATGTGTTACAGGTACATCATGGTGATTTGGAAGGAAAGGGAACATGAAGTTCCAGACAACTAGGTTGCTAATGATCCATCCACTATTGAGGCTCTACGAAACTGCAGGCTTCTAAAGTATTTCCGGGTACCTGGAATGAAAGCACATATTTGATTGCTAGAGTATATCATAGATATGTGGGATCCTGACTAGGAGCATTTTGTGGTGGGAGTCCATATCCTACCTATAGAGGTTGAGGATATCTATTTTCTGACTGGTTTGTCTATGAGGGGAAGCCCAATAGTTCTATCTGGAGCACGAGGAGGGGAGACCTCCTTGGATGATATTATTGATCAAAATTGCTCACTAGGAATAGAGTCCTAGTGTGGGAAGCTACAGATCAAGTCTCTAGTAGATCTTCCCTTGAGGATAGTGTTGTATACTATCGGCAAGGTGGCAGGAACTAGGGCTTCCCGCCTTACCAGCAGATCACATATGCTATATGCTTTGCAGTGCATGGAGCCCACAATATTCAATTGGTGTGAAGGCATGTTAGTGTGTCTAAAGAACCAATTAAACAAGTGCAAAAGAGGAACGTTGAGGCAATTTGGCTATGGACCAGTGGTAGTGTCCTTTATCTTACATCAGGTACCTCACATGAGACCACAGGTAACCATTACCAGACTTGATCCTAAGGATCCGAGGATGCTTGCATGGGTTACAGCCATGCATCACCTTGGAGGTGGAGGGCCCAAAGTTAGCTATAGATCTGGCTTCTTTCGCTGGTTGAGAAACCAGTTACTTATGGTGGAGGATTATGCCTATGAAGGGGTAGAATTCCATGATGACCCAAAGCTGGCTCTACCTGAGGGAGAAGTATGGGATGACCAAGGTAAGAAAAGGAATAATCCACTTGTGTTTTTAATTTTTGTATTTTATTTCATGTTTATTTTGTAGTACTGAGATAAAAATATTTTCATGCAGACATTGGATCTATCCGTCCAATAGGGATGTCGCCTATTTTTAGGCGAGCAAGTACCAGGGATATGATTCTATACCACTCCGAAGCTGATGAAGAGCTCAGAGATCTCGAGGAGAACCTACAAGACTTGACTGTGGGCATCCTTGAGATGACTACTGACGAGGTACCTAGGCATTATCAGCGCCATACTGCAGGTGTCTCTGGATAGTTCTCTAGGCTACTTCGCAGAGTGGCCCAAGCCATTGCATGCTACCATGAGCATCACGAGGATTAGTCTGCCTTAATTTTCCCTTTTGTATATGTATTATTGAAAGCTTCGAAGCTTCAGATTTTTTCCCTATGTATATGTATTTTGAACTTTTTATGGCCCTGAACGGGCACTGAAAGATAAAGATGCTTAGGCCAAATTTTGTATCTTGGTGCTACAACTTTTTATATATGACAAAATTTTATATTTACAGTTGTGTGTGTGGTAAATGTGATGTGTGAAATGATCATATACTTATGAATTTACATGTGTTGTTTATGTTTCAAATGGACTTTTAAATATGAGAAATATGCCAATCTAAGACATAGTTAGATAGGGAATCTGCCACAACATTTAAATGTCTCAGAATGTGTTGATATGTAAACTGCTAAAAAAACCTCTCTAACAACCTAACTCTTCAGAAAGTATGAAGAAGCATGGGATTTCAGATGGTGTAGACCCGATTAAGCTGTTGGAAAACTAGTTCAGAGTCTAGGAAAACCCTAATTTCCCTTACATCATTAGCTAGGGCTTCCATCAACAATCTGATCAAGGCTTGATATTCCACCAAATTTTTGGTGGAGGGACCTAAAAGAATACCCCCTGAACTCACCAGCTCACTTGTAGGAGAGTACAACACTCAAGTTGCTGATGCAAGGTTAAGTGTATATCAATGAGCACCAGCAGGAAAACCAATGAAGGAAGTCATATGTCCATTAGACAAAGGACATGCATAAATAGGGTTTTATGAAAAAAACACATTTTGAATCACACAAAAGACACACTTCTCAAAGCTAATACACACAACAAAATATAAAACATATTTACAAAGACCCTATGCTAGATGACCTAGGCATAGTATCTTTTGAGGTAGAGCCTATTTCAGGTCTCTCCCAAAGGTATCCTGTCGTAATCAATCAATTCATATGCTCCTTTATCTAAAACGTGACTGACAATATAGGGCCCATGCCACATAGACTCAAATTTTCCTGCCCCTAGCTTGTCATGCTTCTGGTCATAAGTCAAGACCAGGTCTCCTTCATTAAAGGAACAGGGTTGGACAGTCCTGTCATATTGAAATTTCATTCTTCATTTATGTGCCTCATTAGCTAAGGCAGCATCGCGTCGAGTTTCATCAAGTTTGTTTAGATACATGAATATTTCTTTGTCTATAGTGGTGTTGGGTAATAGTTCCACAACAAGCTTTAAAGAAGGGATATCACACTCTATCAGGAGAGTAGCTTCTAGCCCGTATACTAATTGGAAAGGTGTAAAACCGGTGGAAGTTTTGACAGTAGTCTTGTAGGCCTAGAGTGTAGAGAAAAGCTACAAATGCCAATTTTAGTTGGCTTTCCCTACCATTCGCTGAAGCATTGCTTTTAATACTTTGTTTATAGTATAAACCTGGCCATTGGCTTAAGGATAGTACGGTGTATAGTTATCGTGATGAAACCCTAATTTTACACTGAGCTCTACCATCATTTTGTTTTGAAAATGTGATCCATGATCGGTCACAATGGCCCTAGGAATCTTGAATCTCACAATGATATCTTCGAATAAGAATAGTGCAACAGTCTTACTATCTTCGACATATGTGGGAATTACCTCACCCCAATATGTAAAATAGTCCACAGCCACAATAATGTAGCCATGCCCCTTGGCTGAGGTAGGTCTATAGTGCATGAAGTCTATGCCCCATTTTGCATAGGGGCCAACTACTACAACGGGATGGACCGGAGCTGGATGTGTGTGTCTTAGAAGTAAAAATTTGACATGGTGGGCATTTCTTGATTGTTTCAATGCAATCTTTGAAAATAGAAGGCCATAAATACCCGACATGCAATATTTTTTGGGCAATAAGCAACCCAGATATATGACCACCCCAAGCTCCTGTGTGGAAATCATTTAAAACAATCTCAGCCTCCTCATGTGTAAGGAAACGTCATAATATGGAGTCAACACCATGGCGGTATAGGGTATCATTCAAAATAAGATAAATTTTGGCCTGGTGGTGAATGCGACGATGTTCATCTCGAGAAGGAGTGGGCTGGTATCGTAAGGTCTGGAGATACAAAATTATATCTCCGTACCATGGATCAGTCATACTAATGAGAAACAATGATTCATCAGGTAATGAATCAAAGGGATCTGTAGTCTCAATAGTACAGAGAAGGTCACATATCAGCTCTGCAAAAATGAGAGACTTCTTAGAAGTGTTTTTAGCGAATTTTAACTCAAATTCCTGGAGAATCATAGTCCAACGTGAGTATTTTCCCCCAATCACTTTCTGTGTAAGAACGTAGTACATGGGGTTGGAATCCATGTAAATAGTGGTGGTGTGGAGCAAAATATAATGATGAAACTTCTGGACCACGATGACCGTGTCCAGAGCAAGTTTCTCTACATGTGAGTATCGAGTTTCAGAGTCCAAAAGACTCTTACTTGCGTAATAAATCACATGTTCCTGGTCGTGTTCATTTGTTTAAACAAGGACCATGCCTATGGTAGACAAGGATGCAACAACATACAAGGAATAGTCCTTAGCATAATCAGGTGGTTGCAACACTGCTGCATGGGTAAGTGCATGTTTAAGATTATGAAACGCACGTTGTGCGAAATCATCCCAGGTGAAAGGGGTATCTTTCTTGAGAAACCTCATGAAACCATGTGTTCTTTTTGCATAATTGCAGATGAAACGACGTAAAAAGTTTGCCTTCCCTTGCAAACTTTGGAGTTCAGTTATGTTCGTGGGAGCAGGTAGGGTTAAGATAGCTTCAATTTTCAAGGGATCTATACAGATGCCATCTTTGGAAACTGTCAGGTGAAATAACTCCCGAATTCTTATTATTTCTCCATAGAATGCCTTTATTTATACATCTACGATGACTCTTGGGATCACACATCCGAGAGTCTCTTCATATTCCTAATATTTACAATAACGTATAATCCCGACAGATTATATTCCAACAATCCCCCCCTTAATCCGAAGGGGTGTTAGTAAGTCCGAGCATGTTTCTGAATCTTTCAAACTTTTCTCGTCCAAGCGCTTTGGTGAAGATGTCTGCAACTTGATAATTTGTGGAACAATGTCGAAGATGGACTGTCTTGGCCTCTAGATGATGTCGAATCAAATGATACTTTGTGTTGATGTGTTTGGTTCGATCATGGAATCTGGGATTCTTAGCCAGCTTGATTGCAGAAGTATTGTCGATCAATAATGGAGTGGATTTCTCTTGTTTTTCTTGTAAATATTCAAGTATCTTCCTGAGTCATACTATTTCTTTCGTTGCTTCAACTGCAGCCACATATTTTGCTTCTGTTGTTAAATCTGACAGAATTGACTATTTGCGTGATCTCCATGAGACAGCTGCTGATCCAAGACTCATAGTGTATCAAGAATTTGATACTCCTATCTCCTTATCGCCATCAAAATTTGAGTCTGAGTACCCACTAAGTTTGAAGTCTCCACCTTAGAGTACTTGAGTCCAACGTCTTGAGTCCCCTTCAAGTATCTTAGAACTCTTTTTGCAGCTGACCAATGTCCTTCACAAGGTTTATGCATGAACCTTGAAAGTATGCCAACAACATAAGAAATATCTGGTCTAGTTGTTGTAAGGTAGATAAGTCTTCCTACAAGTTGTCGATTCTTGGTCGCATCCTCAAATTCTTTTCCTTCGCTTGATGTGAGCTTCATTTTTTGTTCCATTGGAGTAGAGATAGGGTTGCATTCTGTCATGCAAAATTTATCTAGTAGTTCTCCAACATATTTTTTCTGAGATAGGAATATGTACTTAGGATGTTGAGTGACTTCAATTCCTAAGTAATAGTGGAGATGTCCCATATCTGTCATTTCAAAGATCTTTTTCAAATCTTTCTTTATGGATGCTATATAGCTCTCATTATTCCCTGTCATCAAAAGATCATCTACGTACACCACAAGATACACAATAGATCTTCCAACTTTCTTTATAAACAGTGTTGCATCATCAAGATCAAAATGTTCAAAATTCAACTTCAAAACATGCTCGATTAATTTTTCATACCATGCGCGAGGCGCTTGTTTTAGGCCATACAAGGATTTGACAAGCTTGCATACCTTTTGTTCTTTTCCTTTCACAACAAAGCCTTCTGGCTGAGACATGAAGACATTCTCTTTCAAGTCTCCATTCAAGAAAGCAGTCTTCACATCCATCTGATGAAATTTCCACCCATTCTGAGTAGCTAAAGAGAGTATGGTACGGATGGTAGCCCATTTTCCTGTAGGAGAAAACGTTTCTTCATAGTCAATTCCTTCCTTCTGTGCATAGCCTTTTGCTACAAGCCTCGCTTTGTGCTTATCTAGTGAGCCATCTTATTTGTATTTGTTCTTGTACACCCACTTGTAGACAATTGGTTTGGTTCCAACTGGAGGGTCAACCAGCTTCCAAGTTCCATTCTGCATGATTGCATCATACTCATTCTGCATAGCTTCTTTCCACTCAACTCGAGTAGAAGATTCTTCAAAGGAAGTTGGTTCAAAGTTAGCAGATAAATTAAATTCACAATAAAATGATACATCCATGTCATCACCTGAATTATCTGCTTCTCCTCCATCTTCATGTCTTTTTGAACTTCTCGTTCCCGTCTTTCCAACTTCATCCGGATGGACACTTTCAAGTGTCTTTGTGGCCCATTTAGGAATCTTCCGTGATGGTCCTGGTTGATCAGATGGTGGTGCTTCATTTTCTTCAAGGTTGAGTCTTCCCATTCTCTCAATCACATCATCCAGTTGAATCTCTTGTTTAGGTGAAGTAGTAGGAACTTATTCATGCGGGGGAGTTGGTGCTTCATATGGAAATTCCAAAGGTTGATCCAGAATAGGAATCCCCCCTTCAAGGTTTGGAATTTCATATTCATTTTCAGAATATTTCTTTGGATGAGGATATTTTTCCAAATGATCAAGCTGTCTCTCAATGGACTGGTCATTTTTATTAGGCTCAAGAAAAATGACATCTTTGGAAATAACAAACTTATTGTTTACCTCATCATACAGACGGTATGCCTTGGAGTTTTCTTCGTACCCCAGGAAAATGCATTTTCTGCTTTGAGCACCAAGCTTGTTTCTTTGCTCCTTTGGAATCAAGGCATAACAGGTGGAACCAAAAACTCTGAGATGCCTGACTGAAGGGAGATGTCCAAACCAAATTTCATGTGGATTATTGTTATCAAGAGCATTTGAGGGACTTCTGTTTCTCAAATAGGCTGCACATTTCACTGCATCACCCCAAAACATTAGTTTTACATTCTTAAAAAACATCATTGAGCGTACCATATTCATTATGGTTCTATTCATTCTTTCTGCTACACCATTTTGTTGAGGATTGTAGGGAACTGTAGTCTAATGTGCAATTCCATGTTGGCAAAGATAATCTTCAAAAGCATTTGAAGTGTATTCTTTCCCTTTGTCAGTACGAAGTGTACCAATTTTAGATTGTTCTTGTTTTTCTATCAATGCATGAAAGTCCTTGAATGTTTGAAATGCTTCTGATTTTGTCTTTAATGAGTAAATTCAACACATTCTTGAGTAGTCATCAACAAAGGTCATAAAATACTTATTCCCATTGGAAGAAGGAGTTGGAATTGGGCCACATAAATCAGAATGCACTAATTCTAATTTCCTACTTGCTCTGAAATTAGATTCATGGAATGGAAGCTTACTATGTTTCCCTAATATACATGCATCACATTTGCTCTTCTCTTTGGGAATGGTGGGAAAACCAAATACACCATTCTTTCTCAACAAATGAAGACTGTTATAATTCAGATGACCAAATCTTGCATGCCACAATAAACTTGATGACAAATTACCTTCTCTATGCTGAGAGAGGTAGGCATAGTTCTGAACCCTTGCAGATGAGTCAAGTCTTAAACCAAAGGAAATGGGCACAATTCGGCTGAAGATTTACTAGAATCTTGGTTCTTATTGTCATCTTTCTTCTGGTTATGTCTGTCTTTGATGGAGTCCCACGAAGCCCAACATTGATCTATTGTGTGTCCAATATTTCCACAACGTGTGCACTTCAAATTTGATCTTTTGCTGGAGTTGTTTCTGCCTCCTCTACCTCTGAAGTTTCTTCTTCCTCTGCCTCTCTTGCTGCTTTCTCCTTTGGGATGATCATTGGATTGGTCTTTGGTGTGGTACTTTGCTTTTTGAGCAAAGCAGAGTGATTCTCCAGAGTGCTCGGTTGTCTTCTTACCAAAATCTTTCTCTCTGTCAGCTATCTTCTCTACCAGGGTGTCAAATGTCAGTGATTTGAACTTGTCACTTGCTTGCAACGACCCAATATAGTTGGAGTGAGAAGGATACAAATATTTTACAAATGCTGCAAGGGGAAGATCTGGTTTCATACCAGTGGCTTGAATCTTGTGCATGATAGCTTTGATTTCAGAGGCAAGTAACATGGGATCATTGTCTTTTACTTCTAAACTGAATAGTTTTAGCATTAGTTGAATAACTTCCATTTCAGAGTGTGAATCATACAGATCTTTTAACGCTTTTAGTGCTTCAAAACATGACTTTGGAGGCAATATGTGCTGGCTCACCTCTTCACTGACTGTGGCAGTGATTACCGCTAAAGCTTTCTTGTCTTTTGTTTTCCAAATGGCCTTCTCTTTCTCGGATTCTGGAGGTCCTGGGTCTCTGTTTATGGGCCCTCCAGCTTCTGTCTCTATTGTGGTGCCTTTGCAAATACCGTCCCAAAGGTCATTGTAGATGAAGGCATATTTGATCTTCCTCCACCATTCTGGATAAGTGTCTTTGTCAGTGAGAGTGGCACCAACTACATATGCTATAGATTGCATCTTCTGTGATTGAATCTTGCAACTAAAACAATAAGAGAAAAAGAAGAAAGAGTAAAGGTGCAGGTCTAAGTCTCTGCCACCTTCCTCAAGCTTTACAACAATGTCAATGTCTCTGCTACCTATTCCTATTCTAGACCATCACGGTCTACAGAAACACACTTCAACGTAGTGTATACTCTTCAAAATACAGACGTACACCAACAATCTTCTCTGGCAATGTAGTCATAGTTTCACTTTGCAGTAGTTCACAAGGAAGAGAATCGCTTCAGAAAAGAGAAGCGCAACATGCACTTCTTCAAATTGA
Source organism: Pseudotsuga menziesii (assembly GCA_001517045.1). Classification (NCBI taxonomy): domain Eukaryota; kingdom Viridiplantae; phylum Streptophyta; class Pinopsida; order Pinales; family Pinaceae; genus Pseudotsuga; species Pseudotsuga menziesii. The sequence continues at coordinate 152,244 of LPNX010366150.1, read as the reverse complement.
AAAGAAGAAAACGCAACGCTTCTAGTAGTTTCACATTCTCCAAGTAGTCTTCAACAAAACAATGATCTCATATCCAAATGAAACAGATCTAGGTCTCGATGTATTCAAGATGCATCTCCACATAGATGAATACAATCGTGATCTTGTTCACTCACATTCAGGCTCAGTATTTACACGTTCCACCAACAGTATTCTGGTGGAGGAGAGCATCAGTTCTCAAATACAATATTCAAGTAGTTGTGAGCAGCTTCATGATAACACAAGGAATTCGCAGCAATATTCACTGAGTTTGAGGAAAGGCATGAATGTTCATCGCAACAATATTCAATCACCGATCTTCCATAGACTCATAACAACCAAATAGAAAAATATCTTCAATCTTTATCAAAGAGGTCGCATTTTCTCCAAAATTTGTAGCTGCAAGTTGCAGCTCTCAAGGAATACTTCACAACAGTCTTCAATTCTCAAAATACAACACTACGAGTTCTCAATACAAGAGATTATTCAAACAAATAAGTCGCTTCTCTCATACAATATTATGGCTACCGAAAATAGCTTCACTCATGTATATACTCCTTTCAACTTTCCCACAGAACTTATGCAGTCACAACCATTGAGTGTTATAGTAACGATCAGAATACTAGAAACTGAAGATCGCAATGGTGTGTAGAATATCTCAGCAGGTAGTGGAATGGAAGCATGATGGGGCTATGAGAAATATGAGTTGTAGCAGAGTGGTAACTCTCAAATGAGAAAATGAAGCGTTAATGCAAAATTAGGGTTAGGTATATAGTAGACTAATTCAAACGTTCTAGCAATGAACAATCAACGTGCAACAAATTGAGGAAATAATTAATAACATATTTACCAACGGACTATTTCATACCTAAGACAACCATTCATCAACACAGGCCTGGACTTGTCACGCACACAATGAATGCATTGACAGGAGAGATGCATGAATATATTGGTACCCATGCTGTAGGAAAACGCATGCAAATACAGACTGATGGGGCAGGAATCCTGAAATAAATAAGTAGAAGGAAGGATGAAGGTTTGGTAGCGAGACTGCCAGGAATGACAAGCATACAGGCAGGAGTTATGGTAGGCACCCGCTCTGATACCAATTTCAGGTGGAATAACTCCTGAATTCTTATTATTTCTCCATAGAATGCCTTTATTTATACATCTATGATGACTCTTGGGATCACACATTCGAGAGTCTCTTCATATTCCTAATATTTACAATAACGTATAATCCCGACGGATTATATTCCAACAGAAACAATAAAACCAAGAAGTCAACCAGCTTCTACAAAAAAAACACATTTATGGGGATTTAGAAGAATATTAAAATGACGACATCGAAGAAACACAGCTCTCAGATGATTGACATGGATATCTCGCTTCCTGGAATGGGCAGGTAGGTCGTTAAGATAGGGTTCCACAACATGTTTAATGTCATGAAAAGCATAGGACATGACACGTTGGAATGTCACGCCAACATTTTTTAAACCGAAAGGAAGCTTGCGATAAGAAAAAGTCCCCCAAGGGGAAATAAACGGCGTCTTGTGATGATCTGACGGGAGAATCTCAATCTGATTATAGCCGGAGAAGCCATCCATAAAAGGAAAAAATAATGCTTCCGACATAGTTGTTGATTATCTAATCGATATAGGGAGTGGGAAACTTGTCTTTTGGACAAGCTTGATTCAAATTCATAAAATTGATACAAACCCTAATAGTGCCATGTTTTTTGTTCACAGGGACTATGTTGGACACCCATTCAGTTAATGGTACGGCGTAAATGAAACCAGCCTTTAGAAGTTTCTCAACTTCTTCTTTAATAGTGGTTGTTTTTCTTGGATGGACCTGTCGTAGTTTTTGACAGATTGGCTTGGCATCAAGGTAAGTTTTTATCTCATGAACAACAATATAGGGATCAATCCCTAGAATTTCTTCATATGTCCATGCGAAGACATCTCTAAACTCCTTGAAAAGGGCCATGTATGCGTCGACTTCTTCAGGTGAAGAGCTCTGTCCTATGATAATGTTATCGGAAACACTTGGTTTCACTGATATGTCTACAGGCATAGTTTTTTTAATGTTACACAAATTTCCTTTAGAATCAACACTACGAGTGAGGATCGAAGATTGAGGGTTGAGGACTATATTAGATGAAACTGTGGAGGTGAAGTGGTCTTCTACCATATGGCAAGGGGGAAGGAAAGAAGATCGGTGATGATAATATTCCCTAGGAATCTCCTCTAATGACATAGCTTCCATAATAAATTCGTCTATAGGAAGTGTGTGTGAAAGATAATCTAGAGATGGGGGGGATTTTGATCTAGTATGGTGTGTGATAACGTCCTGAAACCACCGATAAATGGTCATTGATGGTGGGGTCACTGGTAGCTTGGATTGCATTGTAAATTCCTTAGAAAGGGGAAAAGGATGTTGATTCATCAATAATTGCTTCTCCTTTGTCTGCATGAAAGGTAGAAATCATGTTAATAGATGCAGTTTGTGAAGCAGGAGGAGGATCAGGTGAGGGAAAGACTCCCATTAGTGAAGAGTATTTGATAGGGCCTACTCCAATGTCCTTATACTATGGGGTATTCAGGAGGGGAATGATGTTTGCATCATTTGTAATGGCACTAGGCGTGATGAAATCTAACTGATCAATAATAACAATATTTCCTTGGAATGGGAACTGGACGATCTGAAAAACAGTCGATGCTACAGCTTGCATAGCATAAACTAGTTACTACCTAGGAGTAAGTTGTAATCCAAAGGAGCGTCAATGACTTCAATGTGGATGGAGACTGACTTTCCCTCCAGTTCAACATGGATGGCATGTAGTAATCCATAGGGTTGAAAGACGTGACCATCAAAAGCCTTAAGGGTGGTAGGTGAACATTTGATTTCCGAAGAACCAATGGCTCTCAAGCCAGATAAAGACATAACAGATTTAGAGGCACCCTCGTCCCAAACGGTACGACGGATAGTCTTTCCAGATATTTTGGTAGCGATATGGAAAGCTAACTAATGTGAGAATCTCGTCTTGAAATCATCCAGTTTGAAAGTGATGATATTACTATTCTTAGGATCCATAGCTCCGAGGGCAGTAAGCAAGTTTTTCTGTTGAGTTGGGCAGGTTTGAAGTACCTCTAAAGCCAACATAGCATAGGGTGCTTGAGCCAAATCTTCGACAATATTATAATATTGGGTGGCACAAGCGTTATGATTGATTATGGACTTACGTAGAGTACCCTTTGGTGGGCGGAAAATTGCTTCTAGATTAGGTTTTTCAATGTGAAGACCATTAATAGGAGGAGGTGTGTAAGCTAAGGGTTTTTCAAATGGAACATCATCAAGTTTTTTTTCTAGAGGAGGGTCATAGCTGTGTGATCTTGTGTTTAAATTAACCGTTTCACTAGACATCAATCAAACTTCATGAGTGGATGAAGAATTTTCGTTTAAGGACTTATGATCAATTAACTGTTGTTGGGAAGGGAAAGGATCTTTCAAAATTCCTGTGGTGGGGGAAGTTTTCAAAAACTTACTCACTTCCTCATGACAAGGACATTCTTTGGTAAATTGGTCACCTCCGCAGATTAGACAAGGACATTTTACCTTTTGCTTACCTTTTGAATCAGCATTTGAGTTCTGTGTTTTGTTTCCTTCCTATTGATTATAAGGTTTTTTAGATTTATTTTTTCCTTTCTTCTTTCTGCCTAAAGATTCAATTGATTGGATCGCGTTTACTTCAGCGGAAGCAATAGGAGAGGGTGCAGGTTTGGTAGATGGTGCTGGTTGATTTGACGGAGTGGCGGTTTGATTTTGTTTCTTAGAAGATTTGGCCGGCATTTGTGTTTGAATTGAACCAAGTATGCCATCAATAGGTGGTTCAGTTGTGGGTCTTGATGGATCTGTTGTAGGTGAAGGATCATGGGGAATCAGATCATATAGAGTACCTTACTGGGAATAAACCAAGTCTAAGTACTAAGCGCGGCTAATAGCTTGCTCCTTAGTAACAACTCCTCCCATGGCAACATCTCTAGCAATAGGTGGAAGTAAATACTTTGTAAACCAACCAGCGAGCAACTGATCAGGAATAGGGGTCTTAATTAACCTTCATCTTCTTCTCCATTCATGTATATGATCAGAGATGTGGTTTGTCAAAGTGAGGTCAGTAGGTCTATACCTGTTTCATATCGGATTGGCAATGGAAAATGTGTTAAAAATGCCATTGCTAAGGCATTGAAATCCCAATAAGAGTGCTGTGGTAACTCGATGTACCACTTTGCAGCAATACCCGTGAGGGTTAAGTAAAAAAGGCGTAGACAAATTGAGCCGTCCATCAAAGAATTGGATGAACACCATAAGTGAAATGTCATCACATGGTTTTTTGGATCTTCACCAAGTTTACCATCAAACTTGGGTATATCGGAAGGTAGCTTTACAGGAATGGCAGGCCAAGAGGGGTGATGATGGATTGGGTCATTTATCAATCTTGACAAATATGGAAAATCTAAAGTAGCCAGAAATGGTAGTTGTTGATTTGGATGTGGATACTGGTAGTACTGTTATGGCATTTGTTGACCACTAGGACCGTATGCGGATTGATATATGGGTATGGATGATGCCCCAAAGTTTGTTGAAAAGGTTGTTGATTTCCATAATTTCCATGAGGGGGTGGGCCTCTGGGTGGTGGTCCTCCAATTGGTCCACCAGGTCCTCCAGGTCCTCTAGGTCCTAGCGAGGGTCCTCCGGGAGGTGGTACACCATATCCTTAACAAACGATCCTCCATATGACAGGACATTGGACCAATTGGGTTGTCCCCAAGGTATAAAAGCATTCCCAGGGTAGGGCATTCCAGGATAAATAGCCATTAGTGGTGGTTATTGATACACTTGATTAACCATAGGTGGCTGGGTTCCTGGATAAGTATATCGCTAATAAGCTGGATTATTGAAAGGTTGCACCCCTAAGGGTTGGTGTGAACTGGATAGGGGGGGGGGGGCGACATTGGTATTGGTAGGAGGGATAACTACTGCAGGTTGTTATATAGCTGCAACTTGTCTTGAACTAGTAATAATTCCACTAAAAGATGACGTAAATCACGCCGATGGTTGCCCCCGGCATTAGAGTTTGCTGACATTACTTGATTTGTGCATTTCCCACCAACCATGACTGGTATGGAAGGATTAATAACGGGGCCATAATGTGGAACTGTAGGATTGCCATTTGGGCTTGGATTACCTTGAAATGGAATTTCTTTATTACGACCTAATGCTTGAGCTAGTGAATGATATCCATCAGGCCATGTGTTGCGAGATGTCTCACCATAGGTTGGATGACCTTCAGAAGAAGGTTTAATTTAAGATAAAGGCCAAGGGTCTGTATTACATGGTAAATGAGCCGACATAGTTTCATAACAAGACAAGGGTGGAGGAATGATTCTTTCTGTTGGAAATATGACAGGTGTAGATTTTCATTGATGGAAAATCATATGTGGATTGATAGAGATGCGAGAGAGGAAATCACCTGGGTGGTAAACTGGATACCCAACCATGTAATTAGTTGTCACTCTGAGGTTCATATATGTGAGATTTTGGCCTACCAAAATTAGTAAAAATATCAGTGTGCTTATTTATGTGAAGAAACATAATCTAGTAGCAAATATGTTAACGTATTGAAATGTTGTTCTTATATTGAAATCAAGGATTGTGACAGTTAAGTCCTTATAATGAGTCTCTATGCATAAGTAAATATTATATAAAAAAAATAAGAAATCCAAGTCAATCTCGATTAAAGAGAGATTGAAGTGTAGGGATGGGTTTCCTTTGGGCCATGTTGTATGAGGTGTAGTTTGGTGCCTATGTACAAGATGGACCAAGTCTATGATTGGATTCATATTGTAAAGCCATTGAAGTAGTTATCAAGCTGGGAGTTTTAGCATTTGGAGTTTAAATATAGTTTGGCAGTATTCTACTTGATGATGGTTTTCACTGAATACTGCACTGCTAATTCATTTCCATATCCTTCCATGCCACTGATAGGATAGTCGTCTGTTTGGAAAGTGTAGAGCTCGGAATCAATTTCCAATAGCGAAAGTTCATGCTCGTAATTATGAACAATTTCGATTGGGAAGCTAAAATGGCAGGATAAAACCTGAGACACAATTGGTGCCTTTATCTTCACAGTTAGACATCCATTCAATTAACTACATATTATGACTACTTCTATTGCATCAAAATTTAAAGAACATCGTCATAAACATAAATGGTGGCTAGGAATTTCTCAAAGCAGAACGTCGAGAAAAAAATGAAATATTCATGATAGATCAATGGAAATGTTTTTACATTAATGTGTATTGCAATATAATAGTATGGGTGAAAGATTTGAGAATGATAAATACCAAAAAAGAGTAATATTCGATCTGAATATGGAGTATGAAAAAGTTAAAGATGAGCAAAGGACTATCGGACCTCCAAAAACAAGCAACCGAAAAATTTCGTAAGGCTTCTGAAGAAAAGATGTATTGTTCAGACTGCATATGGAAGATTCATTTTCCTTCCTCGTAGCTCATGCCAAAAGCTGCTCGTGCAATCATATCAGAACTAAGATTCTCAAACTGTTCACAAACGTCTATCTCGTTTACGCCTGCTTTAATGGAACTCTTCCATTTGTTTAGCATATTCGTGGCACTCCCAACAATCACGGGAATCAATCTCTGTTATGCACATAGATAACGATATGAAACACATATGATTATATGTAGTTAAAGAGTTTAAGAAAAACTAAATAGCTTCAGATCATATTTAGCAAAAAACTCATATGAATATATTACTTCCAAGTTCTCTGTGAAGAAACCAAGATTTATGATTCTTTTGTGTTGAATCCATTTCTCTCCTTGCAAACTTGGGAGTCCATCACCTTCCAATTCCTTCACAGTAGGATGAGGCTCTGGTTTTTCCTGATCATAATGCTTGAATAAGAATATCTCCTTGACTAGATCAGGGTCTGCTATTGTTAGTCTTGCAGTCAGGCCAAACCATATGATAAAAGTGTTACCTATAAAAAGAAAACAATAGAAACCATATCAAGATAACCCTCCTGTTATATTAATCTAAAACTTTGAAAATCTATGAAAAACAACAAAATATGGAACAACAATATCTCACCGTAAGACGTCCTCCATTGATGGTAGAACGAAAGAACTCGACCAAGAATATCGTGAGAGAAGCCGATAGTTTGGAAACTTGCATGATGCACCATTTTCACCATATTCACTAAATAGTTGTCATTTAACACATTACCTACAATATGGAGTAAAATGTGAAAAATTTGAATCTCGTCTCCTACAACAATCCTGGAAATTTTTTGGTGTCCCACAAAGATCAATCGAAGGCCCTTAGAAGTGACAGTGGGATCAAGCAAAATTTCAGCTACACGAATGAGCTCAGGTAGATCAGGAGAATAGTCCCTTTGTTGAAGCTTAAGGTAGTGGATGATATGGAGAAGATTAGGTTGAATATCCTTAGGCATCCATATAACACAGTCCTCCAAACGCAAAACCTGAGCTGGACTGTAACGTCCCTGACCCTCCGACCGGTGAAGAGGACACTACTAACACCAAACAAACGGGCAGACAGCCCCATGAACATGAACAGGGATAAATGCTGATATAAAAAAAAGCTTAAACATAATACATACCCAGATACATAATCCATCATACAAAGATGCATAGTTCCTCAACATTCAACGGAAGCAAACATATACATTCCAACATTCAACATGTTCATCATTTCTCATGAAACAGTAGATATAATTGCAGAGATGGAATAGTTAGGAGTACTTATCTTTTTAATGAAGAACTCGCCTCGCAACTGGCTACGTCGCTCCAACGTTCCACCCAACCATAGGCCAGCGTGCTCATCAATCTCTCAGCAACACTGCAACCCCTGAGTCGGGCATGATTCCTCAAGGAATAAGGGTTAATGCAGGCTTACACATAGCCAAGGTTTGCCAATCAGCCAAACCCACACAGTAAGGTTTTACCAGGTTGTCAAGAAGCTAGGAAAGGATAAATGCTAATCTGGTGGCCTGAACACCAGTCTTCTCAAGCATACCTAGCCACTAATCCCACCCTCAACAGCCCGAAGACCAACCATTGCATACCGCAACAAAACAACCCATTCACAGCTCTGTGTAGAAGGCAAGGACAAACGGGTGACAATCCCAAACAAAAGGTGAAGCACAGTTCAGGTCCAACCACACTCCAGAGTTGTTCTTGGCCCTAGCATGGCCAAAACAACTCAGCAACATTCCCTAAAAGATGTCTGCTGCCTCAGCAACCAAGAAGCAACCCAAAACCAGGGTGAATCGACAGCCCAAACTCACAATGAAAACTATGGAAACCCTACACAATCTCAAAACAGGGGAGAAGTCTGATTCTCAATCTTGGGCAAAAGAAGGACATAAACGCAGACCACAATATGATGAGGAAATGACAAGAAAATTACACAGTCCGTAGTTGGGGCAAAAGCAGAACTCCCAACATAACAGTGGGAGGACTCAACCAATGGATGTGGAAGTCAACGACCGTCCAACATGTAAAATCCCACAACACACAACTCCTCAACGGAAACGCTGAAGAAAGTTACATAGACGAAAATGGGGAAAGAAAAAAATCTCCACCTATGTGCAAGGGGAAGAGACACAGTCCAAAAATGGAAGAAGGAAACACACACACAGTCCGAAATGGAAGAAGAAATCAGACTCTCAATAGCATCAACAAATCATGGGAAGAACGACAACAACCCAAATCATGGGTTAAACCAACAGCAAGCCAGAATCATGGATGAAAACCACAACTATTTCACATACAAAGCAGAAATCGTGCCCTTAAGGCCACTTTTCCAGTGCGTTGCATGCACAAAACCAAAGGAGAACCCCGACCAGTGTGTGAGGGAAAAAGATGGGAAAATTGTGTGTGAGGAAAACAAAATGTCTCTCTGTGTGAGGATGGAATTTCCCAGATCACAATCGTGAAGGTGAAGAACAGGCCAACTGCATGCGTGAGGAAAACAATGGCTTCGGCCGTTGGGTATGCGTACCGTTAGAGATGACAGTAGCCTGCCATACTGACGCCCCCCATGCCCACATTTACTCAAGCAGTAACTGCCCTCAACTAATGCTTGCCCCAAACGACTTGGTGGCTGAAAGAGACAAGAAGGTGGTTGACACATGGATTTACCCCCCATAGTCCTAGGTTCATCATCTTCCCTCCTTATCCTTTGGAATCATGCCCTTTTCATTTTAACGTTGCACCATCGTAGCTGGATGTAGGTTTATTTTAATTGATATGCGTGTTTACATGATGCCAAACTATAATGTGCGGAAAACACGATATACCATCGACAACTATCCCTATTGCCGGAACATACACAACCAAATTGATGGTGGGGATTTTTCCTTTAGCTCCTCACCACGATTAATTACATTATATACATCATGCAAACAGGGTCAAAACCGGGGTGTTACATTCCCCTCCTCCTTGGAATAACATCATCCTCGGTGTTCCAATACATAGGAATACATATACAATTTGCACATCCAAAATTTTCAAGATTTTGCAGATCTGTCTCACGTTCAACTATTTACTTTGAACGTTTAGGACCAAGCCCCTCAGCTTCCACGAGCTTCTCCTGCTGGTTCTCATCTTTCAGCTTACCACGAAGCCTAGGAACTTTGTGGCTGCTGCCCTCTTTATGTTCCCTCATTGGGCAGTCCCGACATAAATGATTTCCTCCGCATTCCCATCATTTCACTGGCTGCTTCATCTTTACCTGCTCAATTTTTTTGAGTCTTCATGCCTGGACCGTTTCTTAATGGGTCGCTTAGATGAATGTCCCATCACTGATCCACCTTCCTTTCCTTCGCTGATTTCTCCAAGAAGGCTTTTCACCTCCCTTTGCAAACCAATAGAGTCTTGCAAAATCTGGTGGTTCATTTCATTTTGCCTTTTCTGTATCTTGAGCATCTCCCCAAGCTTTTCTTAGGTCTTGGAAATCATTTGAAGGAGACTTCCAGCTAAGTCCAACAACTTTTGATCAGCTGCCATGATCAATGTGCACCACTGGGTTTCACTTTTCTTACCTATGAAATGCACCATTGAAATTCTGTCAGACCAAGCATAATATAGACATTAAAATCAGTCAGTTAATTACCCAATTGGCATGACAGTCCAAGTCTCATCAAGGAGGCTTTCATATTTTTCATGCCTTCCCAACAGGCACACGATCTCATTCATGTCCATTCTTGGGCAGGGAGTTAACCATTCCAGCATTCACAAATTACTTTACGCAAATACACACATTCCATTTTCAGTCATACATGGATTCAACAATCTTTTATTTTCACAAGGCATAAATATATATATATATATATATAATTAAAAGGGCAAGAGAGAGCAGCAAGAGTTTTTTTCCCCTCTTTGTTTTGTTCCATCCTGGAACCCACACCACCGCTGTGGATTTTCATGCTCCCATCCTCTTTCACTTCACCGTGAATGCTGGACCAATCCCTCTTGGTCATGACACTTAGTGTCTTTGGTCTATTTTAGACCTCTCAACCATGGAGTCTTTCCACATGGTTTGTATCGGCTGCTAGGACCTCCATAGTCTTATTAGCACCTTTTTCATTACCGCTCATTTCGAGCTCTCCAGGACAGTCACATGCCCACATGCACCCCTAGGAAGCTCTCATAGTCCTCGCTCCTAGTGATACCTATATCCAAACATTGAATAGACTCACATGTTTAGTTTATTCTCATCGGTTTTATCTCCAGAACAAGAGCTTAAAACATCATAACCAAATCATATACACATGTACATTCATAAGCAAAATAATCCAATACTTATCTGTATTGTGTGTTTCCTCGTTGGTCCACAGGATCCTGCTTCGATTTGCAAGCCTTGGGATCGCCTATGGACTTGGATGTTATGTCAGCACGTCGTCTGCTCCACAACATCAAATAATTAATCTCCAGCCAGTACACCCTCATGTCGACTGGGCTTGGAACTTTACCATGACCATTTCCAGGTCCAGGATCTACTATGGATCCCCAGGCATATAACAGCCTAACATACACTTATACCAACATACACTTATATCAACAATACACTTATATCAACATACGATTATATCAACAATAATGCACACTTATATCGACAATAACCCTTACTTTGCAACCCCTCACAACAACCGTTTGCCTTTTCTCTGTAGGGTGCAACACCCAACTACATCTATTTAGCCTGTCAACACAAGCAATATAGAAAAATCATCAATGTTATTGCTCTAAAACTGTAACCATATTTCATATCATTCACTATCAAGTATTGAGACACCAGGAGTGCGTCCACTCCCTAGGGTGTAGTCAATATTGAAAACCCTTTCATGACTCGACATCGAAAAAAGTGTGCACCATTTCCTGGTGTGTGCCATGTAGGCCCTATTCATACTCAAGCAATCTGTCATCATGGAAATAAAGTCAAAACATGTTCTGCATATGGAATTTTAATAATTTGGCATGCATATTCTTAGCAAGGGTCACATAACACTTATCCATTTTCCGACGCAGTATTCCTTCGTTAAGAAGGAATGGGGCTCCCTTCTCTGAGTTGACAGTCCCTCGGTTAGCCATCCCAACTCCTTTTTACCTTTCATATCCACACATGTCTTACCGACATAATCTATACCATCTCACTCATGTTGCTTACCAAACGTGTAGTGCAGATGAGACATTTCCAAAATGTCCAATGGAGTTTCACCTGAAACCCATTTCCAAGATAAGGGAAAACCTTCCCATGAAGTTTGGCTCCTGCAGGCCATCACACATGATCTTCCTGCAGTGTGTACCCCTGGCACATTCATCAAATAGCCAAACAGTCAATCATTATTTGATAATACAATCCAAATTGATTGTTCCATAACCAAGCAATGGCATTAGCAATCAAATTCAATAGGAATTTGCAATTCTGTCTACTACAGAAATTAGTTTGCTTGGCAACGAGGTGATCCTCAATTGTGGGTCTCTTGTAAGCAGCACCACTATGTCCATTGTAATTTTATGCTTACTAGCATAAAATGAATACCCACTTACAATGCGTCCTCCTGACACAATCTTATGCAAGCCAATAGTGATTAGTAGTTATCAGCAATTCCCTAAATCCGAAATTCACAACTCAAGTTTAACAACCCATTATGCATACCAACTATTTTCACAGCCATGAGACTCTTCTCATAAGGTTTGGCTCTTTCACATGGTAGATTATGGTAGTTGTCATGGTCTTACTCTCATTGCCATGCTCTAAATAATCTACCTGAAACCTGAGCTTCAATCAACCAAACACTTGGTAAGTCTGGATGCATATAACCTTCTCATTGCTGCAACCATCACTGAAGCATTTTCAGAATTTATAAAATTCAAATACTTCCAGCTGTTAATCACATCAATATTACCAAAAGTCATTTACTTCACGCAATCATTATCATACTAACATTTGCAAGGTATAGTCACATCATTCATGCAATTAAATGAAATGTTTAGATACTCCTTACTTCACAAGCGTATCATTTGTACCACCTTGCTCTTCCATAGAGAATTCCCGGCAGCCAATTGGTCATTACTATTCTCCTTATGAACTTACTATCCTGCATTCATCACAGCCTTTGAAATGGTTCCTGAATTGTCATCTATTCATCATTTCAGCCATTAGTTATTCATAATATCACATGCACTCATCTCAATGCATTCATGCAATGCATCACAACATTTGCACGTATACTTATGCAATCAGTCTCACACACCCTTCATATGCATCCATTCATTGCATGACTACATGATTCAGAAAATATTTTTAATGCATATCCATTCAATGCTACCTTGCATTGATTCAGGAATACTATGCATTCAACACACCATGCATGGCCTAACCATGAATACTCCATGTAGGATGCATTACTACAATCAGTCCATCAATACTTACTTTCCTTGGGCTACTAAGCTCAATAAACATATACAGGCATGACACCTTTCTATATTCAAATATCCACATGGTATGAGGTCTCTTACCTTTACCACTCCTTGGAATTTGTCATAATTAAATCATTACCTGCATGGATCCTACTTACACCTTCAACACTACCATTTTAGTCGGTATCTTGCAGAGGATTGTGGAATTCGCTCTCCATCTTCTTGATCATGGATCTATTGCCTTATCCCCTTTTTTTTATAAGGTTGATGGTCCCATGCAACCACATCATCAACATATTTAGCCACGCTCCTGTGTCATTGGTTTTTCCACCAATACCAACACCAATACAATATTTACCATTAGTGGTTCATTATAAATGTACAATTCCTACTACTTTTACCAATATGTAATATCCTATGCATGCAATACCTATCCCCATGCATTTTCAGCATCCCCATGCCATAATCTTTATGTACACCAAGCTTATAAAATATAAATATAGTTAGCAAGATAGGGGTTAAGAAATCTTCCCTTTCAAATCCCTCATCTTTGCATGGAATTCCTCTTCCACATAATAGCTGGTTCATCTTCCTGTTCCTTGCTACTTCTAGGCATGCAATTCTCGGATTTTTCCATATTGATAGCAACATTGTTTGTCAAAACAACCACTAGTACTTTTCTGCTCCTCATTCAAACTCTGGCGGTTTTCCATTGTTCTCTACCAGATATGCTTTCCAATGCCTATCTCCATGCTCCATTCTAATTTTGAGTGTGAAAATCACACTACTTCTAAAATGACGATTTTCACCAAATCTCTACATTTTTACACACAACTGTATTTCAGTCTGTGGTGCCAACTTCAGCGACTTGTAGGAGGAAGTCGAGGAAGATTCAGGAAAACTTTTCTATCGGGCGAAGTCAGTGCATACAATGAGGAACACTCAGTAAATTGCGGATCTCGTTTCCGAGGCACCATTCATCTTTTATGAATTCTGGGTTTGACTAATCTGCCCAAAACATAGAATTTTCTTTTCACAAGAACGACTGTCTCAGGGGACGATGGGGGTCAAGTGGGCTTGCCCCTTTGTGGCTTCCCTGCGCCACTACAGGGCGGGCCGAGGGAAACACCCTCAATTTTTTTTTTGTAAATCTTTGATTTTCACCCAATCTGGCGCATAAGATCGCTGCCATTTTTCTCCTTTTCAGCCCTGTAAATCCACTGAAAAACTGCTGAAAATCCCACCAAAAAACTGATGAAATCCGCTGAGAAATCCCACTTGAAAACTCAAAATTTTCCTTTGTTAAATCGGGTCTCTGCCCAACTAATCTTCCGATGTATTGGGTCACTAGTTGACTAAGCTCCTGACACTTCGGTGGTCTTATTTTCATCTTTCATCCGACGCTCATCAGCGGTCCAATCAACTAAATTTTTTTGACGTTTTCTGGTCGATCCTCCTCTGGCTTTTGACGTATCGGCGGATCTATCCTCTAAAGTTTTCCGACGTTTTTTGTACTTAGAAAAATTTTCAAAAATTTTTCTTCTTCCTTCTGCCGCTGCATCGGCTACTCGATCATCTAAATTTTCCCAACGTTTCGGCGGTCTTCAAGAGATCCATGCCGACACTTCAGCTCCGTCAACCCTTTTTCCACCGACAGCATCGGAAGTCCTTCCATCTAAATGTGCCGACGTTTCGACAATCTTAAGCTGAATCCTTTCGATGATCTCAACAATTAGAAAAATTTTGAATTTTCACCTACGTCGGCTCAATCATGTACTGTCTGTTGCCACCGTTGCGACTAAAACTTGCCAACCCAGCCGACGTATTGGTGCCTTCATCATCTTTCTTCCACTGTCGTTGCGGCGCCTTCATGCCTTTCCATCCGTTTCGTTGGTTCAGACTTCCTCTATCTCTCGCCGCCTCCGGGGTCTGTATCAGAGGGTCTTCCAACCAAGTATTCTAACGATCCGACGGTCTTGACACTAAGAAAATTTTCTTGAAAATTCCTTCCGACCGTCTCTTGTCGGGTGGAGTTCTACTTAGGCTATCCGATGCATCGGAGGAGCTTTCAGCTAAGTCTTCCAACGTATTGGGTGAGCTTCAGCCTAAGCCGTCCAATGATTTCACACTTAGGAAAATTTCTGAAATTTTCCTGTCATCTTCTCTTATTTCTCATTTCTCTTCTGCTGGGCAGAGGGAAACCTACCTCTGTCACTGATTCTCACAGCCCATGGAGGCCCACACTGCAACATGAGCTCTGACACCAATCTATAACGTCCCCGACCCTCCGATCGGCGAAGAGGACGCTACTAACACCAAACAAACGGGAAGACAACCCCATGAACATGAACATGGATAAATGCTGATATAAAAAAAATCTTAAACATAATACATACCCAGATGCATAATCCATCATACAAAGATGCATAGTTCCTCAACATTCAGCAGAAGCAAACATATACATTCCAGCATTCAACATGTTCATCATTTCTCATGAAACAGTAGACATAATTGCAGAGATGGAATAGTTAGGAGTACTTATCTTTTTAATGAAGAACTCGCCACGCAACCAGCCATGTTGCTGCAACGTTCCACCCAACCATAGTCCAGCATGCTCATCAATCTCTCAGCAACACTGCCACCCTCGAGCTGGGCATGATTCCTCAAGGAATAAGGGTCAATGCAGGATTACACATAGCCAAGGTTTTCCAATCATCCAAACCCACACAGTAGGGTTTTACCAGGTTGTCAAGAAGCTAGGAAAGGCTAAATGCTAAGCTGGTGGCCTCAACACTAGTCTTCTCAAGCATACCCAGCCTCTAATCCCACCCTCAACAGCCCGAAGACCCACCACTGCATACCGTAGCAAAACAACCCATTCACAACTCTGTGTAGAAGGCAAGGACAACCGGGTGACAATCCCAAACAAAAGGTGAAGCACAGTTCAGGTCCAACCACACTCTAGAGTTGTTATTGGCCCTAGCGTGGCCAAAAAAACTCAGCAACAATCCCTAAAATATGTCTCCTACCTCAGCAACCAAGAAGCAACCCAAATCCAGGGTGAATCGACAGCCCAAAATCACAATGAAAACTATGGCAGCCTTACATAGTCTCAAAACAAGGGAGAAGTATGATTCTCAATCTTGGGCAAAAGAAGGACATAAACACAGACCACAATCTGATGAGGAAACGACGAGAACCTTACACAGTCCGCAGTTGGGGCAGACTCAGAACTCCCAGCATAGCCGTGGGAGGACTCAACCAATGGATGTGGAAGTCAACGACCGTCCAACATATAAAAGCCCACAACACACAGCTCCTCAACGCAAATGATGAATAAAGTTACACAGACAGAAATGGGGAAAGAACAAACTCTCCACCTGTGCGCAAGGGGAAGAGACACAGTCCAAAAATGGAAGAAGGAAACACACACACAGTCCGAAATGGAAGAATAAATCGGACTCTCAACAACATCCAAAAATCATGGGAAGAACGTCAGCAACCCAAATCATGGGTTAAACCAATAGCAAGCCAGAATCGTGGATGAAAACCATGGCTATTTCACATACACAGCAGAAATCGTGCCCTTGAGGCCACTCTTCCAGCTCGATGCATGCACAAAACCAAAGGAGAACCCTGGCCGGTGTGTGAGGGAAAAATATGGGAAAACTGTGTGTGAGGAAAACAAAACATCTCTTTGTGTGAGGATGGAATTTCCCAGACCACAATCGTGAAGGTGAAGACCAGGCTAACTGCCTGCGTGAGGGAAACGATGGTTTTGGCTGCTGGGTATGCGTACCATCAGAGCTGACAGTAGCCTGCCATACTGACGCCCCCATGCCCACGTTTCCTCAAGCAGTAATTTCCCTCAACTAACTCCTGCCCCAAATGACTTGGTGGCTGAAAGAGATAAGAAGGTGGTTGAATCATGGATTTCCCTCCAATATTCCTAGGTTCATCATCTTCCCTCCTTATCCTTTGGAATCATGCCCTTTTCATTTTAACGTTGCACCGTCGTAGCTGGCTGTATGTTTATTTTAATTGATGTGCGTGTTTACATGATGCCAAACTATAATGTGCCGGATAGCACGATATACCATCAGCAACTATCCCTATTGCCGAAACATACACAACCAGATCGATGGTGGGGATTTTGCCTTTAGCTCCTCACCACGATTAATTACATTATATACATCATGCAAACGGGGTCAAAACCAGGGTGTTACATGGACGGATGATTAGCGCCGGATGGTCGTATATTAAAATGGACATGGTCTGTTGAATACAATGAGCAAGGTTATGGAGTGAACAATGGTTTAGAAGCCCTTGCTAAGTTTCATAACTATGAAGTAAATGAATTTTTATGACGAGTAATACTTACTATGAATAAAACGATAAGTCATAATGGATAAAAGAATAATGAATGGAGAATAAACTAAATATAGTTATGACTAAGTCATTAGTTTAATCTTATTTTCTTATTATATGAAAAGATACATCATTCCATGAAGAGTTGTGAAGTACATGAGAAGACACATTGATTCATGAAGATGTATGAAGAAAGAGTATAAAAACGAAGACATGAAGAGATCAATAAGGTATCTCGGTGGATTAAAAATGTAATATTTTGGTGGATATTCTATCATTGATATGCACCTTGTGTTCATACAAACAGATTGGTGTCTTTAATCAGGTTGGAGCCTGAATGAGGATTGGATTCCTCTCTACATGCTGGGTCATTTATGCAAACTGGGTTTTGCAGGAAAGTTGAATCTTTGCAGGAGAGCTGGGTCTTTCCATCTAGTTGGGTCTAGATAAAATTATAATTTGTAAAGAAGAATTTTATTAAATAAAATAAATTAATATTGATATTTATTCTTTGTATGTATCTTCGTGTTCATAATATATATGACTGATTAGATTAAGTGATTTGGAAATATATTTTTAAAGTTTTAGATAGACACTGATTCACCCCCCCCTCTCAGTGTCTGAGGCCTGTTCTATAATTGGTGTCAGAGCAGGTTGTCTTTGAACAACTCACTACTGGAAGGCTGATCCAAAAGGAAAACAGGTCCATTTTTAGAGCCAAGCACTTAATTTAAATATAGGTGCCAATATCAACATTTTAAAAATGGCTAGAAATGTAGATGAGGGTTTACTAGTTATCAGGCAGAGAAAAGGGTTGCAGTAGATATTGGCGGAGTACCTAAACCCATAGATTCTAGATCTTGTAAAAGTAGGTTAGCGGGTGATTCCGACTCTAAACTGGAAAATTATGAATTTCCAAATACTACAGATTCTAGGCCATTTTGTTCATCTCTCAGCAGGACGAACGAAATGTTTGGCGCAGAGGATCCATTAGAAAGGAAACCAGAAAAGGTTGGGCCACGTAATTTTGTAGCCATTGATAGGGATGATAGAAGTTTAGATGATGGAGAAATAAAGGATTCCTTATATTGGAATGAAAGGGAAATGCAACACCCCTTGTCCAAGGAATCACAGATGCTTTGTCCAAGGAATCATGGGGGTCTTCCCCTCCAGAAGCAAGCAGAGGTCATGTTTCAAATGAGGAATATTTAATAAGAAAACTTAGTGAACCGAGCATTTCTCCACATACTGTTGATATTCTACAGTTGTGCAGTTCAGAACATGTTCCAACCAAGGTTCGTTCCATAAAGAAGCAGAAAGTTTCTGAGGTTGAGAATGGTTTTGAACAACAGTCTTTTCCCATGCCTGAAGGGAGGCACCTTGGGGAGTTCCTATACGGAAGGGGTTCAAACTCATCATGGGATGATGATGCCAATGAATTTGGCAAGTCATATTGGACCCTTAGGGTATCTGGTTCTGAGTCTATTAGAATTCAAATTGACAGGTCCACAGAAGAGGCTGGAGAGCTTGATCCATCTTTAGCTGTTGAGAGGGATATGTTTCCTAAATATTATTCCTTTTCAGAAAGGTCGTCTTTTATTCACCAACATGATTCTGGTAGATGGCCACCTGGCTTAGGTGGTCTTCATGGCAGGGATTCAGTTTCTCAGAATGAGAGGGGANCCTTTTCAGAAAGGTCGTCTTTTATTCACCAACATGATTCTGGTAGATGGCCACCTGGCTTAGGTGGTCTTCATGGCAGGGATTCAGTTTCTCAGAATGAGAGGGTATTCCCTTATGGACGATCTAGGTCTACATTTTATCAGAGAGAAATAAACAATTCAATGAGTCGTTGTACTAGATGGGAAGGAACAAAAAGACTGCGAGAATGGCTGCCTATTCGAGGTTCCTAAGCAGATGAATACAAAAAACATTCAGAAGATAGAAATAATACTGAAGAAGTTGAGAGGATCAAATTTCCAGCTTTGACATAAGAGCCTGCAATGGCCATCTCAATTTCGTAATTGCTCATGGCAGTCTGATTGAAGTTAATTCTGCAGAAGATGAAGAACATTCTATAGTCAAACTGAGGAAAACTGGAACCAGTGCCAGCGAAATAGATAAGGAGTTTGATAACACGAGGGACATGGATTCTTGACATGGTAAAAAGCACAAGCTGGAAATTCGGATGAGAAGGCCAGAATTTGATCTGGAGGCATTTGATATATATAAAAAGTATCAGGTACATATACATAACAAAATTTCCAAGGACATGACAGAGGAATATTATGTGATATTCCTGGTCAAAACTCCTTTGCATTTCGTCCCACCAAAAATAGGAAATGATGGGGGGATTTGGGTGCAATCTTGTGGTTTTGGTACATTTCACCAGGAATACCAGATTGATGGAAAAATGGTTGCTGTTGGTGTGTTGGATATAATGCCCAAATATGTGTCAAGCCTTTACCTGTTTTACGATCCAGACTATGAGTTCTTGTCCCTAGGGAAGTACGCATCTTTACATGAAATCCTTGATGCGCAATACACACAAAAGAATCACTGCCCTTCCATGAAGTACTATTATTTAGGGGATTACATTCATTCTTGTCCAAAATTAAGATACAAAGTAGAATTTCGCCCATCAGAACTCTTGTGTTCGCTCAGTTATCAATGGATTCTGTTCAAGGTTGCAAAGCCATTAATGGATGATTTGCAACCCATTTCGAGTGTGCCTCATGTTGGAGATGAGAGATGCATAGACTCGGACTCCTCTGAACAAGAAAAAGAAAAATATTATTATGTTAACGCTGTTTTGATGATGCAGCTACCCGATGAAATGTGTGGTCCTATAGCTATAGATTTTGAGGAGTATGCTAAAAATTTGGTCCTCTGCTTTCAAGATGCATTACTTACTTACCAAATGAAAAACACATCTCTGGCTACTCCTAGATTAGAAAAAGAAATAGAACTATGGTGGGCATACGTCGATAATGAATCTCGATATAAAATTTCACTGAAAGATCAACCTACTTGATGCGTAAAAATGCATTTTTCATGTACATCTGTCCATTTGTATTCATAGAGTAGTTGCAACCAAATAGCATAGTAATTTAGAAAAAAAAGAAAAAGAAAAGAAAGAGCACTAAGTTAGGGGGAGCTAGGTTGAAAGAAAAATCTGTCTATTCTTGTTTAAAAAGAGCATTATTTGAAGATAAATATCTTTACCTGAGACTGCAATAAGAGGATTATACATTTGAAAACAGATGACACAATAAAGAGGGGAGTTATTCAACCCTTTTCCCTTGACATCAAAGGGGGAGAAATAGAATTAGTATTTCCATCAATGCCAAAGGCGGAGATTGTTGGCAATATGACGTGTAGATTATTTAGATTGTCATTGATGGCAAATCATATGTGGCTTGATAGAGATGCGAGAGAGGCAATCGCCTGGGTGGTAAATTGGATACCCAACCATGTAATTAGTTGTCACTCTGAGGTTCACATATGTGAGATTTTGGCATGCCAAAATCAGTAAAAATATCAGTGTGCTTATTTATGTGAAGAAACAAAATCTAGTAGCAAATATGTTAAAGTATTGAAATGTTGTTCTTATATTGCAATTAAGGATTGTGACAGTTAAGTCCTTATAATGAGTCTCTATGCATAATTAAATATTATATAAAAAAAGAAGAAAGCTAAGTCAATCTCAATTAAAGAGAGATTGAAGTGTAGGGATGAGTTTCCTTTGGGCCATGTTGTATGAGGTGCAGTTCGGTGCCTATGTACAATATGGACCAAGTCTATGATTGGATTCATATTGTAAAGCCATTGAAGTAGTTATCGAACTGGGAGTTTTAGCATTTGGAGTTTGAATATAGTTTGGCGGTATTCAACTTGATGATGGTTTTCACTGAATACTGCACTGCTAATTCATTTCCATATCCTTCCATGCCATTGACAGGATAGCCGTCTGTTTGGAAAGTGTAGAGCTCGTAATCAATTTCCAATAGCGAAAGTTTGTGCTCGTAATTATGAACAATTTCGACTAGGAAGCTAAAATGGCAAGAAAAAAGATGAGACACAATTGGTTCCTTTCTCTTCATAGTTAGACATCCATTCAATTAACTACATATTATGACTTCTTATATTGCATCAAAATTTAAAGAACAACGTCATAAACATAAATGGTGGCTAGGAATTTCTCAAAGCAGAACGTTGAGAAAAAATCAAATATTCATGATAGATCAATGGAAATGTTTTTACATTAATGTGTATTGCAATATAATAGTATAGGCGAAAGCTTTGAGAATGATAAATACCAAAAAAGAGTAATATTCTTTTTGAATATGGAGTATTAAAAAGTTAAAGATGAGCAAAGGACTATCGGACCTCCAAAAACAAGCAACTGAAAAATTTCGTAAGGCTTCTGAAGCAAAGATGTATTGTTCGGACTGCATACGGAAGATGCATTTTCCTTCCTCATAGCTCGTGCCAAAATATGCTTGTGCAATCATATCAGAAATAAGATTCTCAAACTAATCACAAACATCTATCTTGTTTACGCCTGCTTCAATGGAACTCTTCCATTTGTTTAGCATATTCGTGGTACTCCTAGAGATCATAGGAATCAATCTCTATTATGCACATAGATAACGATATGAAACACACTAGATTATATGCAGTTAAAGAGTTTAATAAAAACTAAATAGCTTCAGATCATATTTAGCAAAAAACTCATATGAATATATTACTTTCATGTTCTTTGTGAAGAAAGCAGGATTTATGATTCTTCTGTGCTGAATCCATTTCTCTCCTTGCAAACTTGGGAGTCCATCACCTTCCAATTCCTTCACAGTAGGATGAGGCTCTGGTTTTTCATAATCACAATGCTTGAATAAGAATATCTCCTTGACTAGACCAAGGTCTGCTATTGTTAGTCTTGTAGTCAGGCCAAACCATACGATAAAAGTGTTACTTATAAAAAGAAAACAATAGAAACCCTATCAAGATAACCCTCCTTTTATATTAATATGAAAATTTGAAAATATATGAAAAACAAAAAAATATGGAACAAAAATATCTCACCGTAAGAATTCTTCCATTGATGGAAGAACGAAAGAACTCGACCAAGAATATCGTGAGAGAAGCCCATAGTTTGGAAACTCGCATGATGCACCATTTTCATCATATTTGCTAAATAGTTGTCGTTTAACACATTACCTACAATATGGAGTAAAATGTGAAAAATTCGAATCTCATCTCCTACAACAATCTTGGAAATTTTTTGGTGTCCCATAAAGATCAATCGAAGGCCCTTAGAAGTGACAGTAGGATCAAGCAAAATTTCAGCTACACAAATGAGCTCAGGTAGATCAGGAGAATAGTTGCTTTGTCAAAGCTTAAGGCAGTGGATGATATGGAGAAGATCAGGTTGATTATCCTTAGGCATCCATATAACACAATCCTCCAAATGAAAAACCCGAGCTAGACAGATGATTAGCACCAGATGGTCATATATTAAAATGGACATGGTCTGTTGAATACAACGAGCAAGGTTATGGAGAGATTGATGGTTTAGAAGCCCTTGCTAAGTTTCATAACTATGAAGTAAAGGAAGTTTTATGACAAGTAATACTTACTATGAATAAAACGATAAGCTATAATGGATAAAAGAGTAACAAATGGAGAATAAACTAAATATAGTTATGACTAAGACATTAGTTTAATCTTATTTTCTTATTATATGAAAAGATACATCATTCCATGAAGAGTTGTGAAGTGCATGAGAAGACACTTTGATTCATGAAGAGGTATGAAGAAAGAGTATACAAACGAAGACATGAAGAGATCAATAAGGTATCTCGGTGGATTAAAAATGTAATATTTTGGTGGATATTCTATCATTGATATGGACCTTGTGTTCATACAAATGGATTGGTGTTTGTAATTAGGTTGGAGCCTGAATGAGGATTGGATTCCTCTCTACATGCTGGGTCATGTAGGCAAACTGGGTTTTTCAGGAAAGTTGAATCTTTCCAAGAGAGATGGGTCTTTCCATCTAGTTGGGTCTAGATAAAATTATAATTTGTAAACAAGAATTTTATTAAATAAAATAAATTAATATTGATATTTATTCTTCGTATGTATCTTTATGTTCATAATATATGTGACTGATTAGATTAAGTGTCTTGGCAAGATATTTTTAAAGTTTTAATAGACACTGATTCACCCCCCCCTCTCAGTGTCCGAGACTTATTCTACACTTTCTACTCTCTCTGAAAAGTTACGAGCTCGATTGAGAGATGCATTAATTCTTCTCTATTCCTCTTCTCCTAAATGAGGGTTCCCTGGTGAAGGTCTAATAACCTTGAATGCAGAAATAGCTTGGCCCATAGAAGTACTCAAAAAATGAGCATCTGAGCCATAGTCTGGTGGAGTAGGACTATTGACATGGCCTTCCAACGATGAATGCACAGAAGCATCAGCTGCAAGAGGCAGTTGAACCAAAGGACTTGTAAAAATAGTGAAATATTCTCTGGTTTCACTAGCTAAGGAAGTTCCTATGGGAACATTAGCAGAAGCTGGTTGTTCCATGGTTACTCCTTCTTATCCTTCCACGGTAGGAGGAGAGTTAGGAGGTAAAACCTACAATCTATGAGAATGATGTCTCGCAAGTTGCTCAGCCATGGTGGTGGCTGAAGATACCTAACCTAGGTCAAAAAAGGAGAAAAGCACACAAACAAAACCTACGCAGAGCTAAAGGTCACAAGCAGGATTAAGTGATAGGATGGGTTCATAATAGCCAGTATCTCACCAGGATTGTCAAGTAGGTGTAACTCGCGATATACCTCAGGGGTACGTGTGTAGTAATCTCCCCGAATGCAGTTTTTCAGTGTATTGCTCCACACAAGACATCCAAATGGTTTTTCTCTGATGGTCAGGGTATCCTAGTGGGGTCTCCCGATATACACAAGGTACATGGGATCTCAAATCGGTAGTAGTGTTGTCTAATGCACAACCATTCAAAAGGGGCCTTCCGATATACAATCGAGTATGTGAAGTACCTTTCTATATACCTCAAGGGTACGTGAAATTCCGTTCGATATACCGATGGTACGTGGAAGAACCAAGCGAGTCCCAGGTTGTAGTGCAGACAAATAACAACAACTCCTATGTTTTACGATGCCTGAACACGTCACTAACCTATCACTCAAATATCTATATAATTTTATACTTAAAGATACCGTTAATTTTATATGGATGATTAGGTGAATGTTTGTGAAGTGTTATATCCAATAATGAAAATTAATCTAAATGTAAATGCACTTTTTGACTTCGATGAGAACTAACTAGGGTAAGGAAGAAACCTTTTTTCTTTTCTTTTCAACAATATACCAAAAGAAAGATGTTTGTAATTAAAACAAGATCCAATAAATAATGCAAAGGAAGTCCTTTCAAACACAAAAACTCTTTCAAACAAGCACTCTAAAGTTTCTGAAAATGCAAGAAAGAAAACTAAGGCTCTAACGTGCATGCAAAACTAACTTTTTCTACAATGTCAAAAAGGCCTATCCTTCTGAATCACACATGCAAAGTAGAAATGAAATTTTTCCGCAAGCATAAACAAGATGAAAATAATATGATTCTTTTTGTATTTTTCTAGAAAATATGAGGCACACAAAGGAGTCTTTTTTTTAAAAGAAACTAATCTTTTAGGGAGAGGCTATAGGCTTTCTTTTCAAAATAAAATTTTTCAGATACTTTACTAAAAAACCAAAACTGAACTATGTTTCCACTTTCATTTATGACAATGAAGAAGATTAAATTTTTGGATATGAGATGAAACAGAGAATCATATTCACAAAAACCAGTAAATCAGACAGGAAGAAAGCAAGCAAACCACACTGAAAAACTTCAGAGAACAGGACAATTTAAAAATTGAACAAATTTTTTCTTAAACAGGCAATTTGAAGGCCTACCTCGATGTGCTGAGGAGCATTGAACCAGGGCGTCCTAGGATGAATCGATGTTTCTATCCTTCTACACACAGGAGCTGTCGACGCTCTGTCAGTTGAAGGAGAAGGCGGTGTCGGTGCTCTGAACAAATGAAGAAAAGGCATCCTAGGATCGATCAACGCTCTGTCAGCCAAAGGGACAGGCACCGCTCAAACAGTATACTGAAAAAATTAAAGGCCTGCAGGAGAAACTAGAAAAGAATGAATTGGTCTGAACAGGGTAAAACTACTCAGAAAAGAGGCAAAAAATTAGAAACATAAGATAGATAGCTTACCTTGTTAACTGAAACAACTAAAGGAGAGAAAATAACCTTCATAGATGGAATGGTTACTGAAGTTTGTAGATCTAACTGGATCTACACCAGATCTGACTAGATCTTCCCCAAATCTAACTGGATTAAGCTTCCCCAACGGAGTCACCAATTTTGTTATCAGGAATTATCAATCAGTGTGGACACTTCTTGTTCCTCTACAATGTAAGTCACAACTACAAAACAAAAGGACACAACAACATATCCTTTCCTTGAATAATCAAATCAACTAACATGAAAGACAATGTACCTCAACCTTAGATCCGCTTGTCTTCTTTCCAAAATTCCTTGCAATGGTTTAGTACCTGCAAAATAGATCACAAGACAAACAAAAGGGATGAGAGCATCATGATAAATTGACTATTCATATTGGTGATCAAGGAATCCAATAATATCTAATTACAATCAATACAATCAAATATAGGAAAGGGAAATGTCTTTGTATTAATATATGGATGAGAAAGAAGTACAACCAAAAATCCTTGATGTCGATGGCTTCGATCTCAACAAGAATGTCTACAATATCATATGACTATGAAGACCTCTCCAACTACAAGTTAACTCTACTTTTCCTCTGATTTTGACTTCAAACTAGCAGCATAAGGGTGCTTTTCCTGGCCTCCTCCACTCTCCTCATGAAGGATTCATTTATAGGCCTAGAACTCAAGAGATGACTTGGAAAAAGGATAGAATGAGATCCCTATAGGTGAGGAAGGTGAATTCCACGTCTCCCAATCATATAGGAACTAGCCCCATGAAGGCTTCTGCAAGGAAGCTTCTAGAAGCTTCTTTTTTCTCATTTTCTCACCATCGACGTTCTTAGCAAAAATGACAAAGGCGTCGATCTAGGGTTTTTTCCAAAGGAAGGAGACAACGACACTTATGGGTCAACTGAGACAGGCTCCGTCGACACTCTGTGCAAAAAACATGAAGGTGCCGTCCTTTCTAGGTCTGGGAAAAAAGTGACCAAGGTGACTCAAGCCAAGCTTTTTGGGAGGTTGAAAGGCAATGTGAAATTCTCATGAAGGCTGATAAGCAATGTGAGATTTATATGTGCAACAATTAATAAATGAATTAAGTGCATATTACCTTCCTTCAATCAAGTCACCTCATGAAACCTTCAATTTTGAATCTCTTGCTTCTCTCCTCCAAGAATCACAACCTCTTAGCTCTGCAGTGAGGGTAGATGGAAACTACGACATAGGTAAGGGGGATACGAGTCTAAATTTTTCTATCATAATAGTACTATAGTCCAAGTCCCTTTCATGGTACCTTATCCCTCTCTTATATAGAAAATGGAAAATATAGGATTAAGGAGAAAGCAGTTACAACCGAGGATACAATTCCAAAAGCACCCAAACCACCCATTTTTCAAGATTGTTTTATATTTTTAGGCATTTTTTAGGTACACACTATTGCACCAAAGGCAAGTATCATGTCATATTCTAGTGGAACACTAACAACACGCATGCTCAAGGTGAAAAATTCTATTGGACCAAGTGCAAGGGGCGTTTTTGTGAGAAAAATTCCATTTTAGGTCTTTTTAGGGGTTATAAGGAGGTCTTTTGGTCTCCAAACTTGTTCATATGCTTCCTAACTATGAAATGAACTATTAAATATTTAAGGGAATCCTACTAAAGTCCCAAATATGACACTTTCATCCATAAATTTCCTTTGTGTGATCTATATTAACCTTCATGAAGTGTCGTCATGCGACTAAAACATGTAAGTGTCGTCACAGACAGATAAGTGACAATTTTGGCTATAACAATTCCCTATTCCAAACGGTTTGAGGTCTAATTGGGACTTTTTAATAAAGAGAAACTCTATTGTTGATGTCATACAAGTCTATGAATAAACACATTTGACGCTAGAAGGAGAGTCTCCATTGTATGGTTGGAAGAGGAATCGCTCTTCCACACATATATTTTTCTAGACCCCCACATCAAAACACTCATCCTAAAAATTTATCCACCCAATGCGTTGATTTTGAACCCAAGATTAGTTTAGAAGACAATACACATAAATTAGAACAACCCAATTCTTCTCTTGAGCATTTAATTGCAGTTCCTCATTAGGAAGTCAATACACTCTCTCGTTTTAACAAGTCTTATGTTGGGCACACCCGAAAATTTCCTATAGCTCCTTTATTAACTTATATTTATGATTCTGAGAAAAAATACATTCAAATAGTAGAGGTAGTCCTTGTAGATTCTTTATAGGAACTAATTGACTTAACCCTACAACTTTGAATTAGTTTGAATTTTCACCTCTCAATACACCTTGGTATTTACATATTCCCACATTCCCAATATCACCCCTACTCATCCATAATATGGATCACAATAAATTAACCTTGGAGGTCTCAAGGTTAATTGGACATTGTTGGTTAGCTTCATGACTTACCCAAGAATCCTGAACACATTCTCCCAAAGTTTTCCCCTAACAAAGGATGTACTCCTAAACATCACATCAAGAGTTTTTATCTAGCCCTTAAATTTATGAACATAGAGCATGAAGATGTTGTATGCATATTTTTTCCCTGTACGCTTGAAAATAATGCATCTACATGGTATTTCATTCTTTATCTAGGGTCGATCACCAATTGGGATGATTTTGAAAAAAAATGTTATTAAATTTGGGAAAGAAAGGAACCTTTCTACCCTACTAAGGGAACCGATGCTATATGGATCTTAAAATGGAAAAGAAAGAAAAAGATAAATATTTTAACCAACATTTCAACACTCGACTAAATAATTTTCCTTCTAATACTTAGCCTTCCCAAGAAGTTATTGTCAAATATTACACTTTAACTTTAAAACCTCAGTAGTTATGTTTGTGAAAAGGACTGGAAAAGTCTCTTTAGCGAAAAATTTTGAAGAAGTAAATAAGGTAGAAATAAAAATGTCTAGTCTAACCTATCATTCAATAGGGGATGACCATAAAACCACATCTTCTTCTAAGAAGCCCCTGTTATTGACTAAACCTGCCGAAAATAGCCCCATCGACCTTGGAAGTGTGTTGAAATTGGTTATGAAGATTTCAAATGAAATTGTTGATATTAAGAAGAACTCTGGTGAAGGGTATTCTAACAAGAATCCTTTACACCCTTTCTTTAAGAAGAAAGATTAATTGTTAACATTGAAAAATGTTCACCTAGCTCTGTATGGTCTAAACCATAGTCATACATCATATTCCCATCATTATTTCCTTTATTTTGAACTTCACAATTGTATTTCAACTAAACATGGTCCAAAACATCATTATTCCTTCCCCATAAATGAAGGGAAGATGAGCATTTATTATGACTTATCTCCACTCTCTCCAAAGGGTAAAAAACCCTAAAAATGAGAATGGTTCAAAATACCATAGATAAATACCATGGAAAATAAAATACCATGGGTCAAAAATACTTGGAGCATCTTATAAATACATTGTGAAGGCCTCCCCTATAACGTCCTCGACCCTCTGACTGGTGAAGAGGATGCTACTAACACCAAACATACGAGAAAATATCCCCATGAAGATGTGGAAATTGAACCCAGTGATAGATTAATTTTACTCACAACAATTATTAATTTATCATGCAAAATCACTCACAAAAGAGATTGAAATTGGAGCTGAACACTAAACTGTATTGAATAAGTGTACAATAGACAACCCTGTAACATAATAGGTTGCTGCATTAAATAATTAAATAAGGGATTCAAATGCATGAGGAGCAATTCGAATCTAGCATAAAGCAGGCTTACTAAAAATAAGCAAATCCCCCATAGGTGCAAAAAGATGATCCCAAATCAGTCATGGAGCTCACGAATTGGAAAAAGCACTTAGGAAAGTTAAAGAGTGATGGAATGAAAAATCATACATGCTTTTCCAAGGAGAAAAGAGTGGAGGATGTGTAGGACAAAAAACTAGTCAACCTCACCTAGTCAAGCTTTTCCATTTGCCTTAAAACACTGAAAAAGTAGGCAATAAAGTAGAAAAAGCAGAAGGGCGCCTAGGAGGCCAGGAATAAAGTAGATTTGATTCCTTGAGGTTTCCCAAGTGCTACATGAGTCAAATAAGGCAAGTTTGACCACTATGGATAGGTAAATGACAACTTGCATAAGGTAGGACACATGAACTAGGCATATAAGACAAAAATGATTAATTTAATGTCTAAGGTAGGTAAATATGGGTTGATTATTCTAAAACCCCCCCTTAAGCCTGACTTATGAGTAATATATCAGAAAATTATAGGGCCTAGCAACAAGGCTTAGTCACCCTTTACATACTGCATGTCCATACAACCAAGGAAAGAGGCAAAAACCACATGGGAAAATCCTCCCTTAAACATGGACTGTAATTTTTTTTTTGGAAATCTTGTCTTCACTCATGCTTCACAGCATGATCAGCAATCCCCAGCAGTGATTTGATAT